>SJXQ01004080.1:39142-324123 GCA_006408695.1 Aepyceros melampus | reverse complement strand
ATGTATGATATCATAAGTGTAATGAATCGCCGGTCTAGGTTCGACGCAGGATGTAGGATGCTTGGGACTGAGGCACAGGGATAATCCAGAGAGATGGTGTGGGGCAGGAGGGGGCAGGGGTGTCGGGATTGGGAATTCATGTACACTCGTGGCTGATTCATGTCAATGTATAGCAAAACGAATACAGTATTGTAAAGCAAAACAAACTAAAAAATAAAATTTAATTAAAAAAAAAAAAAAAGAGAGAATAGAGGATCCACTATGAGAGAGGTGGCTACGGGGGCTCTGGACTGGATGGGCTCTATACAAAGGCAAAGCACCCAGGTGACTAGGGAAGGAGAAAGATGAAAAAAGTTTCTGCCCCCATAGTACCTGGAGAAATGCTACCGCAAAAAGGAGAATGAAAGTGACTACAGGACGATGAGAAATTTATTTTTATTTGTTTTTGTACATACTTTTCATGTGTAGTCAACTAAAGTAAATAATATTTGTCTCACATTTCCCATTATATAATAGCTATCTTTTTCTATTTTCATTTAGAAAATGCGTGTCCTTCCTGGTTGGCATAAGCTGCTTAATGCAATCTCTTTCATCTGTGTTGATATTGACCTTTCACCTGAGATACCTTCCTCCTTGTGTGACCCATTCCGTGTGTCATTTAGAGCATCTCAGTAGTTAAATTTTTACATGATGGAGAATGCATCATTGAAGAGCAAACATTTTTGAGATTTTTTTGGATCTGTTTTAAAACAGCAGCTTGGATATTATCAGATTCATATGTTTACACTGTGCTGTGTCCCATGCAACTTGTAAATATTTGATAAATGTTACCTTTTAATTTCTGATAACATTATGAAAGTGTTAAGAAATGTTATGGCCGATAACCTTTTTCTGAGCCTAAGATTCACATTTACCAAGGAGAGTTATTGATTGACTAGAGCAAAATGATTTTGTTTTCAGGGAAACAAAGTCTCTCAGAGACCACATTCAGACTTTCCCTTCATTTAATTGTACCTTTTCCAAGGACAGAGATAAGATTTTTCTTTCCTCTGGTTCTCAAGCAGGTCAACCTGGGTCTACCAAGACCAAATATTTATGGACATATGTGAGTATGCAGTTTCCTAATGACAAATGTGTGATAATATGTCAGAATGAAAGATTTTTGAGACAGTAATGTTGACTGTCTGATAGGGCATTTACTTAAGCTGTGTTGCTGGGAAGCAAGTACCTGGCCTTCAGTCAAAAAGCATTTTCTAATGAATGAGTTCACATTTTGAAGTATAAACTCCAAGATCAGGACATCCAGGTACAAAGGCATTGTCCTGTGCAGAAAAAATTGGTGATTTTCACAAAAGTCTGAGAAAACTTTCTTTCAAGTCTATGTTTCATGGTGGATAAAACTTTGCTGATTTAGATTAATAAACAGTTGTCAAATAGTAAACTAAATTTTGACAGTAAAATGTTTTAAAAAAATAATTTGCTGTCCTGTGCCTTGCTAAGTGGCTTCGGTCATGTCCAACTCTTTGTGACCTTATGGACTGTGGTCTGCCAGGCTCCTCTGTCCATGGGATTCTCCAGGCAAGAATACTGGGGTGGATGCCATGCCCTCCTCCAAGGGATCTTCCCAACCCATGTCTCTCTCTCTCTTTTTAAAAATATTTATTTATTTACTTATTTGGCTGTATCAAGCCTTAGGTGGAGCATTTGAATGGTTAGTTTTGCATGTGGGATTTAGTTCTCCAATTAGGGATCAAATCCAGCCCCCTACCCCCACATTGGGAACACTGAGTCTTAGCCACTGGACCACCAGAGAAGTCCCAAACCCATGTCTCATGTCTCCTGCATTGGCAGTTAGGTTCTTTACCACTAGAGCCCCCTGGGAAGCCCTAAAAGTCCACATACCACACTATACGATTCTATTAATATAAAGTACAAAGATATAAAAATGTATTTTATGCTATTAGAATACAAGATATTTGCGTCCCTGGGGGAAGTGACTAGATGGGGAGATTCTATGGTGACGGTAAGATTCTGTTTCCTCATCTGTATATTATTTACATAAATGTGTCCAGTTTGTGAAAATTCACTGAGCTTTACAGTTATGTATACATGTGTATGACAAAATTTTTCACTTTAAATTTTCATATATATTTAATAAAAAACATACACACATACTGAAGTCTGCATATGTCTTGGTAGCTTTTAGTTCTTTTTTCTTTAAGGAAAAATATATTTTCTTTTAAGTTCAAATGGATCCTGTAAGTAAACACACTCACATTCTTCCTGAAGTTGGAATGTGCACATTTTACACATATTTTTTGAAGGAATCTCTTATTATATCCAACAGAGTTTGTGTGTAAGTTTTCATAAAAGTGAAAACCTACTCTCACTGCATTAGTAAGCTCTGAGCTGCCTGAGGTAGGGGGCATGTCCTGCTTAGACCCTCGAAGCTTGGTGCATGGTAAATAATCACTAATTATTGAATCAAATAGATCAGGCAGAACAGGATCCCTAATCTTCCTTCACCCTGACCCCCAGTCCCTTCAGCCTCTCTCCCATTCATACTTCATAGAGAGTTAAAGCATAACCACTTCTGTTGTGGCCAGTAACATGAGTGGCAGGAATCTAGCCTCAACTCAGGAGATATTGCACAAGAGCCAGGAAGTACTCAAGGACAAGAACTGAGTAACTTCATCAGCAGTAGGTAAACATCAGTGAGCACAGTGGCGGTGCTAAACAGAACAAGCCCAAAGCGCAGTGCCATGGCCAGCTGTCTCCTTTCACTGAGTGTACACAGGTGCTCCTTAGGGACCTACCTATTTTCTCGATGATTTTGTAATTGCAAAGGGAGGTTAAAGATGCATTGTCCCTGTTTTCTTTCCAAGGATAATTAATGTTGATTAAGGTCCTGTGCTATATGTATCTTATTTTATCCTTCACAATAACACTGGAAAGATGGACTATCATTATCTCTATTGAATAATGACCTGATTGAGGAGTTGCAAAGTTAAAGATCTTGCTCAGGTCCACTTAGCCAATGAGTAGCACTTCGGGCTTGGGAACTAAGTCTCCCCCTGCACGGCTTGTTGTTTAGTTGCTAAGTTATGTCTGACACTTTGCTACCCCATGTACTGTAGCCTGCAAGGCTCTTCTGTCCATGGGATTTCCCATGCAAGAATATTGCAGTGGGTTGCCATTTCTGTCTCCAGGGGATCTTCCTGACCAGAGATTGATCCACATCTCCTGTTTGGCAGAAGGGTTCTTTACCACTGAGCCACTGGGGCTGGTGATGCAAATAGGTTTCCTCTCTAGAGCTAAGCCTGGTCAATGATTAGTGGCTACCTGGAGTTAGTTCTGTGCTGAAGTGAAGTCATGGCAGAGCTCAACAGGGAAAAAGGTTGATATAGATTAGCCACGCTGCTTCTTTGCTATCCCTATACTCTACTCTTCCCACAACCCACTGCTTTTATGTTCCTGGGGATCCACCAGTAGATAATCATCTTAAGCCTTGTTATTAAGTCTCCTTATTGCAAAATTCAGACTTAAATTGAAGAAAGAAGGGAAAAACATTAGGCCATTCAAGTATGACCTAAATAAAATTCTTTATGATTATACAGTGAAGTGAAAGTCACTCAACCATGTCCAACTCTTTGCAACCTCATGGACTACACAGCCCATGGAATTCTCCAGGCTGGAATATTGGAGTGGGTAGCTTCTCCAGGGGATCTTCCCATCCCTGGGATCGAATACAGGTCTCCCTCATTGCAGGCAGATTCTTTACCAGCTGAACCACAAAGGAAGCCCAAGAATACTGGATTAGGTAGCCTATCCCTTCTCCAGCAGATCTTCCTGACCCAGGAATTGAACTGGGGTCTCCTACATTGCCAGCAGATTCTTTACAAGCTGAGCTATCAGGCAAGCCCACGATTATAAGTGGAAGTAACAAGTAGATTCAAAGGATTAGATCTGACAGAATACCTGAAGAACTATGGACAGAGGTTTGTAACATTGTACTGGATGCAGTGATCAAAACCATCCCCAAGAAAAAGAAATGCAAAAAGGCAAAACAGTTGTCTGAGGAGACCTTACAAATAGCTGAGAAAAGAAGAGAAGTGAAAGGCAAAGGAGAAAAGGAAAGATACACCCATCTGAATGCAGAGTTCCAAAGAATAGCAAGGAGAGATAAGAAAGCCTTCCTCAGTAATCAATGCAAAGAAATAGAGGAAAACAATACAATGGGAAAGTCTAGAGATCCTTCAAGAAAATCAGAGATACAAGGGAACATTTCATGCAAAGATGGGCACAATAAAGGACAGAAATGGTACGGACCTCACAGAAGCAGAAGATATTAAGAAGAGGTGGCAAGAAGAACAGAAGAACTATACAAAAAAGATCTATACAAACTGTACAGAAGAACTATACAAAAAAGATCTTCATGACCCAGATAACCACGATGGTGTAATCACTCACCTAGAGCCAGACATCCTGGAGAGCAAAGTCAAGTGGCCTTAGGAAGCATCACTATGCACAAAGCTAGTGGTGGTGATGGAATTCCAGTTGAGCCATTTCAAAGCCTAAAAGATGATGCTGTTAAAGTACTGCACTCAATATGCCAGCAAATTTGGAAAACTCAGCAGTGGCTACGAGACTGGAAAAGGTCAGTTTTTGTTTCAAGCCCAAAGAAAGGCAATGCCAAATAATGCTGAAATTACTGCATAATTGTATGCATCTCACATGCTAACAAAGTACTGTTCAAAATTTTCCAAGCTAGGCTTGGAACTATGAACGTGAACTGAGAACTTCTCTATGTTCAAGCTGGATTTAGAAAAGGCAGAGGAACCAGAAATCAAATTGTCAACATCCATTAGATCATAGAAAAAGCAAGAGAATTCCTGAAGAACATCTACTTCCGCTTCATTGAATATGCTAAAGCCTTTGAGTGTGTGGATTACAACAAACTGGGAAAATTCTTAAGGAGAAAGGAATACTAGACCAATTTACCTTACCTGCCTCCTGAGAAACCTGCATGCAGGTCAAGAAGCAATAGTTAGAACTGGACATGGAACAATAGACTGGTTCCAAATCAGGAAAGGAGTATGTCAAGGCTGTATATTGTCACCCTGCTTATTTAACTTATATGCAGAGTATATTACATGAAATGCCAGGCTGGATGAAGCACAAGCTGGAATCAAAATTGCTTGGAGAAATATCAATAACCTCAGATATGCAGATGACATTACCATTATGGCAGAAAGTGAAGAAGAACTAAAGAGCCTTTGATGAAGGTTGAAAGAAGAGAATGAAAAAGCTGGCTTAAAACTCAACATTTAAAATATGAAGATCATGTTATCCAGTCCCATCACTTCTTGGTAAATAGATGGGGAAACAATGGAAACAGTGACAGACTTTAATTATTGGGCTCCAAAATCACTGCAAATTGTGACTGCGGCCATGAAATTATAAGACATTTGCTCCTTGGAAGAAAAGCTATGACCAACCTAGACAGCATACTAAAAAGCAGAGCCATTATTTTGCCAACAAAGGTCCATCTAGTCACAGCTATGGTTTTTCCAGTAGTCATGTACAGATGTGAAAGTTGGACCATAAAGAAGGCTGAGCTCCAAAGAATTAATGCTTTTGAACTGTGGTGTCAGAGAAGACTCTTGAGAGTCCCTTGGACTGCAAGGAGATCCAACCAGCCCATCCTAAAGGGATTCAATCCTGAATATTCATTGGAAGGACTGATGCTGAAGCTGAAGCTTCAATACTTTGGCTACCTGATGCAAAGAGCTGACCCATTAGTAAACACTCTGATGCTGGGAAAGATTGAAGGCAGGAAGAGAAGGGGACGACAGAGGATGAGATGGTTGGATGGCCAACTCAATGGACATGAGTTTGAGCAAACTCTGGGAGATGGTGAAGGACAAGGAAGCTTACCATGCTGCAGTCCATGAGGTCGTAAAGAGTCAGACACAACTGAGCTACTGAACAACAACAAAGCCTTGTTATGCTTTTCACTCTGCAAGGGAAAGACATGATAAACCACAACCAACTAAGTCAGCTTTACATTTTTGTATGCTCCAAAGAAATTGCATCTGTTCCACAACCAAGTAGGAGATATAAAGGTTCATAATGTTTCTCAGTTCAGTTCAGTTCAGTCGCTCAGTCATGTCCGACTCTTTGAAACCCCATGGACTGCAGCACGCCAGGCCTCCCTGTCCATCACCAACTCCCGGAGTTTACTCAAATTCATGTCCATTGAGTTGGTAATGCCATCCAAGCATCTCATCCTCCGTGGCCCCATGGTGTTTCTACTTAAGTCTTAATTTCACATAAGGAGACTTTAAAATCACTAAAGTAAACATAGACTGAAATTATTCTTAATGTCAATTCACTTAAACTAAAAAGAAATTATGTACCTACACTATTTTGTAAAATTTTACTACACTTGATCTTAGCCAAAAGGCCGAGAAGCGATTATTTTGTAAAATTTTGAAGCAGACTAAGACAATGAAAAAGGAACCAGATTGGAGTCAGAACTATCAAGTCCAGGTTTCAACTTGACCCCTTGCTCGTTCTGTAACCATAGGCTAATCACGTCAACTTTTATATTTTGGAGTCATACCTGGGTTTTAATCCTGGCCATGACACTCACAAGTACTATGACCTTATGCAGTTTGCCATTTTCCCCAAAGCTTCATTTTCTCAGTTTTCAAAGGTGGACATCAATAGCTACCTCATTTGGTTGTTACAAAATTCACAGAAATGTTGCATGTTAACTGCTTGGCATAGTCTTTGCAACACTGATGTCCTTAACAAATGCCAGCTGCCATCATCATTCCTTAACATCCAATTACCTCATCTATAAACGTGGCTGTGAAATGAATGTCTCTATTTCTCACAAAGTCAAATGGAAAGTTCAAGCTCTATAAAACATACCATTTTATTTATTATACATTGTTCACATTTCAAAGAGCATCTAATATATTAATGAAATAAGACCAAAAAAGAGAATAACAAATAATAATGTATAAAAGACATGTGCAAAACAAGTGAGAAATAATAGATGGGTATGGGAAAAATCTTGAAATAATTAAAACAGTTCCAACTGAAAAGATTAACATAGAGATTTTGAAGGAAGAGAAAGGTATACCTGATGATAGAGCACAGAAAAGGAACTTAAGTCTCATTCTCTTGGAAAGAATATCCTGTTCCAATTCAGAAGCATTGATATCAAGTTCTAACTCTGACATTCCTCAACCTTAACTTTTCTGAAACTCAGATTTTCTCACTCTTTCTGAATGGGGAAAATGATAGCATGGCCTTTCTAAGGACTGAGAGAATAAAATTAGATCATGCAGGTGAACTGGCTTTGAAGCACTGAAAAACAGTAAAGACATAAAAAATTGTTTTTAGTTGACGGCACAAGACGAAGCCAATCCTAGATTATGGTAAGTGAACTTCCTAGGGTGTAATATTTGAGGATGTACTCAGCATGACTCTGAGAGCATGCCTCTTTAGATTTTAAACCCCAATTTCCTCATTTGCTTCATCCTCATTTCAGGTTTGGGGCAAACCAAACAGACAGCAAGCAGGTCTCTCTAAACGGAGTAAAGACATGAAGATAAATAAAGAGATATGAGGGCATAGTAGTAAATCCAACTAATAATATGCTTATAAAGTACCAAATGATTAGTCTGGACCCAGTGAGACAGTAGAGCAACCTGAAATTTTGGAAAAGAGATGGAGATTGTGTTAGGTTGTGTTTTCATGGCTTGAGAGTGTATGTAGCAGTTCAGCCAGTATCTGAAACGTATGACAGATCGATCAGTCAGTCAGTTCAGTCACTCAGTCATGTCCGACTCTTTGCGATCCCATGAATCGCAGCACACCAGGCCTCCCTGTCCATCACCAGCTCCCGGAGTTCACTCAGACTCATGTCCATCGAATCAGTGACGCCATCCAGCCATCGAATCCTCTGGCGTCCCCTTCTCCTCCTGCCCCAAAACCCTCGCAGCATCAGAGTCTTTTCCAGTGAGTCAATTCTTTACATGAGTTGGCCAAAGTACTGGAGCTTCAGCTTTAGCATCATTCCTTCCAAAGAAATCCCAGGGTTGATCTCCTTCAGAATGGACTGGTTGGATCTCCTTGCAGTCAGGGACTCTCAAGAGTCTTCTCCAACTCCACAGTTCAAAAGCATCAATTCTTCTGCGCTCAGCCTTCTTCACAGTCCAACTCTCACATCCATACATGACCACAGGAAAAACCATAGCCTTGACTAGACGGACCTTAGTCGGCAAAGTAATGTCTCTGCTTTTGAATATGCTATCTAGGTTGGTCATACTTTTCTTCCAAGGAGTAAGTGCCTTTTAATTTCATGGCTGCAGTCACCATCTGCAGTGATTTTGGAGCCCCCAAAAATAAAGTCTGACACTCTTTCCACTGTTTCCCCATCTATTTCCCATGAAGTGATGGGACCAGATGCCATGATCTTCGTTTTCTGAATGTTGAGCTTTAAGCCAACTTTTTCACTCTCCTCTTTCACTTTCATCAAGAGGCTTTTGAGTTCCTCTTCACTTTCTGCCATAAGGGTGGTGTCATCTGCATATCTGAGGTTATTAATATTTCTCCCAGCAATCTTGATTCTAGCTTGTGTTTCTTCCAGTCCAACATTTCTCATGATGTACTCTGCATATAAGTTAAATGAGCAGGGTGACAATATACAGCCTTGACGTACTCCTTTTCCTAGTTGGAACCAGTCTGTTGTTCCATGTCCAGTTCTAACTATTGCTTCCTGACCTGCATACAGATTTCTCAAGAGGCAGGTCAGGTGGTCTGGTATTCCCATCTCTTTCAGAATTTTCTACAGTTTCTTGTAATCCACATAGTCAAAGGCTTTGGCATAGTCAATAAAGCAGAAATAGATATTTTTCTGGAACTCTTGCTTTTTCGCTGATCCAGCGGATGTTGGCAATTTGATCTCTGGTTCCTCTGCCTTTTCTAAAACCAGCTTGAACATCTGGAAGTTCACGGTTCATATATTACTGAAGCCTGGCTTGGAGAATTTTGGGCATTACTTTACTAGCATGTGAGATGAGTGCAATTGTGTGATAGTTTGAGCATTCTTTGGCATTGCCTTTCTTTGGGATTGGAATGAAAACTGACCTTTTCCAATCCTGTGGCCACTGCTGAGTTTTCCAGATTTGCTGGCAAATTGAGTGCAGCACTTTCACAGCATCATCTTTGAGGATTTGAAACAGCTCAACTGTAATTCCATCACCTCCACTAGCTTTGTTTGTAGTGATGCTTTCTAAGACCCACTTGATTTCACATTCCAGGATGTCTGGCTCTAGATGAGTGATCACACCATTGTGATTATCTTGGTCGTGCAGATCTTTTCTGTACAGTTCTTCCATGTATTCTTGCCACCTCTTCTTAATATCTTCTTTTTCTGTTAGGTCCAGACCATTTCTGTCCTTTATCAAGCCCATCTTTGCATGAAATGTTCCCTTGGTATCTCTAATTTTCTTGAAGAGATCTCTAGTCTTTCCCATTCTGTTCTTTTCCTCTATTTCTTTGCATTGATCACTGAACAAGGCTTTCTTATCTCCTCTTATTATGGATTTTGGAAGATAATAGAATTATATATAACATTGTATGTCAACTATTAAAATTATTAATTGATGACTATTACCCTGCATTTAGAAGAATTAATGCATGTCCTTTGTGTTAAGGGAAGTACAATGGGGATTTCTGCAATCAGTTCAGATTGACTACTAAAAAAGGGAAACAACGGTTGGATAAGCTGGCATTTTCAGCACAACTATTCTTGAAACATAGAACCACTTGTACATAATTTTTGGAGCAAAGTTCATCTGAAGCTTACAGGATGTCAGTATTTAGACTTGTGGTCTAGATATCTAACGGCAGAAGTCTTAATTTTGTTTTGTTGTGGGTTGACTTATAGAGTCATGGAGGATCAGAGACCTAGGACTTTATTTTGACCTATAATGGGAAAGTTTTTTACATTATATCTTAACTTAATCAATTAATAATGACTGCCAGAAGCAGTATCAAATGAAGGATTCCAAGGCCTCAGCTAGGATCAGCAGGAAAAAGCCACAGTTGATTAGCAATGTCTGTTACAAGTGTTGAATAGATGAGGGTGGTGTATGTGCTATATAGAGTCCCCTGATCTAGTTCAACCCTTTTGTTTTACAGTTAATAAAACAAGGAGGAAGATTGAATCAAAGTCACATGCACGATCTGCGAATAAATCAAGACTCAAACTCAGGTTATCCAATTAAATGCCATTCTTTCCCCGTCTCCTTGTTAAATAAGTCACAGAACATTTTTGTTTGCTTATAGTTATCTGTGCTTTACATTTTGGTGCATAAGAGAAGATTCAGCATCTCAGGGTAATCCTTTCCTTCAGGATATTTCCCTCCAGCTTAAAACACATCTTTTCTAGGCTACTCAATCAGAAATACAGCATAATGGGAGCCTTTGCTGAATATGAAGCAGATTCCTAGAAAACAAGTGGGCATTGATTTATTTTTATCGATGTGCTTTTACTAACTGACAGGAAGTGTTCTTTGAACACCTCTCTCCCAACCATTCCACTCCAATAACCCACTGAGTTTGATCATTTCCAACACATGGTCCATCCTGCTGTCTGGAGAGCTGAGAGTTTTACCAGCCACAGTGCTAAGTGGGCCAACAGGCACCTAAGTCTAGCCCATTAGAAGTTGTGTTTTCCTGATGCAGGACTTGCATGCTGACCCCAAGATAACCCACTCATTGTGGGATGTGCGAATGGGAAATGGACTGAGATATGGATACACTGGCTGACTCTTGGCCTTTGGGAAAAAAAAGGTTTAGCTAGAAATAAACTTGCAGATGAACTATTCACATAACCCCTGTATAAACACTTTTTGAGGAGTAAGATACAAAATAAGTGGGAAAAAATATCAGCTATTTTTTTCCCTTGGAGTACAGATGTTACCTACTTACAAATCATTGAACACCAGGCATTGCCTATAATCTCCACATTCTACATCACTTTCTCTGCAAAAATCAGTAGCATAGAGGCTTACAATATTTGGAAGACTGAGCTGGGAAGCATGGGGAGTATTGCTATTAGGAGAAGGGTGAAATGACATCTGGGCTAGAAATAGCCCATTTGGTCCTGTTATTCCCATTTTCCACTTAAACACTGGACAAATGTAGTATTAACAAATTCTAATAATTCTGAAAAAAATTATCTTTAAAAAAAATAATGTTCTTGCCCACCAGACAGAGTTCCTCAGAGTTTATTTCTGCTTAGTTTGCTTTGTTTTTTACTGATATAATATCCAAATCACTATCAATTAGAATAGAAGGGAAACATATTTCACCCATAATGTCACCATCCAACAATCTATAATACTTTTTGGTATGTTCTCCTGAGCATGTGTGTCTGCATAGCTATAACTTCTTCATGTTATTTTTTACTTAAATCCATAAGTTTTTTCACATTTCTTTGTCTAATTTTTTTTCCAGAGCCAGTATTTTCAACAGCTCCAAAATATTTTACCAAGTGTATGTGCCATAGTTTATCCTTTTAGAATCCTTTATTGCTAGAAATACAGGTTATTTTCGATTCTAAATAATACTTCTATGAACGTCTTTATGCAGACACATGGCTACAGTATCTTCGAGATCCCCTTAACTTGTATTTTATTGCTTTTTTTCTCTCATTCTCACTTCTCTCTCTCATTTTCATTCCAAACCAAGCACTTGGATTTTGGTGGTTTTGTTGGTTTGCAAATGGTTAAATTACTTAAGATATGCAAAGTTTTTAAAAATCTTGTCTGTCATTTTCTTGGTTATGGTCTTGGCCTGAGTTAATGTGGTTTTAGCTTTCCATATTCACATGAGGAGCCAAATTTCTTATAAAGAGAGACAGTGTTTTGTCCCCTTAGAAGGGCCTCAGTGACAGTCTAGGTACAACACTTCTTTGTGCTGGTGGCCACAGCAGGGACATCATTTGAGAAGACTGCCTGAAATAAAAATGGCACTTTTATGGTTGTAGATGTGTTTGTCCAAAGAACATTTAATCACTCTGAAGGTTTTTTCCCCTTGTCTGTAGTGAGCAGCATTTTGTAACTGTAGAGTTCTGCTAATGCATACTTCTGCCGGGAAGCTTCCCAGGGTGGGGCACAAAAGATGCTAAGTGGCAGGGGGCGATGGGAAGAAAGCCATTAACACTCCAGCAGCGAGGTCAGATTTGATGTTTCCTTTTGTTTGCAGGATCCAAATTAAGAAGCCGCTTCTGTACTTTCCCTGTTGCCTCCCACCTAAACACACTCTTGGGTCATCTCACTCTGGTCACATCTTTTGACAATTAGCCACCCATTAACAGGATGATTGAAAAGGAGCCAGAGTGGTTTACACATAAAGTGCTTACTCTTTTCCAGGAAGAAACACATATCTCTACAGTTTCATTAATGCTTCGGCCGATTAGTACACAAAATAAAATACTTAGACTCTACAAAGCACAGCAAAGGAAAGAAAACAGGTTTGGAAGGAAGAAAATTAAAAAACAAAAATACCCTTAGAGATTTTTCCTATTCGTTTTTTTTTCTTTTTCTTTTTGCAAACCTGCTTTAAAAGGGGCGGGGGGAGGGATGTTATCTTGCTTCTATCTTTTTCTGCCTTTAAAGTCAGTATTACCAACCATTTTACTTGTACTTTACTATTATTATCTGAGTGATGGCTATGACATGTTGATCATATATGGCAGTGAGAAAATTGATTTCCCTCAACAGAAATGCTTCCAATTTTCCCAGGGCCATAATTTTATGTCCACAACAAAATAAAAGGGTCATTTTCCTTAAGATGAGGGGAATTGAAATCTTTGATAAAAGCTATGGTAAATGTTGTACTTTTGATTGTGGAAACTGCAGTTTTCACAAATATCTGGCCTGTCTGATTTAGGGTGTGGGTTGGGGGCAGGGGAGAGGGATTTGAAGGCAAAGAATTGTTGTTATTTTTTTTTTTAAGAGCTGAATTTGCTTTGAGAAAGCCCCGTTAAGTCCACAGCTTCACTCTAAGTGCTCATATTCCCATTAAAAGGAAGTTACAGGGTTGCTGCTTTGAGCTACGTGCCAACAAGGAAGAGGACCAAAAGAAGCTAGTCACACAGATGGGACCTTCTCAAAGAATGAACACCTGTGTGGCCTGCAGTTCAGACTGAGCCTGTCACAAGATGTATTCATAAACTCGACAATGTTATTTTGCAAGCCAAAAACATTTCATACCTAGGAAGGCAGAGGGTGGGAGGATTCAGGGACAAATTGATGTAGCATAAGCATAGGAAGAATAAAAACAGAGGCTGTTTCCTAACTGTGTCCTAATGCTGCTTTGTTTGGTTAGCAGGCTTTACTCAATCTGATGGAAACTGATTTCCAAGTAGCTGATGGAGCAACACTTATCAACAAATATTTAGAATTAGAGAACTTTGCTTCACTCTGAATCTACATGTAGGGTTAAACTGTAAGCTTTCCAGCCAAATAACCAAGCATTTTAATTTGACATTTGGTTTGCCAACAGGAAGATTTTTATATAATGACTATCAACAAATGAGAGAAGATTTCAAAAATATCTTGGTTTTAAACAGCAATCTTCTTGAACTAGAAGAGTTCTATCCTCTTTTGCCTTTTCTATGTAGTCTAAAATAAACAAATAGAGCTTTTTAAATCAGAAGTATTTTCATCAGGGGGTTTTCTATGACTATGAATAATATTCATTTGTTAGAAAGCAAAATTCACAATTCATTATAAATCTGGGAGCACATCCTTCTGGAAAAAATTAAGAGTAGCAAAAGTATAAGAAAAACCTTAGCAATCTTTCTCAAAGAATGTATTGTAAGGAAAATAGTCTTGATGTCTCTTGAATTTTTTCTTCCCAACGTTCTTTTAACTCTATGAAAGTAAAATCTGAAATTTCTGGGATTTAATCCTGAAATATTTATTCTGCATGTGCTTTCATCAATCTTTTCATCAAGTCAAGTGAGATGAGTTCATGTTGATAAAGAATTTGAAGTGTTAGCAAAAAGGTTGTATGTTTTATTTTCAAAGTTACGGGTTAAAGCTGGAGTCAATAAGCAATAGGCTAGGGGCCAAATGTTGCTGTCACCTATTTTAGTATAACCCCACCTGCAAAGAATGGTTTTTACATTTTTTTAATTATTGAAAAAGTCTTTAAAAATAATACTTTGTGACATAAAAATCATATCAAATTCAGATTTCAGTGTTGACTATAAATTAAAATTTATCAGAATGCACATTTATTTACACACAGTCTCTGGCTGCTTTCATACTACAATGAGGAAGCTTAAAAGCTGTAACGGACATACATATGACCTCCAAAGCCTAAGGTACTAATATTTACTATCTGAATCTCCAACATATGCACTCCTTTACCGACTGGGGAAACTTATTAGATGATTATTCCAAAGCACTGTGTATGAGTTACTGTATAAACACACCAAAAAATAGTCCTTTTGTATAGGCATAAACTTTACTTTTTGATAGAGATAAAGTTTGATAGGTGTGAAGCCATTACAAAATCATCCCTTCCCAGCTCACAATTTGGATGGAAATCTATAGATCTTACTTACATCTGTGGTATCAATAATGTTTTGGTGTTACTGAGAGATCAATCTTGAAAAGTTAAGTGAGACATTTTTAGGAGATCCTTCAGAAAGTAGAAACTTTTAGAGTACTTAGAAAAGTTAGCACCTGGAAAAAAACCTAAGTTCTGACACTTTGCTGGCTAAGAGCATTTATGCACCTCTGTTTAGAGGTATGGGCTTCCCTGGTGGCTTGGGTGGTAAAGAATATGCCTGACAATGCTGCAAAAGTGGGTTCAGTTCCTGGGTTGGGAAGATTCCCTGAAGAAGGAAATGGCAACCCACTCCAGTATTTTTGCCTGGGAAATCCCACGGACAGAGGAGCCTGGCAGACTACAGTCCATGGGTCACATGGAATCAGACAAGATTAACAACTGAGCAACAATATTCAGAGGTACAGGCAATGAAGAAAGAAAACTCACTTCATTTCCTCAGAGCTGTGCTGTTTGAGTGTCCCATTCTTTTTGGTGAGGTTTAGATGGCAATTATAAGTGGGTCTGAGGACACTGGCCCAGGCAGGATGAATGACAAGCCATAAATAAATAATGCTTATTTGAATCTGTGGTCCCACCTCTTAAATGTGAAAAGATCTCTGCATTGAGAATAGTAACAATGAATTAGAGTAACTTGCCTGCTCATTAACATGTGGTCTGATCTAGGTAAATCAATTTGGAGGATGTCAATGTATTTAATCCCTCCCAAGGGTGAGTTGTGGCTTTTTCCAATTTGTTGACCTTACAACGCCCGGAAGAGTTTCCTCACCTCCTCTCCAGCCTGCCTCGGATATTAAGTGTATCTGTGCTGAACCAGGAATGTGACAGACTCTTTGCATTTATTCTGGCAAAAGCAGTGGATTAGTGCATGCTGGAATGCCAAGGAAGATGCAGGTGTTTGTACAGAAAATATATCATTCCCACTGAAAACACCCATTCTTAGAATGGGTGCTTTCCCTCGCTTATATAGAATCAGCCTCCTTACTCAATTGCACTTCTTAGAGGGTCAGCATCTGAGATATGGAAAGATTAAAAACTACACTGTAGTCTGGGAGGCCACATGGTTTTTAGGATGCGTACAGTGCCCTGAATTTGGTTCAGTGAGTATGTAATTTGCATGCATGGTCACATCGCTGGATCAAAACCTTTTAGACAGTCATGCACATCTACTCAGCCTTGGCCCCCACCTCAGGATGAAAACATAATGGCTGCAATAACTAGAGGGATGTGGCACTCCTGGACCTTTCTTCCCTTGACTGGCTGTGCCTTGCCCACCAGTAAAATGTTTACAAACCAAATTTTCCCCAATCAGTGCTCCAAAGTATGTTAATAGGTGTTCCATGGGGAATAAAACTACCTCATGGAAAAATAAGTTGGGAAGTTCTGGGTTAAAATAATGTAAAAAAAAAAACCAACAAAACCTATACTATTTCTCAGAGCCCTTGATTTGGCTATATATATGAAGTATGTAAAAGAAGTATGTAAAATCTTCCCTGGTGGCTCAGATGGTAAAGCGTCTGCCTGCAATGTGGGAGATCTGGGTTCGATCCCTGGGTCAAGAAGATCCCCTGGAGAAGGAAATGGCAACCCACTCCAGTATTCTTGTCTGGAAAGTTCCATGGACAGAGGAGCCTGGTAGGCTATAGTCCATGGGGTCGCAAAGAGTCAGACATGACTGAGTGACTTCATATCATATATATATGTAAAAGAATAATATTATGTGCATTCCCCCAGATTATTCCCCAACAATTAGACTTCAATGGTACAAAATTTGGGAAATGCTGAATTAAAGAAAGTGAGAATCTCTAACTAGTGAGCAGAAATTACTACAACTAATAGAAGCAGACAATGTAAGTGGTAGAATGGATCTTACTGGTTTTCTAACAACAACAAAAAACCAACAATTCTCAAACTATAGGCAATTCTAAAGCCTGAGAGACTTTATAGTTATTGCATATTCATGTGCTCACACATCTTACACATGTATATACTAAAATAATTTCAAAAACATGTAAATTGACTCTGTGCTTAATAATGAATAATTGTACTTTACAGTTCTAGTAAATTCATAAGAGCTTCTTTGTCATCTACCAACCATCAGCACAACACCTATCATGTGCAAGTCTTGGGATATTTTGCAGAGAAAACGGGGTTCCTCTACATGGAAAGGCTTAGAGTCTCTTCATTCAATATACAAGGAGACTGACATTAGTCTTATTATTATATAATAAGACTTATTCCCTTCAAGTTTCTTAGTTATCTTCATTCTCCTTGTGATTGGACAGTCTTTGAATTACTGTTTTTTATAAGCTGGGAGCATAGTGGTCTATAGAGGTGATTAACAGCCACTCTGCAGGCAGATTGGGTTTCAGTCTGATCAAGGAACAAATTAAATTGTTCCTGGCTTCTCTGATGGCAAATAGGGTTGTTGATAGAGGTGGAGTTGGTATATTTCAGGAATCATACAGACGTCTGCATTGAGATGCTTGAGGCAGAGCAAGATGCATAGGAAATTCTTGGGTGATTGGGATGACTTAAGACATGATCAATGATGAAGGACAGATGAAGGGAATTTTCCATTATACACTACATTCATGAACAAGTGTGTGTAAAGTAGAGGCCATGAAAAGAAGCATATTTACTAATGTGAATAGACAAAATGAACCATTTAGCAAATATGCATAAAGATGCTACTTAATCTAGATGTGAAAGTTTAACTCCATTTAGGGGAGATATAAGCCTCAAATTAATAAAGATAATAAAAGGGAGAAAGAATATTTAGGAACACGAATCTATATTTAGTTAATTCGTCACTTCCGTAAAAACTACTGATTGTCTGTGTCATACACTGAAGCTTCTAGACTGAAAAAGGACAGCAGCCAGTTCCTTAAGTTTATGAACTGGTCAGAGAGATAACTAAAGAAACGTTTGCAGTAGAGTGTGACAAGTGCTAGAACAGATATAAGTACAGGTTGCTCCATGGAAAAGGAGTCTTTCTCAATGACGAGATGAGGGGGAAGGATGGGAAATAAAGCAAGGTTTTTCAGAAAAAGTAATAGGCTTGCTAAGATCTGAAGGATGTGTGGTGTCATCAGATAAGTAAAGGAGTGAAACGGAGTTATTGCTAGAAAGAACAGCAGGTAGAAAAGCTTGGAGGTGACACTGACAGCCAAATTAGTTTGGAAAACTGAAAGCTGTTCAGGACAACCTTTTAGGCTGAGTGTGTATAGAATGGTAGCAGAAGAGAGATGGCATGCGGCAGGGACACCAGTGAAGCCACCTGGATAAGCAGCAGTCAACCATTAAGAATAAGCTAAAATAAACTATTACAAAGGCAATGGGAAATTCTTGAAGAATTTTAAGTAAAGGAGCAACTTGATCAAAAATATATTTAAGAACAACCAACCTGAACCTGACAAAATTGAGCTTAGTAGGTATAAGAAAATCTGTGGAGAGAAACTATTCGAGATTAGCAGTATATCCAGAGGGATGATCATTTAGGGTAGCGATGGTGGGGCTGGAGCGAAAAGGACAGATTTCAGAGATAGCAGTGAACTCAACAGGAGTTTATAGTGATTTATTGGATGCAGAAATGGGGTTGCAGAGGTAGAATTAAAGATGGGACCCAGGTATCTTCTTGGCCTCATGTGCTAGTGGCACTGCCATGTACTGAGCAAGACATCATGAGAGGAAGAACATGTGTCTCCTTCAGAATGTGGTATGGTGGGGCTACACAATACATTCTGGTATTTTTATCTTTAATTTTTAACTCAATTGTTTAAAGCATATTTGAACACAAGATTTCAGAGGAGAAATTCCAAGTGATGAGAAGTCCCAGGGTGCACCCTCAGAAATGAATCGCTGAAGTGGAGGTGAAGGTTACTGGAACAGAAGTGATCAAGGAATGGATTGGCTAGAACAGATTGTTCTTAACAACTCTCAAATTCCTCAAGATAACAACAGAGCTTGGTTTAGAGATCCAAATAATCAATCCAAGTTTAAGGTCTTCAATAAATGAGGGGGAAGTTGCCATGCCACTATAAGAAGTCGAGAGTGATATGGCCAAATATTATGAGTAGTCTATAGGGATGAGGGATTTTTACACAAAGGTAGAAGCATAATGTTTGGCCAGCCAGATGTTTTGGAGAGTGAGGTACTTGGGATGTAAGAAAAATAAAGGCACCTTCTTGATAAAATTTCAAGGATGTTGGTATACTCAGGAAAGAGCATATCAATTAAAGCCAGCAGTTTGGGGATGTATTTGTAGAAAGCCTGAGACCAAGTTTGTGTGCAATATAACAGGAAATCCTGAGAACTCAGTGGAAGATTTGAAAAGAATAGGATCAATGGATGTTTAGGTCCACAGGGGAAGCATAGAACTATCTGGGGATGAGAATCTGGGGAAAATGGATGAACAAAATGAGTCTTAGGCAATGACCAGATAATGGAATGGTGATGAATAATTGGTTTAGGGCATTAGTAGATTCTTAAAGCTGCTATAACAAATTACCAGAAATGTAACAGCTTAGAACAATACAAATGCATTATCTTACAGTTCTGGGGTCAGAAATCCAAAAATAGGATTGATAGGGTAAAAATTTATGTGTTAGCAGGGCTGCATTTCTTCTAGAAGCTCCAGGGGAGAATCCATCCCTTGCTTTTTCCAGATTCTAGAAGCTTGCCCTCATTCCCTGGCTTGTGGTTCCCTTCCAGGAATATTGTTCTACCGTCTGCTTCCACCATCACATATCCTCCTCTGATTCTTCTGCCTGTCTCTTTCCTGTATAAAAATATTTGTGCTTATAGATGCACCCAGTTAATCTAGGATATTTTCCATCTCAAATTCTTTTTCTTTTTTTAAAAAAAATATTTACTTATTTATTTATGGCTGCACTGGGTCTTCCTTGCTGCATGCAGGCTTTCTTTAGTTGCAGTGAGCAGGGCCTACTCTTCATTTTAGTGTACAGGCTTCTCATTGTGGTGACTTCTCTTGTCATGGAGCACAATGGGGCACATGCGGCTCACTAGTTGTGGTGCATGGGCTTTTAGTGACCTGCTGCTTATGGAATCTTCCTGAGCCAGGAACTGAACCCGTGTCCCCTGCATTGGCAGATGGATCTTTATTCACTGTACCACTAGGGAAATCCTCAAATTCTTAATTATGTCTGCAAAATTCTTTTGCCATGTGACCAACATATTCACAGGCTATCAGAATGAGGATGTGGACATCTTTGAGGAGCTGTGACTCTGCCAACCACAGAGCCACAAAGTGTGCTGGTGAGAGGATGAATAAACCTGGGAACAGCAGAACAGGTTCAGGGCTCTCATCAGGGATTAGCCAAGTTAGGAATGACTGTGATTTTGGAAGAATTCTGATATAGATCAGGTTGTTGATGAAAGAATCATGTGGATCTCAGAATCCCACCACAACCTGAAAACAACAGTGGACTGCAAAAGTTATCACAGAGAACTGAATTGAGAGGGTGAGCATTCAGAACTTCTGGCAACCACTGAATGATCACATCAGTTTCCTTAGATGAGGTTGAAAATGAGGTATGTTCATTGCATTTATTTATCAAATATTTAGTTAGCCTATATGTAGCTAAAGATACAGGATTAAAAATAAGAAAGTAGTTTTTATGAGACTGATGTACTGCTAAGGAGGCAGATGAAAGAATAGTTTTTAAAAAGAGCTTTGCTAGCTAGGGAAAGGAGGTAAGGCATGAACAAAGAAGAGAGTCAGAGTGACGTAGAGACTGTTGCCAGGATACCAAGGAAATGCTTCAACTAATAAGCTTCTTTTTCTTTGAATCATTCTTTACATCTTGCTGCTGCTGCTAAGTCGCTTCAGTTGTGTCTGACTCTGTGCGACCCCATGGATGGCAGCCCACCAGGGATATTACCAGTCATTAAATCCCATGTTTGTTCCTTACAAAATTCTTGCAAATACGTTATTTTTGTCTCAATTTGCCTTCTACCACATCAATCCACATCTGCCTAAACTTCACATTTTAATTTTTCTAAGAAATGGAAAAATTAGGACAAAACTATTTGTGGGGGAGAAATGATGGGTTAGATTTGGTATATGCTCGTCTTAAGAAAAAGGCAGGCTAAGAGATAAAGGACAAGTTTGGTGAGTCAGATTCGAAAGTCATCTACATGACAATAGTACTGAAATCCAAGACTGAATAAATACTTTCAGGGTGAGATTTGGGAGAAATAAGGGCTGATAATCAAGAACTGAGGTCCATACATGAGGAGAGAAAAATCAGAGAGGTGGGAGAGAGCCACGAGAGAGACATGAGGGCACCATTTGTTACAGAAACTTTTGTCACAGGGGTCAAATGAATTGTCACTAGCATTTAAAAGCTGAAAAGAGAAGAGATGGGCCAGTGACATTCCTTGGATTTAGCAAGAAGGAGAGCATTATAACCTTGAAAAAAAAATCATGGCAAAAAATTGAGGATCTCAGGTAAGAGAAAAGTTAGTTTCCTTGAAAGTGGTGGTATTATATAAACAAACCTTGATTTAGTCCAAGCAACTTTAATATAATACCACAGGCTGAGTAACCTATAAACAAGGGAAAATTTATCTCTCTTATCACAGTTCAAGAGGCTGAAAGTTCAAGATTAAGCACCACTCATAGTCAGGTGAGAACCCTCTTCTGGGTTGCAGACTTCTCGTGGTGTCCTCGCATGGTGAAAGGGGTGAATGATCTCTGTAAGGTCTCTTTTATAAGAACACTAATCCCATTTGTGAATGTTCTACCCTTTGAAAGGCCCCACCTCCTGGAGGGATTAAAATTCAACATATGACTCTTGGGGGATACAAACAGACAATAGCAACCCCAGTTCAACATGGTCCATACTGTTAAATAAACTTATTTACGTGATATGATTACACATGCTATGGAGTGACAAGTGATTGGAAGCCATGGAGCTTCCTACTTAGGTAAGAAGCAGATTAAGGGGAATTTTCAACCTGTTTTTTTTTTTCCCATTAGACAGAAAGAGCACTTGAAGAAGGGATGTATTTTATTAACAGAATAAGAGGGAAAAAAAATGGAAGTATCTGAATCCAGGTCATAGTTTAAGGTTCAGAGATCAAAAGTGGAAGGATATTTTGGCCATGGGTTTTTTCTGTATGAACCAGCCAGTGTTGATCCCAGCATATTGTTGAGTCTCTTGCTTAGGAAATTAGTCATCGTGTGAGCCTCAGCACTGTGATGGGAAGTTGAGTAGAGTACAGCATCATTGTAGGGGAACTCAGGAACCTGGCCTTGCTTGGTCTGACGTGATACTTGGATACAAAGATCTTACAGGTAAATTGATATTTCAGGGTCAGACAGAGTTAAGTTTCTGGATTCATTTTATTTCCCTAGATTTTAACTTATTGAAGAATAGCAGGATGAAGGAGCTCTTAAGGAAACTTTCTTAATATAAATCCCCCCATCACTGCCTTTAGCATCAGTGAGAGTGGCTGATGTGCAGCCTGCAACGGAGGCCCTAAGAACTAGCCTGAGGCAAAGGAGAAGGATAACATTAAACAAAAAGCCTAATTTCTAGAGACAACATGTTGAATAAGAAAAGTGTGGCTCACTGAGTTGAAAGATGCACAGAAAGCATTCTGATACATTAGTAATGATAACCAGGCAACTGGAAATTGTGGTTTACGCGGGCTGGCTTGTCCAAAGTAGATGATATCCTTGAATGGACAGATGCTTAGGTGTTACCAGGATACAGATAGAGGACAGGCCTGAGTGAATGGGGCATGAAAATGGCCTATTCCATCTTATAAAATATAAATCCATTCCAGAGAACATTCCTTCCTACTTGAACATCAACTGTTTTGTTGTGACAGAGTAATTGAAGGAGGGGGAGGAAGCTTTAAGTTTGCAGGAGCAATGGTTTTATTCATATAAAACTAGTCTTAATTTTAGAATTTTAAATATTATCTTAGAAAAAAAATTTGTGCCCATACAATTTCATGTCTTTCACCTTCTCTCTTTCCTACCATCTACAGTTTTCTCTATGCTATCTTGTACAAGAAATTATACAGCATTGTGTGTGGTTAAACACTTTCCCATAGTATCAAAACCCATCTCTTTTACATGCTAGCTTCAGAACTTTGTCACAAATTACCCAAACTCTCTAAGCCTGAATTAATTCATCTGTAAAATGACACTAATAATAGTGTCTCCTTTAAGAGTTCTTATGATGATTACAATGACATAATGTGAATGAAGTGCTTAGCACAGGGCCTGGGACACAATAAGCATTCAATAAATAGCTGTTGTTATTATTATTTTATTAGCTAACATCACAGTATACTAGGGGGAAAACTGAACCAAAATTATGGCCCTAGGCTCTAATTCTCAGTGAGTCACTTCTAGCTCTTTGATTCCTATCTTTTAAATGGGAATGATATCTATGTCAACAGGTGATCTAGGCTTGTTCTTTGAATTAACAGAATCATGAATATCTGTACTTGGTAAAAGGTTTTTAAATGTACGGTATGGAAAAGAAATAAATTTTAGCACAATAGCTCTGTGTTTACTTCCAAAACTAGCATATGAGCAAATAAATACAAAATTGGGACCTTGTCTAGCTGCCATCATTTACCCAATGTAAACATAAAGGTTGTTATTCCGCCAGATTTTTAAACTAGTTGAATGGGTCTGTTTTAGGTCAGTCTTGGATTGGAAAAAAAAAAAAAGAGAGTTGAAATTTCATTTTATTTGTCTATTGATAATATGATAAAGTTCAATGGATATTTTTAAATACCTACTATGTACTGTGCATAATATAGTAGTAAAAGATAGATACAGAGAGTTAGGAGCCTTGAATTGGACTTGTAATACATTGCACTGACATTGACCTTATAATGTACATGTTTCCATCAAGTCACCTATTAAAAGACTATTACAATACTTACCTACTATGCAAAGGAACTATAAATTGGTATGAATGTTAAGCCTCTTTCAGAAAAAACACTATCTAAGCAAAAGCCTCACCATTGTGTCATCCCTGAATTTGATGCCCATGGTTAATAGATGCAAAGTACAAACCACTGAATTATGCATTTGCCCTTACAGTTCTGCCCCAGAACAAGGTATGTTGGAAGCCAGCCCAGTGAAGGGCAGCAGAAAAAGTGCCTAGTTTAGAAAAACTGATGAAAAGAGGATGTGATAAGAGACAACAAACCGACCCAGAGTAATATATTCTGATGCTTGTCCGCTGACACAGCCCCTGCCATTGGTTATCAGCCAATCCAATGTTTTAACAAAAACTGATTGAAAATGCTGAAGAAAGGACCCCACAGGAAGCACACAAACAACTTCATGGAAAGATGATCTGACCAAAGGTAAGCAATCCATTTCAAATCCTAAAAGATGATGCTGTTAAAGTGCTGCACTCAGTATGTCAGCAAATTTGGAAAACTCAGCAGTGGCCACAGGACTGGAAAAGGTCACTTTTCATTCCAAACCCTAAGAAAGGCAATGCCAAAGAATGCTCAAACTACCGCACAATTGCACTCATCTCACACACTAGAAAGTAATGCTCAAAATTCTCCAAGCTAGGCTTCAACAGTACAGGAACCAAGAACTTCCAGATGTTCAAGCTGGATTTAGAAAAGGCAGAGGAACCACAGATCAAATTGCTGACATCCGTTAGATCATCAAAAAAGCAAGAGAGTTCCAGAAAAACATCTATTTCTGCTTTATTGACTATGCCAAAGCCTTTGATTGTGTGGATCACAACAAACTGTGGAAAATTCTGAAAGAGATGGGAATACCAGACCACCTGATCTGCCTCTTGAGAAACCTATATGCAGGTCAAGAAGCAACAGCTAGAACTGGACATGGAACAACAGACTGGTTTCAAATGAGGAAAGGAGCATGTCAAGGCTGTATATTGTCACTGGCCTATATAACATATGCAGAGTACATCATGTGAAATGTCAGGCTGGATAAAGCACAAGCTGGAATCAAGATTGCTGGGAGAAATATCAATAACCTCAGATATGCAGATGACACCACCTTTAAGGCAGAAAGTGAAGAAGAACTAAAGAGCCTCCTGATGAAAATGAAAGAGGAGAGTGAAAAAGTTGGCTTAAAACTCAACATTCAGAAAACTAAGGTCATGACATCCAGTCCCATCACTTCATGTAAACAGGTGGAGAAACAATGGAAACAGTGACAGACTTTATCTTTTAGGGCTCCGAAATCCCTGAAGGTGCTGACTGCAGCCATGAAATTAAAAGACGCTCACACCTTGAAAGAAAAGCTATGACCAAACTAGACAGAATATTAAAAAGCAGAGACATTACTTTGCCAACAAAGGTCCATCTTGTCAAAGCTATGGTTTTTCCAGCAGTCATGTATGAATGTGAGAGTTGGACTATAAAGAAAGCTGAGCACTGAAAAATTGATGCTCTTGAACTGTGGCGTTGGAGAAGACTCTCGAGAGTCCCTTGGACTGCAAGGAGATCCAACCAGTCAATCCTAAAGGAAATCAGTCCTGAATATTCATTAGAAGGACTGATGCTGAAGTTGAAACTCCAATACTGTGGCACCTGGTGTGAAGAACTCACTCATTGGAAAAGACCCTGATGCTGGGAAAGATTGAAGGCAGGAAGAGAAGGGAACGACAGAATGAGATGGTTAGACAGCATCACCAAGTTGACGGACATGAGGTTGAGCAAATTCCAGGAGTTGGTGATGGACAGGGAAGCCTGGCGTGTGGCACTCTGTGGGGTCACAGAGTCTGACACAACTGAGCAGCTAAACTGAACTGAAGCAATCTATGTGTGGGATAGAGCCCAAGAGAGGATTCAGCTTTGTTTACAAAAGTCTCTGCCATGTGAGAGAAAGTTCCAAACACAATAAACAACACTGATACATCACTTTACATTTTATAAAGCCTTTTCACACACACAATCACATTTAGTCTTACTGATCCAAAGACTCACAGCTTTTTGCTTGAGCCTGCCTTCTGGACCAGCACAAGGCACACTCCTTTTATCTGTGTGCTCTCAGGTTCATTCTGATTAGTCCTTAATATAAACTCCTAGATGAGCTTCCAACTTCCTCACCAACCTGGACAGTATGCCTGTGCACTCTGGCTGAGGTCATGGCCTTTTGTTCTTGTTAGTAGACTTGGTCTTAATATTTGGATATAGGCTGTCCTAGTTGCCCCCTGCTATTTATCAATACAGGCATTTCTCCTGTCCCTTTCCTTATGTCATAGGGAAGGTTATGCAATTCCATTTCCTGAAATCTTTAAATTATGTGGGTTCAATTGACTTTTTCATATTGTCATACAATCTGGGTGCTGGTCATTCGGTCTCAGTGTGAATGGTCCCAGAGAAAGGGAGTCCCCTGATTTGCAAGGCAGTCCATTCCAATAGGCAATGGCAACCCACTCCAGTGCTCTTGCCTGGAGAATCACATGGACGGAGGAGCCTGGTGGGCTGCAGTCCATGGGGTCGCTAAGGGTCGGACACGACTGAGCGACTGCTTTCACTTTTCACTATCATGTATTGGAGAAGGAAATGGCAACCCACTTCACTGTTCTTGCCTGGAGAATCCCAGGGCGGGGGAGCCTGGTGGGCTGCAGTCTATGGGGTCACACAGAGTCAGACATGACTGAAGTGACGCAGCAGCAGCAGCAAGCAGCAGCAGCCATTCCAATAAATTTCATTTCCCTAAATCACCACAAGGATGCCTTCCATCCTATTTGCTCTTCTTACAGGGAGATTTTGAGGCTTCTCTCAGAGACTGAAGCCTACGGTTCCTCCACTCAAATCTGGATAGAGTTTGGGACTGCTCCAACCAATAGAGTGCAGCAGAGTGACACTGTGACTTATGAGGCCAGCTCTCAAAAGATGACAGCTTCTAGCTAGCCCACTCTGGGATGTTTCTTCTAAGAAAGCCAGCCAACATGCTATGTGGAAGCCCAAGCTCAATATACAAAGAGACTGCATGGAAAGCCCCATCTAAAGAGCAACTGAGGACTTCCTGTCAAATATCCACCAAATATTCACCAAATATCACCTGTGAGTGAGTGACACTTTGGATGATTCCAGTCCCCAGCCTTAGAGCCACTTTATTTGATGCAAAGTGAAGCAGAAATGAGCTATCTGTTCATGCACACTTATGTCTCTTCATAACTGCATGAGGCTTAATATCAAGAGGACCAGTGCTCTAAGAGCACCGGAAAAGCCTCTTCCTCATTAGGGCTTGATTTAGACAAAGAGATCCTGGACTTCAAGCTGAGGCCTTAATAGGTTGAGAGGGAGGTGTATATTTTCCGTCTGTGAGGATATGAATTATTTTGGCCAGAAGGCAGATTGTGACAAGTGTCACAATCTACAAGCAACACTACCCGTACCATTTGTTTACCTTACAATATGATGTTGAGGCTTCTCTCACTGAGATGTGAAGACTACATTCTCTCCTCTTGAATTTGGGTAGGGGCTTCTGTCTGCTTCAACCAATAGCATAACGTAGAGCGGATGCTACATGGCTTCCAAGGCTAGATCCTTGGGGGATGCCCATCCACTCCACTCTGATAAGACCTACTGTCATCCTGTGAGAAAGCCCAAATTAGCCCAGGGGAGAGGATGCCTGGAGAGGAACTGAGGTCCCAGTCAACATTCAGTTCAAGTGAAAGGACCTCCAGATGATCCAAGATGCTCAATGATACAACATGTGAAACAGCAGAGCTATATAACACTAAACATTGTTCAAATTATAGTTCAGTTCAGTTCAGTTCAGTGCTCAGTTGAGTCTGACTCTTTGCAACCCCATGGACTGCAGCACGCCAGGCCTCCTTGTCTATCACCAACTCCCCAAGCTTGCTCAAACTTATGTCCGTCGAGTCAGTGAGGCCATCCAACCATCTCATCCTCTGTTGTCCCCTTCTCCTCCGGCCTTCAATCTTTCCCAGCATCAGGGTCTTTTCAAATGAGTCACTTTGAATCAGGTGGCCACAGTATTGGAGTTTCAGCTTCATCATCAGTCCTTCCATCATCCACCTTCCAAATCAGGGTGGATTTCCTTTAGGATTGACTGTTTGACCGCCTTGCTGTCCAAGGAACTCTCAAGAGTCTTCTCCAACACCATACTTTAAAAGCATCAATTATTCAGTGCTCAGCTTTCTTTATAGTTCAACTCTCATATCCACACATGACTACTGGAAAAACCATAGCCTTAACTAGATGGACCTTTGTCAGCAAAATAATGTCTGCTTTTTAATATGCTGTCTAAGTTGTTCATAGCTCTTCTTCCAAGGAGCAAGAATCTTTTAATTTCATGGCTGCAGTCACCATCTGCAGTCATTTGGACCTCAAGAAAATAAAGTCTGTCACTGTTTCCATTTTTTCCCCATCTGTTTGCCATGAAGTGATGGGACTGGATAACATGATTTTAGTTTTCTGAATGTTGAATTTTAAGCCAGCTTTTGCACTCTCTTCTTTCACTTTCATCAGGAGGCTCTTTAGTTCTTCTTGGCTTTCTGCCATAAGGGTGGTGTCATCCACATACCTGAGGTTGTTGATATTTCTCCCAGCAATCTTGATTGTGCTTCATCAAGTTCAGCATTTTGCATGATGTGCTCTGCATATAAGAGAAATAAGCGAGTGTGACAACATACAGCCTTGACATATTCCTTTCCCAATTTTGAACCAGTCCATTGTTCCATGTCCAGTTCTATCTGTTGCTTCTTGAGCTTATAGATATTTCTCAGGAGGCAGGCATGGTTCTCTGGTATTCCTATCTCTTTAAGAATTTTCCACAGTCTGTTGTGATCCACACAGTCAAAGGCTTTGGCATAGTCAATAAAGCAGAAATAGATGTTCTTCAGCAGTTCTGTTGCTTTTTCTATGATCCAATGGATGTTTGTAATTTGATCTCTGCTTCCTCTGCCTTTTCTAAATCCAGCTTGAATATCTGGAATTTCATGGTTCATGTACTGTTGAAGCCGCGCTTGGAGAATTTTGAGATTTTCTCTGTTAGCATGTGAGATGAGTGCAATTGTGAAGTAGTTTGAACATTCTTTGGCATTGCCCTTCTTTGGGATTGGAATAAAAACTGACCTTTTCCAGTCCTGTGGCCACTGCTGAGTTTTCTAAAATTGCTGGCATATTTAGTGCAGCACTTTAATAGCATCACCTTCTAGGATTTGAAATAGCTCAGCTGGAATTCCATCACCTCCACTAGCTTTGTTTGTAGTGATGCTTTCTAAGGCCCACTTGACTTCACATTCCAGGATGTCTGGCTCTAGATTAGTGATCACATCATCATGATTATCTGGGTCGTGAAGATCTTTTTTGTACAGTTCTTCTGTGTATTCTTGCCACCTCTTCTTAATATCTTCTGCTTCTGTTAGGTCCATATCATTTCTGTTCTTTATCGTGCCCATCTTTGCATGAAATGTTCCCTTGGTATCTCTAATTTTCTTGAAGAGAGTTCTAGTCTTCCCCAGTCTACTGTTTTCCTCTATTTCTTTGCATTGATCACTTAGAAAGGCTTTCTTATCTCTCCTTGCTATTCTTTGAAACTCTGCATTCAGATGGGTGTATCTTTCATTTTCTCCTTTGCCTTTTGCTTCTCTTCTTTTCTCAGCTATTTGTAAGGCCTCCTCAGGCCTTACAAAGGCCCAACCATTTTGCCTTTTTGCATTTCTTTTTCTTGGGGATGGTTTTGATCACCATCTCCTGTACAATGTTATGAACCTCTGTCCATAGTTCTTCAGGCACTCTATCTATTAGAGATAATCTCTTGAATCTATTTGTCACTTCCACTGTATAATTATAAGGGATTTGATTTAGGTCATACCTGAATAGTCAAGTGATTTTCCTTACTTTCTACAACTTAAGTCTGAATTTTGCAATAAGGTGTTCATGATCTTAGCCACAGTCAGCTCCTTGGTTTTGCTGCCTGTATAGAGCTTCTTCATCTTTAGTTGCAAAGAATATAATCAATCTGATTTCAGTTTTGACCATCTGGTGATGTCCATGTGTAGAGTCATCGCTTGTGTTGTTGGAAGTGGGTATTTGCTATGACCAGTGAGTTCTCTTGGCAAAACTCTGTTAGCCTTTACCCTGCTTCATTTTGGACCCTAAGCCCAAATTTGCCTGTTACTCCAGGTATCTCTTGACTTCCTACTTTTGCATTCTAGTCCCTTATGATGAAAAGGACATCTTTTTTTGGTGTTAGTTCTAGAAGGTCTTATAAGTCTTCATAGAAATGTTCAACTTCAGCTTTTTTGGCATTAGTGTTGGGGCATAGACTTGGATTACTGTGATATCGAATGGTTTGCCTTGGAAATGAACAGAGATCATTCTGTTGTTTTTGAGACGTTCCCAAGTACTGCATTTCAGACACTCTTTTTGACCATGAGGGCTACTCCATTCCTTCTAAGGGATACTTGCCCACAGTAGTAGATATAACAGTCATCTGAGTTAAATTCGCCCATTTCAGTCCACTTTAGTTTGCTGATTCCTAGAATGTCGATGTTCACTCTTGCCTTCTCCTGCTTGACCACTTCCAATTTACCTTGATTCATGATTAACATTCCAAGTTCCTATGCAATATTGTTCTTTACAGCATTGGACTTTACTTCCATCACCAGTCACATTCACAACTGGGCTTTGTTTTTGCTTTGGCTCAGACTCTTCATCTTTCTGGGGCTGTTTCTCTACTCTTCTCAAGTAGCATATTGGGCACCTTCCGACCTGGGAAGTTCATCTTTCAATCTCATATCTTTTTGCCTTTTCATTTTGTTCATGGGGTTCTCAAGGCAAGATTACTGAATTGGCTTGCCATTCCCTTCACCAATGGAGCACGTTTTATCAGAACTCTCCACCATGACCCGTCTGTCTTGGGTGACCCTACACAGCATGGCTCATAGTTTCAAATTGTAGACTCATGAACAAATAAATTCTTTTTATGTTTTGAGCCACTGATTTTAGAGCTAACAGCATTTAATTGCCAGAACAGAGGTAACTCCCTCTATGGGAGGGCAGAATCCTACTTTAGGATTAGAGCCCTGTATTAGGATAGAAGACTTTATTGTGGTAGAATTTTGAACATGCAGGAGGGGATAAAATCTTGTAGATCTCTGAAATGGGACACAGCCTTATGTGAAGGTTAAGCCCTACATTGAGAGGCAGAAATGCAAAATCCCTGTACCCCTTACTGAAAGACCTTGGGCCAGACATCTAAATATCTCAAGATCTTAGGTGCTTCATCTGAAAAACTGAGATAGTAATCTTTTTCACCTAAGAGAGGATATTTTTGAGGTTAGTTTGGATCCTGCTACAGATTATATGACTTTCATTGCCATTTTTTCAACCAAAATATTCTTTGTGACCTGCCATTGTGATGAAAATTGAGGTATACTTTCATACTTTCAAACTGGAAGCCTCCACTTAGAAATGGAGTTAGAAAACATAGCAGCAGAGTAGTAAAAAAAGAAAGAAACCTCATCCCTTGCCTTTTTAATGTCTTCTAAACCACTACTTCACCGATCCTCACCCAATCTCTGTTCATATATATTGATAGATCTTTAATTAAGGCTGTTCATATAAGATAAGAGCAAATGTGATTCTTTTAGCGCTTTCATAGAAAATAAAGTATACTTGTGTATTTCCCTTTTAAAATTTAAGTCCTAGCAAAATGCAGGATTCACTCTTCTGTTTTTATTTAGTCCCTGTGCTATAAAGAAAACATCTTAATTTTCTAGAGTTCTTGCAAATAATATCCTTTGGCAGCAAGGACATACATTCTCAAGTACAAAGCAATATCTCAATAAACTAAATTTTCCATCTGAAGAGTTAAACTGTGATATTTTGTCTAAGATCTCTGATATAATTGAAAGACAGGAAATTGACTAAGTGGTTTGTCAAATATGAACAAAAGGATACCTCTTCTGAATACAACCCTGTTTCTAAATTCTGAAACAAAACTACTAAACATTATAGAATTACTAGGCTGCACAGAAAGTGCTTCTGCTGTTGTTCCTGAATAAGGGGTTGAGATAAGGATGTGCCTTATCACATACTGAGTTTACTCTCTAAATAAAAGAGACCCCGATTCTCTGGGCTATGTGGCTTCATATTTACAAAGTGAAAGTGGCACCAACATTCCAGATGAAAAGGGACTCTTGCAGCTGTCTCTCCCTCCTTCTGACCCAACCTGGCTTCTCACATTTTTTTTTCCACCCTTAACCATCTCCTCCAAAGACAGATCTTTAAGATGTTTTTTCCCCTAAATTGATCATTTTGATGTCAGGTCATTTTAGAAGGAGTGATTAGTGAATATGATAAATTATCAGTAGCAGGTTTGCTTTTGTAGGTTTGAAGTTATGATGCATTAGTTATTCTCACCCAGGAAAATTATAACACTGAACAACATAAACTTCTAAATCTCCAGATAGGAAACTAGTTTGTTAGGAATATTGCTCTGTATTTGAAAATGTAGGTCTTTTATACCAACAAGATCTAAATTTGTAATATAATTGGCATCTGCTATCTTTTAAAATATTTTCAAGTGTTTTTTCCTCAGTCTATTTCACTGAGCCCAGAGACATTCCTGAAAGTTTAAATCAGGTTGATTTTTACCATTCTGTATTCCATAAAAATTTCAATGCATAGGCACTAAAGATTGTGTCCTTCTATTTGAGGTAGGTGCATGACAAACGATAATTTCTTAGAGGTTTGCTCAGAAGTGGAAGGTTTGTTCTCTCTTTGTCCTCATCTATTTGTGCTCCCTCTGGAAGGGTCTTCAGACAAAGAAGTTAACAAACAGCACATAAAGCAAATGCCCAGATATTTATATTCCTAGGCTGTTGTTTACACAAAATTTTCAGTGTTTGTGATTATGGGTGTCCCTCCCTAAGATGTGAAAGATTGGGGTAGGCTTGTTTACATGAATTTCTCTCTGGGAATACACATGGCTTCACATTAGAAGCAGCAGGAGGATTTTCAAGGGAGAGAATTTCAGGACAGTGTACAGAATCAGAGCCGGGGGTCGTGACCTTGCCTATTGATCCAGCCTCTCTAATTTCCACAGCTTGCTGAGGCTTGTTCTTCCAGCCTGCTGGTGTACATTAGAGCAGAAATCCATAACATGGCCATGTTCATCCAAGCACAGGAAGAAACTAAATTAAATGTTAAAAAACAATCTGAGGCTAGAGTTGGAGACAATTCATCATGATCCTAGACGCCAGGCAGGTGGGATGACCAAGGATTCCTCAGCCAATAGACCCCCAAACAGAATATGGAAAGGCCTTGGTGCCTCATCTGTCAGGGACACAGCAGAAAGTCTGAAAACGCACGAAGGTCAGCTCTTTAGGCTGCAACATATCTTTCCTCAAAATGAGATATTACACATCTGAAAAGTGTAACTGAGGTAAATTAGCAGAAGGAATTGGGAGAAATGAATGGGGTTCCTTATGAAAGGTGTATTTGGGCAGTGTTTGGGAAATTCTCAAAGCTAAGATGCTCCTGTTCTGGCCTCGAATTTTCATCCCTGTGTATTCTCCAGGCTGGCTGATTAGATTTATATTGTATGAACAAGAATGTCTCATCGGAGTCACGACCTTTCTTCTGGGTGACTGAGATTCAGAACAATAGCACCTCTGGCACCTCAAAATAAAGTCAGTGTGTTAAGGTGAAGGACGCAAGACACCCTGAGATCCAAAACATCTGGATGACGCACTGCACCGTTCACTTTTCATCTGGATCTTCACCTCAAGTAGACAGAGCTGAAGGCAGTGCTGCTCCAGGCATATTGGACAATGCTGAAACTGCCCTTTTCTGCTTCTTCCCCTGATCTCATTTATATTGGACATGGGGCTCATGCCATTTATTTGCCATTTACTTATTGATTAATCTAAAATGTTTAACCTGAAGGAGGCATCACAAATGGCAGGTTGTTCTGCTGGGAGCTGCCTGAAATGCTGGGACGCATTCCTCAAAAGGCATTATCCAGGTACAATCCCATTCTAATGAACAGGATACAGCCCAGAAGGGCCTTGTTTAGGGAAAGGCCCATTTGGGTAGTGGCAAGAATGCAAAAGGATGACTTAAAGGTTGACAGAATTGTGTTAAATAATAACAACATCCCAGTAGAACACACCCAGGCAAGCCTAATGTATGCAGCACCCCATAAGCCTACAAAGGGAAAAATATTCTGCAGTTGTATTTTAAGGCTAAAGTTCTATTTGTATGCTAATATCTCTTTGGGCTGTAACCAGAGGGTTTTTTTTAAGAAGAGGTGACCCTCTCAAAATGACAAAGGAGGAAGTGTGGAGATACCTGAATCTGTTAGCAAATCAAGATGGAGCTAAGAAGGGTGGTGAGGAAATGGAGGTTCCAGGGCAGGAAATGACCCCACTACAAAACGCGCACACACACACTGGGCTCCACCCATCCACTGGGATCCACACACAGTGAGTACATCATTTTCTGCAGTGCCATGGCCAGTCTGCACCCTGTGTGCAAAAGTCTGCAGGCTGTCACCTGTCTCTATCTGTCTGGACCTTGGACATATGAAATTATCTCTCTGTACTGTGGTTTTCTCATCAATAAACTGGCGATAATAATAACATTCGATTAGTTTCATGACAATTAAATGAGATAATGTATCCACAAATGTTTCATCAGGCACGCAATAAACACTCAGCAGATACAGTTATTTTTCTCAGCTCTCTTTCTCTTGTAGGCATCTAGCCCTGCTTAGCTTTTATTTACAGATTCATTTTAATGAACACATCCATACAGGAAAGCACTCAGATCTTAAGTCTAGAGTATGATGAATCCTCATAAAGCAAACAAGTACTCCTACCCAGATAAAGAAATAGAACTTTCCCAGGACTCCAGGAGCCTCTCCACTCATAACTCCTCCAACAAACATAACTAATTTCTCTAATTTTGCCTGTTTTCAGCTTTATATAAAAAGAATCATGCCACGTTTATTCTTTTCTCCCTGGTTTCTCCTCCTCAGTACTGTTTGTTAGCTCCACTACTTACTGTAACAGAAATTTGTTATCCTCATTACTGAGATACTGCACTGTATTGCTGCTTTATAAAATCACCAAACATTAATGTTTGGTTTCCAAACAGTTGACAGGAATGTGAAAACTAATTTGTTAAGTAAGATAGAGTACCAAAGTTGGACATTGGTTACTTTAATTTTTTGTTTAAATTAGAGATCATTCTCAGTTATACATAAAGGAACTTCGTTCTTAGTCATCTGCACAGTGAAATGGAGGGGGGAAAAGGTAGGTGCAGCTGGCATCATACTTTATCAACAGCCAACAAAGCACTGATTCACCATCAAGAGAAACTGACAAATTGTTGTACTACGCTGAGCTGTGTTATATCTGGGCACACCAAGGTGAGCACTTGTATGAAGAGTATCCAGTAAGGAGATGTCATCAAAATGAATGATTGTGAACCACTGAGCAAGTCGAATCTTTGTTTTCCAAATGGAAAAACTAAGTCCCAGAGGAAATAAAATTTTCCCCCCAGGATCATACTGCCTGTGAATAAGAAAGTTACGGCTAAAAGGAAAGAAAGAACGAGAACAGAGAAGCTGGGATGTTAGTTGGAGCAAAAGCATAGCTACTGGAACAAGTCTATCTTGAATCAAGCCTCTGAGCTCAGTTTGTTCTGCATGAGGACCACTCACCTTGCAGCTCAAATATTCCTCTAACAGCACAAACTGTTCCAAAGCCTGTTGTTTTTTGCAATTTCGGAGCACAGTGGAGTCCTTCTTATAGTTAAAGAAAAATATTCTATACTCTGAAGACTATAAATATCAGTTGCTCCATAATACATTTTGAATTTTCAAAACAAAATTTGATATCTGGTCAAACAGAGCAGTTTTCTACCTATGAGAATGTCATGGGATGACAGCACTGATGTTTGTCACCTCCATGGTAAATAAGATGTTATCATTTCTTCAAACATATAAAGTTGATTTCGATGGTCAAGTTTAACTCAGCAGGTACATTAAAAAGTGGACAGTCAAGAGAAATGCACAGAGCCCACCGGGAATCGGAAAAGGTAGTTCTGAGCCTGCATTAATTAGGAACATGTCCTCTATCAGGAAAGATTAAGCACAAACTACAAATGGGAGAGTTTGGCTCCTTTGTGTCTGTTTCTTCACCCTCCAAAATCTGAATAAACTTCCCTGGAATCAAAAGGCCAAATTGGAAAAGCATATTTTGCCAAAAGTATAATACATATATATATGTGTGCATAATGTGTATATATGTATGTATACACACACATATGTATATATGACCAACATAATACGTTTAGCTTTTGTTTTCCAAGTAGAAAAATAGTTTATGTATTTGCACATCAAAGCTTTTAAATGTTTTTACTTTGTATGTTTCTGTTTTCATGCTTTCTGTACTTATTCTGCATGCAGTTTCTCACACAAAATGGCTTTTTGGATACTTTCTCCTATATATTTCTATAAATTTAATGTTTCAGTGTAATCTCAGGGTTTGAATATCTTTTTCTTCAGTTCAATTCAGTTCAGTCACTCAGTCATGTCTGACTCTTTGCGACCATATGAACCACAGCACTCCAGACCTCCCTGTCCATCACCAACTCCCGGAGTCCACCCAAACCCATGTCCATTGAGTCAGTGATGCCATCCAACCATCTCATCCTCCGTCATCCCCTTCTCCTCCTGCCCTCAATCTTTCCCAGCATCAGGGTCTTTTCAAATGAGTCAGCTCTTTGCACCAGGTGACCAAAGTATTGGAGTTTCAGCTTCAACATCAGTCCTTCCATGAACACTCAGGACTGATTGCCTTTAAGATGGACTGGTTGGACCTCTTTGCAGTCCAAGGGACTCTCAAGAGTCTTCTGCAATACCACAGTTCAAAAGCATCAATTCTTCGGCACTCAGCTTTCTTCACAGTCCAACTCTCACATCCATACATGACTGGAAAAACCATAGCTTTGACTAGACAGACTTTTGTTGACAAAGTCACATCTCTGCTTTTTAATATGCTGTCTAGATTGGTCATAACTTTCATTCCAAGGAGTAAGCATCTTTTAATTTCATGGCTGCAATCACTATCTGCAGTGATTTGGGAGTCCCCCAAATTAAAGTCAGCCACTGTTTCCACTGTTTCCTCATCTATTTGCCATGAAGTGATGGGACTGGATGCCATGATCTTCATTTTCTGAATCTTGTGCTTTAAGCCAACTTTTTCACTCTCCTCTTTCACTTTCATCAAGAAGCTCTTTAGTTCTTCTTCACTTTCTGCCATAAGGGTGGTATCCTCTGCATATCTGAGGTTATTGATAATTTTCCCGGCAATCTTGATTCCAGCTTGTGCTTCCTCCAGCCCAGTGTTTCTCATGATGTACTCTGCATATAAGTTAAAGAAGCAAGATGACAATATACAGCCTTGATGTACTCCTTTCCAGATTTGGAACCAGTCTGTTCTTCCATGTCCAGTTTTAACTGTTGCTTCCTGACCTGCATGCAGGTTTCACAAGAGGCAGGTCAGATGGGTCAAATGTATAATTTATTTTCTGCCTGTTTTGAACAATGATATGAAGTATATTTTGGAATTCTGACTGTAAAATACTTTCTTTTCCTAATCAAGTAAATGGACCAGACTTGCCCATTTCTATTCAAACAAGAAACAAATGAACATAAATCAGACAAATGCAAACAATATATATATACATGCTTGCTTCCATTTGAAGCAAAATAGGGGAAAAAAGCAGATTGTGGGCACTCACATTTTATTGACTCAACTCTTATGTGGTTGATTAATATAGTTGTTAAAATTATGGATATTTCAGCTACCATAAGTTCCTGGTAGCTATGGAAATTAGAAATAGTAAAAGCCCCTTTGGCTATGATCACTGATCAAAGGAAGAATCTCACATGTGCTCACTGAGAAAAGGATTGTTTGTCCTAAAGTGGCTGACACCCTCCATCTCCCAACTCCTTCTCACACAACGCATTTCCTTATTACAATCACAATCAGGAAATCTTATATTTTGGAATTAAGGAAGGGAAACATCCCCTGGGACCCATCTGGGCCATATCTACACATCTGCCATGATTATGACTTTATTGAAAGTTTCCCAATTAAATAGGTTTTCTGGGCATCATAAGAGCTGATTGTCATTAATGGCAAAGTAATCAATGGGATGATGTTATTTCAGGCACCTTAGCAACTGAATTGGATCAACCATGCATGAGTCCATAGATAGCTCATTGACTGGCTGTTACTGTGGCTGATAAAACCAAGCCAACTGGAAAAGAGCTCTTTCCGTCTAGCCTTGTAGACAAACTTTAAGTCTTTACTGTGGAATCATCCAAGATGACTGGCTCTTTGAAGCAACAACTGACATAAGCCTAGAGGGATTAGGACCACAACAAGAGATTCAAGTCAAAGAGAGCTCTAGCTTTTGCAAATATGCAGTTGAAAGCATTCAATGATTAACTTATGAGGGTAGAACTAATTAAATCCATGGATATTTTAATAATCTTCCAGTGGCATGGTAGTCAAGTGAAAGAAAAATGCAGGGATGAAAGATCAATGAAGCAGTGAACAGCCCAAGTTAGTAGAAGAAATCTTGCTAAATACCCAGGTTCAAGTCTTATCCTACTGCAGAAGCAATGGTAGGACCAGCTGTAGGGAGTGAGCTAGTTAAGCTGGAACAGCTGGGGACACACTACAGATACCATCCCCAGAATACTACTGAACTGCTTAGGAGGAGGAAGAATTTGAACATATTGAATACAATAGTGCAGTTCCTCTTGGAATCTTCTACATAAGTTGACTTGAATGTCATAATTATCCAGAGGATAGGCTGTACTTTTTATGGAAATGTACCTTTGTATCTAGCAAAGCTGTATTTCTTTGGATTATGTCAAGGATAACGACATCAAACATGAAAAGATCAGGAATGTAAGCAGACCCAAAGAAAGTCTTAAAACTAAAGTCCTAGTAAGACTGGGTCAAATGGTTAATCAACCATAGAGCAGTTTTGACTTACACTTATCCCTGCATGACTGCAAGGAGATCCAACCAGTCCATTCTGAAGGAGATGAGCCCTGGGATTTCTTTGGAAGGACTGATGCTGAAGCTGAAACTCCAGTACTTTGGCCACCTCATGCGAAGAGTTGACTCATTGGAAAAGACTCTGATGCTGGGAGGGATTTGGGGCAGGAGGAGAAGGGGACAACAGAGGATGAGATGGGCTGGATGGCATCACTGACTCGATGGACATGAGTCTGAGTGAACTCCGGGAGTTGGTGATGGACAAGGAGGCCTGGTGTGCTGCAATTCATGGGGTTGCAAAGAGTCGGACACCACTGAGCGACTGAACTGAACTGAACTGAGCTTCATTATTTCTAGACAGTATGCTTGATAATACAACATAACATGTAATATTGTTAAGCACTGCTGTCCTCGTAAAATTGTAAATCAAAGCAAAGGTGACATAATAGAGGAGAAAAAATGAAAAGAGGATGGGACATAGAAGTTCGCCAAATAAGTTTTTATGTGCTTGACTTGGCTCAGTGTATTTTAAGGGAATCTGAAAATATTCTCAGTTATTGTACTATATCAGGTACTCTTTTCAATGTACATTTATAAGGTCTTTAATTTTTAGCCATGTTAAACAAGAGAATAAATCAATTAAGGTTCTAATCTAATATTGCAAGCAGAGTCCTGCAGCCTCATACATACAGGTGCATGCACACACGTGCACACACATACACATGCACACATAGACACACAACCTGCTGAGTGAGTGAAGTTGCTCAGTCGTGTCCGACTCTTTGCGACCCCATGGACCATAGCCTACCAGGCTCCTCTGTCCATGGATTTTCCAGGCAATAGTACTAGAGTGGATTGCCATTTCCTTCTCTGGGGGATCTTCCCAATCCAGGGGTTGAACCCTGGTCTCCCACATTGTAGACAGATGCTTTACCATCTGAGCCATACCGGCTAGGGTTGTCAAATGAAATACAGGAGCCCAGCTAAGTTTGAATTCAGATAAACAATAAAGTTTTATATAAGTACATCCTAAGAATTCATGAGATATTCTTATTCTAAAAAATAATTTGTGTGTATATGGAATTTAAATATGACTGTGCATCTGGTATTTTTGATAAATATTGCAACTTTTAGCACCCACCATTTCTTCTCAGATCACGAGTACCATGACACCCAGACTAATAAATTCACACGTTCACATAAAGAGATTTACAGAATACATAAATGAGAAGAGTATGAATTTTTCCATGTAATTCAGATGGAAAAAATAATTTCAAATAAGCTTTACACATTCTAAATGAAATGAAATATGGCTCTAAGCCTTTATTCATAAAGTTGTGATGTTTTCATCTGTCATATTAGGGTTCACCTTCATATCCCTAGGGTTTATACAAGAGTACAGGGCAGTTATCTTGTTGTAGGAATATGGGCCCTGGTCTTGGATCACATCACCAAGACATGTTAGCAGCTCCGTTCATGTAGCACCAATAGTGGACCAGGGACTATTTCACCAAGGCTCCCACCTACAGCATGGTGGCCAGGTAGCCAGCAAGGCACCATTCCCCATCCAGCCTCCTCTAGGTGAGAATGAGACTCAGCCCCTGTGTATCCCTTTACAGACACATGACATCCCTTGTCTGAGGACACTGTTTATCTGTCCTGAAAAATTTACCTTTATTTCCCCTATAAGTTTAAAAAACAAGCTTGTATTTATTCTCCCTAGGCCAAGAGAAGACCCTAACCACCAGCATACAGAAATTTGAAGCTCATTTGTTTTGGTAGGCAGGAGGTAGAAATGACTGCAGAGAAGAGGGCATTGTAAATTTTTAATTATATATAATAAAAGAGTGCTACATACCTAAAGCCCAGGCTTTAAAAAAATGGTTTACATGTCATTCACAGTGATATTTCTGTTATTCCCAGTTTACTGATAAACTGAGGCAGAGAGGGAGTGATTAAGTCACTTGCCCAGACCATTTAGCAAGTTGCTATACGTAAGGAAGCGTGTACGATAGATCTCAGAAAGACAGAGGTGGGGAGATTAGGGGACACTGCAGAAGACTTCTGGAAAGAAGCTTGAACTGAAAGTCTCTGGAAGAATGAGGAGGAAAGGAATTCTACACTGAGGAAACCAGAGTAGTGTCACACAGAGGCATGAACCTGTGTGTTGTTTGGGAAACTAAAGGTCATTGTGACTAGGGGTAGGACAGAAGAAGGGGCTAAACGGAGATGGGGAAGTTTGAGCTTCATCCTAGAAGCTAAGGGGAGTCATTGAAGTGTTTTAATCAAAAAAGTGACAGTGTCAGATTTGTGATTTATTTGGAAAGATGACTGTGCAGCTATGAGAGGAGGAATCAGAGAGCAATGAAACTGGCAACAGGAAGACTAGTTACCCAGGCAAGAAGCCCTAAGTCTTAGGTGAAGGCAGAGATTATGGAAGTCAAGAGTAGTATGCAGAGATATCAAGGAGGTAGAATCTACCAGACATGGGGACTGATTGGACTGAGGGTACAAAAGAGAGGAAAGAGTTGATGCTACTGATTATAAAGTTTCTGAGTATGCCTCTGTTGAATCAAATAAAATTTGAAAAGTACAGCCAAGCTTTCATTCCTTAATTTGAAACATGGCATAAAAACTCACATCAGTGATAGTTAATCATAGGTATAATCATAGGTAAAAGTAGATATTATTATTTTGTATTCTTTCATTCATTCATTTATTTACTCTTTCATCAGATAATTACTGAGCACTTACAGTGAACCAAGCATGATGCTGGACAAGGGGCACATTATGAATGAGTAACAATAATTTGGTCTCTGGTCTTACCATGAGGTTGCAGGTCAGAGCCACTTGATGTGACAGGGATAGAACATAAACAAAATAGGAACATGCAATTTTCTAATGATTCCCTATGGCAAATATTGTCTAAAACTTTATTTTCTATGCCACAAGTTCAACAAATAAGTATTGAGTTTCCATGATATGCTAGGGTTTATGGCAGGGATGAAGCAAACATGAATAAATAAAATACTTTTAAGGTGAAATTGTACTAAGCAGACATCAAAACATAGTAAAGCAGTGGCAGGGCAGGAGTAAGGAGATATCCTAGTTTGGGTGGTAATTAGCACAGACTGTTTAAGGAAGCGATAAAAAGCAGAGACCTGAACAACAACAAGGAATCAGCCAAGCACTACCAGGAGCAGAACATTCTCAGAATAACGTCCAATAAGTGCAAAAGCCCTGAGGTAAGAAATGAGCATGTATGCCTAAGACACTAAAGGTCAGTGTGATCAGACAGCAAGAGTCCATAGTTTACATTGGGTTCATTCTTGGTGTTGGACATTTTATAAGTCTGGACAAATGCTTAATGACAGGTATCCACCATTACAGCATCATTAAGAATAATTTCTGGAGTAGGAAATGGCAACCACTCTAGTATTCTTGCCTGGAAAATTCCATGGACAGAGGAGACTGGTGGGCTACAGTCCATGGGGTTGCAAAGAGATGGACACAACTAAGCAAGCACACAGAGTACTTTTATCACCCTAAAAGTCCCATGCTCCACATATTAATCCATCTGTTCTCCCTCATCCCTTTGAACTCTTGGTACCCATGGTCTTCTTACTGTTTCCATGGCTTTTTCTTTTCCAGAATGTCATAAAGTTGGAATTATAGTATGTAGCCTTTTCAAATTGGTTTCTTTTACCTAGTAATTTTGCATTTAAGTTTCCTCCACGTCTTTTCATGGTTTGATAGCTCATTTCTTTTTAGGGATGATTAATATGTAATTGTCTTGATGTACAACACTGTATTTATCCATTCACCTACTGAAGAATACCTTGGTTGCTTCCAAGTGTTTGCAGTTATGAATAAAGATGATGTAAGTATTCAATGCAGGTTTTCATGTGGACATAAGCTTTCAACTCCTTTGAGTAAATATCAAGGAGCTTGACTGCCAGATTATATGGTGAAAGTATATTTAGTTTCGCAAGACACTGCCAAATTGTCTTCCAAAGCGGTTGTGTCATTTTGTGTTCCAACTAAAAAGGAATAAGAGTTTCTGTTGCCTCACACCCTTGTCAACGTTTGGTGATGTCAGTGTTTCAGTTGGACAATTTTAAGTGTAAAATTAGCTGATTTGTAGTTTTAAATTATTCTTTCATCTACTGTATAAAGACAGACCTGTCAGGGAACGAAACAGTGGGAACCAGAGAGATCAGTGTCCAAGTGTTATTTCTGTTATTGAAATGAGAGATGGTGGTACCGTGAACAAATGTAGTTGTAGTGAAAATGAACAAACTGGGGCAGACATGAGCTATGCTTAGCAGGTGGAATCAATAGGACTTGCAGAAAAATGAGATGTAATGGGTGAAGATGAAAGCTGTACTAAAGTATAGACCTGAGGAGTGAGTATATTTGTATATTTATGTTGGTACCATTTATGGGGATAAGAAAATTCAGAGAAGAATAGGTTTGGAAAGGAAAGTTAAATTTTTATTTGGCCATTGAAAAAAATTTGAAATGTATACTGCATATCCAAGTGGACAAATCAATTGGGTTGTTGGATATATAAGTCTAGAGCTTAGTGGAAATAGTCTCTCTTCATTTCTGAGGTAAAACCTTCACCACCGCCATTAGCCCCTGCAGTTTCTGAGAGTCTATGAGACAAGAAGTCTCAGGCTGAGCTGTGTCAATGAGCCCCTGTGAGCTCCTAAGGCTAAAGGCAGCAGAACCAGGGTGGGAAAAACATGTGCGGCATAAGCCTCAGCACAATGCTCCCAGAGTTCACTTGTGAAAAGCTGGTGGGAACCTGCAGAGAACTGTGTTTGCAGCAGTGGCTGGCACAAAAGACAGGCAAGGCCACAAGGACTTGAAGTGCATAAGAGGGCTTCAGAACGGTCACTCATCCCAGGTCAACATGCTGCCTAAATTAAGTGTTAACACTCGACTTTCTCTCTCTGCTTAGTAGAAGGGCATCTCATGTTCAAGAAACTGCTATGCACTACAGCAGAAACTAGGATCAGAAAGAAGTCCAGGATATAAGGAAGAAGTCTACGTCTATCTCAGGGCCCTACAACTGTATGTGGACTGTATCTGTCCTGAGCTCCTATTATCTCCTCAGTGGGTTTCTGTTAAGTCCTACCCAACTGGACACTTGCATGTTGCATCTATCCCTTTACCCTTTTATAACATCTTCTCACATTTGTAATGCTCTCTTTTGTATTTGAATAACAAAGAGCAAAGGCTCTTCTCTCTGTGACACAATCTATGGAGTTTGAAAGACAGCTACAATAGCTCTTGACAATGAAGAAGTTTCAGCTTAGAACTGACTTTAGTAATAATTCCTTTTGGAATTTCAAAATAATTAAGTACATTTAAAAAAATAGAGTTTACCTATGATCCACTGACCTCCAGAAAGAAGCAACCAAGGCCCAGAAAAAGTCCATGATCGGACCATGCTGGCATTTGTCTCAGGGCAGAAAATGCCCAGCAGCAAACCTGAATGTGCAGACTAACCCAGCTTAATCAGCAGCATAATAAATGTTTATTTTAGCTTATTACCTTTTTTATTCTTATAATACACTCCTATTAAAGGAGGTGGGGTGGTTGTCTTTAATATCAAAATTCTTTAAGCCAGAAAAATTGATCCATATCATCTGGATTAATAAAGAATTTATGAATCAGGGAATGCTTTGACATCACCCCACCGCAACTTTGCCATAGGCAGGTTCAGTACAACCCATTATTCTATGAGCAATACAGAAATGTGCTTTCCTTTGTCTCCATGTCTCACTGCAAGTATGACCTGTCTGCAGCCACCTACCTGCCATGGCTTATCCATCTACACCTTAGGCCTACTGCTAGAAACCTTGGCACAGGGTGTTTCAAATGTACTTGCTCCTTCTACTCATCAATAAATGTCTCTGTCCTATGATTCATCAGACAATAAGCTCCTTAAAGGTTGAACCTCTTCCTCAGTTGTCTTTGCATCCCATTGTCAAGCACAATTACTGACTCTTAGTAGATGCTCAGTAAATCTGCTGAATGGGAATGTCTTGGGTGAGCACAATCTTGAAGACCCCCTATGTACACATGGTTAATTCTTGGGTCCCTCTCCCTAAGCCTCCTCCCAGATGGAGCCTCTGAATGAGAGAATAGAGCAAAATAAGACAGAGGAGCAGACTGAAGCAAGGTCACCTCAAGGGCTTTACAGAGCTTTTCGCAGAGGCAAAGGCTGAGAAGAAAGTCAATTTGCAACATGTTTATAATAAAATTACAGATTATACTATTTCTTGGCCTAGGACCTTGCTCTCTTGTCTCATTGTTATTTCAAAACATCTTATCAAGAGATAGCTTGGGTTTCCATATCCAGAGCATTTCCTGACTCAAAAAAGAAAAGGAAGAGGTAAAGAAAAGAAGAAAAGACAGAACAATGAGACACAAAGCAACAAGGTTTAGATAACCACCCATCTATATAAGCTTCCCCCATAGTGGTTCACTTTCATCAAGAAAGCTCTTGAAAGTGAAAGAGGAGAGTAAAAAGTTGGCTTAAAGCTCAAAATTCAGAAAACAAAGATCATGGCATCTGATCCCATCACTTCATGGGAAATAGATGGGGAAACAGTAGAAACAGTATCAGACTTTATTTTTTGGGGCTCCCAAATCACTGCAGATGGTGACTGCAGCCACAAAATTAAAAGACGCTTACTCCTTGGAAGAAAAGTTATGACCAACCTAGATAGTATATTCAAAAGCAGAGACATTACTTTGCCGACTAAGGTCCGTCTAGTCGAGGCTATGTTTTTTCCAGTGGTCATGTATGGATGTGAAAGTTGGACTGTGAAGAAGGCTGAGCACCGAAGAATTGATGCTTTTGAACTGTGGTGCTGGGGAAGACTCTTGAGAGTCCCTTGGACTGCAAAGAGATCCAACCAGTCCATTCTGAAGGAGATCAACCTGGGATTTCTTTGGAAGGAATGATGCTAAAGCTGAAGCTCCAGTACTTTGGGCACCTCATGCGAAGAGTTGACTCATTGGAAAAGACCCTGATGCTGGGAGGGATTAGGGGCAGGAGGAGAAGGGGACGACAGAGGATGAGATGGCTGGATGGCATCACTGACTCGATGGACGTGAGTCTGAGTGAACTCTGGGAGCTGGTGATGGACAGGGAGGCCTGGCGTGCTGCGATTCATGGGGTCGCAAAGAGGTGGACACGACTGAGTGACTGAACTGAACTGAACTGAACCATNAGACAGGCAAGGCCACAAGGACTTGAAGTGCATAAGAGGGCTTCAGAACGGTCACTCATCCCAGGATCAACATGCTGCCTAAATTAAGTGTTAACACTCGACTTTCTCTCTCTGCTTAGTAGAAGGGCATCTCATGTTCAAGAAACTGCTATGCACTACAGCAGAAACTAGGATCAGAAAGAAGTCCAGGATATAAGGAAGAAGTCTACGTCTATCTCAGGGCCCTACAACTGTATGTGGACTGTATCTGTCCTGAGCTCCTATTATCTCCTCAGTGGGTTTCTGTTAAGTCCTACCCAACTGGACACTTGCATGTTGCATCTATCCCTTTACCCTTTTATAACATCTTCTCACATTTGTAATGCTCTCTTTTGTATTTGAATAACAAAGAGCAAAGGCTCTTCTCTCTGTGACACAATCTATGGAGTTTGAAAGACAGCTACAATAGCTCTTGACAATGAAGAAGTTTCAGCTTAGAACTGACTTTAGTAATAATTCCTTTTGGAATTTCAAAATAATTAAGTACATTTAAAAAAATAGAGTTTACCTATGATCCACTGACCTCCAGAAAGAAGCAACCAAGGCCCAGAAAAAGTCCATGATCGGACCATGCTGGCATTTGTCTCAGGGCAGAAAATGCCCAGCAGCAAACCTGAATGTGCAGACTAACCCAGCTTAATCAGCAGCATAATAAATGTTTATTTTAGCTTATTACCTTTTTTATTCTTATAATACACTCCTATTAAAGGAGGTGGGGTGGTTGTCTTTAATATCAAAATTCTTTAAGCCAGAAAAATTGATCCATATCATCTGGATTAATAAAGAATTTATGAATCAGGGAATGCTTTGACATCACCCCACCGCAACTTTGCCATAGGCAGGTTCAGTACAACCCATTATTCTATGAGCAATACAGAAATGTGCTTTCCTTTGTCTCCATGTCTCACTGCAAGTATGACCTGTCTGCAGCCACCTACCTGCCATGGCTTATCCATCTACACCTTAGGCCTACTGCTAGAAACCTTGGCACAGGGTGTTTCAAATGTACTTGCTCCTTCTACTCATCAATAAATGTCTCTGTCCTATGAATTCATCAGACAATAAGCTCCTTAAAGGTTGAACCTCTTCCTCAGTTGTCTTTGCATCCCATTGTCAAGCACAATTACTGACTCTTAGTAGATGCTCAGTAAATCTGCTGAATGGGAATGTCTTGGGTGAGCACAATCTTGAAGACCCCCTATGTACACATGGTTAATTCTTGGGTCCCTCTCCCTAAGCCTCCTCCCAGATGGAGCCTCTGAATGAGAGAATAGAGCAAAATAAGACAGAGGAGCAGACTGAAGCAAGGTCACCTCAAGGGCTTTACAGAGCTTTTCGCAGAGGCAAAGGCTGAGAAGAAAGTCAATTTGCAACATGTTTATAATAAAATTACAGATTATACTATTTCTTGGCCTAGGACCTTGCTCTCTTGTCTCATTGTTATTTCAAAACATCTTATCAAGAGATAGCTTGGGTTTCCATATCCAGAGCATTTCCTGACTCAAAAAAGAAAAGGAAGAGGTAAAGAAAAGAAGAAAAGACAGAACAATGAGACACAAAGCAACAAGGTTTAGATAACCACCCATCTATATAAGCTTCCCCCATAGTGGTTCACTTTCATCAAGAAAGCTCTTGAAAGTGAAAGAGGAGAGTAAAAAGTTGGCTTAAAGCTCAAAATTCAGAAAACAAAGATCATGGCATCTGATCCCATCACTTCATGGGAAATAGATGGGGAAACAGTAGAAACAGTATCAGACTTTATTTTTTGGGGCTCCCAAATCACTGCAGATGGTGACTGCAGCCACAAAATTAAAAGACGCTTACTCCTTGGAAGAAAAGTTATGACCAACCTAGATAGTATATTCAAAAGCAGAGACATTACTTTGCCGACTAAGGTCCGTCTAGTCGAGGCTATGTTTTTTCCAGTGGTCATGTATGGATGTGAAAGTTGGACTGTGAAGAAGGCTGAGCACCGAAGAATTGATGCTTTTGAACTGTGGTGCTGGGGAAGACTCTTGAGAGTCCCTTGGACTGCAAAGAGATCCAACCAGTCCATTCTGAAGGAGATCAACCCTGGGATTTCTTTGGAAGGAATGATGCTAAAGCTGAAGCTCCAGTACTTTGGGCACCTCATGCGAAGAGTTGACTCATTGGAAAAGACCCTGATGCTGGGAGGGATTAGGGGCAGGAGGAGAAGGGGACGACAGAGGATGAGATGGCTGGATGGCATCACTGACTCGATGGACGTGAGTCTGAGTGAACTCTGGGAGCTGGTGATGGACAGGGAGGCCTGGCGTGCTGCGATTCATGGGGTCGCAAAGAGGTGGACACGACTGAGTGACTGAACTGAACTGAACTGAACCATAGTCCTCTACAGATCTAATAAAAGTTTATAAAATCCAAATAAAAGTCACTAAAAACATGAAGATATTCCTTCTGAGAGGACAAATTCTTTGTTTTACACTGAAAACAGAAAGATGTGGCCTCTGAGTAAGTGTCAGAATCTCTGGGTTCAATCATTAGTTCTATCATATCTGCATGGGATCTCTAACCATTCAGTCTCACCAGTACACAGATCCCTGGATTATAAGAGAACACAGACTGCTTGCCCTGCCTTCTTCCATGTTCCCTCAACACATTACACAATCCCACAATATAAACCTCTGAGAAAACAGGCCACACCAGATCCTAAGTGTTCATGTCTTTGCCAGTCTGTCTGATTGGATTCTGAGAAGTGGAGACACGCTTGCAATTCGTTAGCTCTGAGCTCCCAGTGCCTGGCATACTGCTGCTGCTGCTGCTAAGTCGCCTAGGTGTTCAGTAATTATTTCTAAATAGAAGCTGAGAAATAATAGCCAAGTTATTTAAAAGCTGGGCATGTGTGTAACTTTAATGATGTGTATCAGCCTCTTGCCACACACATGCTATAAACAGAGCTTGCTGAGAGAACTTTGCATAGACCCTGTAGTAGATTGAATGATGGTTCCCAAGTCCCCATGAATGTGCTATTATTTGGGAAAAGGATCTTTCCAGACATAAGAATCTTGAGATGAGACCATCGTGGATTACCTGGTAGCCTTTAAACCCAGTGATAAGAGCCCTTAGGAGAGACAGAAGAGAAGAAATCCATTTGAAGACAGAGACAGAGATTGTTGTGATTCAGTCACAGATAAGGAACACCTGGGGTCACCAGAAGCAGGAAGAGACAAGAAAGGCTTCTCCAATAAAGCCTCTAGAGGGAGCATAGCTCTGTAGACACCTTGCTCTTGGACTTCAAGGAGAAAATAAATTTCCAGAACTGTGTAAGAAGAAATTTCTAGTGTTTTAAGCCACTAAGCTTGTGGTAATCTTGTTATGGCGGTCACAATAAAATAATACAGTCTCTCACACCTTCAAGGTTTGTTTCTGCCTGATCCATATCCACACAGAAGTCACAAGGAGCCAGGGCTTCCAGAAGCCATGGGCCTTGTCACCAGCAACCAGAAGTCCTTGAAAGCCCAGTTTTCCCAAACACAGGAGACCAAAATTTGATTTGTTGTTCTCGACCGCCTACCTTGAAAGAGTTAGAAAGAGACAGGAATTCAGAGTAATGTAATTTGTCATCCAGGGAAGTGACTAGATGAGAAGTCACCAATTATTGGCTTGCTCAGCAGAGGGAAATGAAAAATAATTGTTGAAAATAACATAAAACTCCCAGAAATAGAAGGGTTCTCATTTGAGAGACAGCCGTCTATGGGGTCGCACAGAGTCAGACATGACTGAAGTGACTTAGCAGCAGCAGCAGCCTCTGAGAAAGAGTCTGGTATGAAATTGCTTCACTGAATATTTTTACTAAATCCTGTGTGCTTTATAATTTAAATCTGGCAAAAGAAAACTATGTTATGTGGATTCCATGTGACCATCCCTTTGGTTTATATTCAACATTATCTAAATAGTTCATGAGTGGGTAGTTGATTCCCAGTAAGCCTCAGTTTCTCCATCTATTAAATGGAGACAAACAATAGTTCCCATTTAAGAAGTGCTTTGTAGAAATGAGATAATTTTTATAAATAATTCCATAGCCATAATTGCACAGTATTCAAGAAATGTAGCCACTTTTGTTAATTATGACTTTTGTTGTTATCTAAATCAGAAGAGAGTGAAGCAAAAGAACAACGTGGTTAAAAGCATCATTCAAGCCAATGACTAGCAGGCTGTGTGGTCTAAAAATACCACACATGTTTCAAGATGTATTATGATTATCTTTGTTCAATCTTATTCTCCTATCTCCAAAATATCACTTTAAGAAAAGGTCAGAAATCTACATTTGAAGGCCTTAGCCACATGGTCTCCTCCCATAGGCCCTCCATCCCTGTTCCTGGCCCTCTGAGGGGCCTCAGTTTAAGGGAATCTAAGCCCTAAGAGTTGCATTAAGAGAGAGAGTTGCCTAAATAACCTGTAACTCTGCAGAATCTGTGACTCTGCAGCTAGGATGTGGCCAGCCTCTCACATAATGTTAAATCCCAGCACATGCTCACTAAATGTTTGATGAGTGCAAGAGTAACTATTCACAAATGACTGGATGTTAGCACACTTCTTTCCGTATGAAAGAACCATTTTATGGGACACGATTGACTTCCCTGCACCAAAGGAAAAAACAGAAAACAAAATGAAATTCAGAAACTATAAAAAGTTTGAATGGCCCAGATATAGCTTTAAATAAAGTCAGTTTTTCCAACACTGTTTTCTATCCCTTTGCAGCAGTAGTTTGAAGCAGAGAATGTGGGGGACTTTATGCACCAAGACACAACTACAGAATTCCATTTAATGTCCACTTTCGAGAGCACTGCTATCCTAGAACCCCAACCCTAAATCTTTCACCTTACAGACAGATGGTAGCTTTGGAAGAATATAATATTACTAAGAGATATGTTCTCATTTTTATTGTTTGGGAGAGGAAATGAAAAACTCCAATGTTTAAGCTTTTAAGAATATTTTATTTCTGCTCTAAACTCATTTATGAAAATTATATCCTTATTAAGTTGCTGTGTGATCCTGAGCAAGTCAGTTAACCTCTCTGGGACTCTTAATAAAGTGTAAATTATATTGAATTTATTTCATGAGACTGTTGTGAGACTTCCATGAGAATAGCATTTAGTAAATGCATGATAAATTGCAAGGGCAGATCCAAATTTTCTGGGGACTGAAGCTAATACAATTTGGAGAGCTCTCTTTAAGAAAAGAATAAAATTTATTGTGTACAAGATTTTAAAAGGTGTCTGTGCAAGTGAAAGTCCATAAATCTTAAGCTTCACAACAATCTTACCTTGAAAAATGGGGTAATCAAATGCTAATTGTTATAAGAATAATTAGCACAAATTCTTTTGGTGTTCAAAAAGGGGTATAGGCTAGAAGGGAGAATTTCTGATGATGCTGTAGTTGCTCAGAGAAAGGAAAGGATGTGTTTCCTGTGAGGATCCAGGTGACCTTTGCTGCCTGAATATCCTTTTTTACTCATGCCAGCCTTAGACTTCATGTTCTCTCCTATGTGGACAAGTCCAGCATGTATGCCTCAGTGTGTGACTTAATCTGATTCAAATCAGTGCATGATTCTGGCATATACTCAAGAAAACATGTTTTTCACTGTGAGACTAACGTAGGAGAGTAAGATCCAGAAGGAACATGGGGCAGTGCTCATGCACTCCAAGACCTGCAGTCTGGCTGAGGAGACAACCTGGACACACATTAAATAAGTCTAGAAAATGTTATAATATCATGGCAAACTCCAAAGTTGTTTATCAAATTCTCACCCTCTTTTTAGACAAGCTTATATCACTTTTATAAAGTGTGTCCCGAACACACCAACCAAAGAGAGTCTACCTCCACCCGACTCATATGACATTTAAGGCTGAGAACACTGATTTGATGTTTTGTGTATCCTGCCATTTCTGTCTCACTATTGAAGTGACTATGAGTATGAATGTGAGTGTGTTTGCGCCTGTGTGTGTGTTATTGGGAATGATGATGATGTCTCCTCAATAAGATGATCAGTGTTGCGAGGACAAGAACCAGGTAGTTGGCTTCCATATGATCCCGCAGCCTCTATATTCTGTCCCCTGAAGGAATGATTGTATCGAACAGAACATTCAGACTTAGCTCATAGTGTGCCATGTGTGTTAGAAAGAGAAAGCAGAGATGCTGGTCAGAGGAATTAGGGAGGCTATTGAAACAGAAGGGAAAGGGAAAGGGAAAGGGCCCAACATTTAAAAGAGTGACATGGCCATTGGACATGACAGAAACTGGTTAGAACTGACTATATCCAAGATAGTGGAAGATTCAACTTCCAGCAGACTGTGAGCCTCCTTATACACTCATTATAATACATTAGCCTGTTAAGTGGCATACACACCAGCACCATGACAGTTCTGAAGCTAACGTTAAAAGGCCGAAAAGTGGGCAGTGTCCCAATTCCTGGAAATCCTCCCCCTTTTCTGAAATAATTGGAAAACTCCTACTCATAAGCCTACAAAATTACACAGCTCATAAAAACTAACTGCACCATATTTCAAAGCACTCTCTCTGTCCCTCTCTCTCTCTCGACTCCTGAGATGGCCCACATTCTGTGGAGTGTGCTTTAAATCTACTTTTACATATCACTTTATCTCTGAATTCTTTCACAAAAAAACCCAAGAATTTTAAATTCACTGGCAACACTATTAGAAAGGAGATGGAGTTCAATCTGCACAAATTTCATTTCTCAGAGTTAGAGCATTTCCTCCTAGCTACATAGCTCATCATTCCCACTTCTCAGTTTCATGTCCAGTTAGAATTCCTACAGAGAATTTGAGAGAGAAGGCAGCAGGGTGGTTTATTGACCTCAAAAGAGAGGTTGTTCAAATCAGAGTAACTATAAGAAAGTGGCAGAGTTAGAAATTGGAAGAGGATATGTTGAAATTCTGTTTTGAGTTCCTTGGGAGAAGTGGGAATAAGCCAGGGATACAGGAGTCAGGAGACAGGAGAAACTCGAGAGTAGACCATTGTGGAGCCAATAACTGGGTCATTAAGGTCACACAACTGCCGGGAACCACCAAGCACTGAACAAGAATAAAAGAGAAAACTGTGAGGCAGCCATGTGAAGGATTAGTTGTAGGAGAGCAGTGTTCCATTCGAAGCAGTCCCAGCCACAGTATTCACTCCATGAAGGCTGTAGACAGGGAGTGCAAACACTGGGGCGGCTGACCCACCAATCATTCCTGCTCACCACCAAGAGGACCCCACCCCCCAGGCAGAGTAGGGTCCTGCTTATCCAGGGACCTAGCTGTGAACTGCTTTTCTACAGCCTGAAGTCAGTACCAGGAATGCAGACCCTCAGTTCTCTCACCATCCTGGGCATTCTTTCACCTCCTGAGACACCCCTTCTCAACCCTTTCTCAACAGCCAGCTCATCTCAGTCTTTTCTCTACCATCAGAGTTCTAGCAGGGAAGCACAACAATTTTAGTCTCTAAGAATGACTTTTCTCTCTCTCATAGAATAGTGATCTCTTTGGACAAAGGAGAAATGAAAGGAAGAAAGGGCTATCATGCTGGCCAGTTAGATCAGCTGAATAATCAACTCTAGCAAACACAGCATGACTAACAACTACAAGATGAACCTCTTTCCTATACCAGCCAAGACTNGAGAAGGGGATGCCAGAGGATGAGATGGCTGGATGGCATCACTGACTCGATGGACATGAGTCTGAGTGAACTCTGGGAGCTGGTGATGGACAGGGAGGCGTGGTGTGCTGCGATTCATGGGGTCGCAAAAAGTCAGACACGACTGAGCAACTGAACTGAACTGAACCCTTCTTGGCAGGTCTTCCCAGGTGGCTCAGTGGTAAAGAATCTGCCTGCCAAGGAGAAGACATGGATTCAATCCCTGGGTTTGGAAGATCCCCTGGAGGAGGAAATGGCAACCTACTCCAGTATTCTTGCCTGGAAAATCTCATGGACAGAGGAGCCTGGCGGTCTACCATCCACGGGGTCACAAAGAGTCGGACATGACTGAGCACACACCCACCCTTCTTGGTGTTGTTTTCTAAATACTTTGGGGTTTAGGCACCTGGTAGGTACTCACTAAATCCTCACTCAATCAATTGAGATCCATTAGCTTTCTTTTAAACCATAAAACCTTGGAGGTAGGACACCGGATGGAACCATTTCCTGCTGTGAAAAGGACCCCCATTTCTCAGCAGACTGATTTCACTATCATGTCACAGACTCTACCCACACAAGAGCAAAGCTGGTGGTTTAATGAAACCTTATTTGCACTAGGTAGCCCTGGACTTTCCCTCTGCAGTATCTTCCCATTCTGATTGTCTCTTCCAGAGGGACCGCTGAAGACTGCAAGAGAAGACTGTCAACAACTGATAAATGCAGTCTTCAAAGCCACTCATCCATTCTTAATGGACAGCCTGTTAATTTGAGGTCTAGGTCATGAATTTGAATGCTGTGCACTGAACACCTCTTCAGCAAGAAAACCTGGTTTTGCCTCAGGGTAAATGGTGATTCATTAATTGTAATTAAATTAGGCTGGTGGCTTAAACTAGATGTGACAAAATGAAAATCCCCATATAAAACCTGAGATGCATATCACAGGCCTTCTGTCAATAACATCTAGTTTTTGTTTAAGTGGATGTAAAGGGAACAAGATGCCTCTTCTTTTAAGGGGGGAAAAAAAACCTACCTCAGTTAAATAGGGAAATAAATACTTCTGAACGTTTCTCTATTTCTTATTCATTCAACTCCTGGTTCAGAAACCTGGAAGGACTGATAATAAGGGTTTTATGTCTCCTCTGCACAGCCTGGAGGGAACCAGCAGCTTCTTAGGTTCAGCCTTCTGGGTTGGTCATGTAGCTGATCTACCCACATCTGTTTGGTCTTGAGGTATAATCTGAGTTCTCTTGGTACAAGCAAGATAATTGCCTATTGAGACAGAGTGTCTAGAGGCTTAATCCTGGGATGGAAGTCTGGAGTCCTGAGATCTTATTGCACTTCATTGAGTAGCTGTTAAAAAGCCTTAGGACTCATTAACCCTGAATTTTCTCATCTGTAAAATGAAAAGGGGAGATAAGTTCCCTACTTTACAGTAAAAGTTAAGCAGAAACAAATAACTTGAGGCCTCTCTTTTTGAATGGAGTAGAGATCACAGACTCATCTCTGAATCAAGGGAGTATCAGAGGAGTGTGGATGATGGTAGAGCGTTGGAATACTGGTTCAACTGGATATTGTCTCAAGTTTCTTTCAACTCTAAAGTTTGTAAAAAGCATACTTCCTATTATGTTATTGATGGGAATGAATAAGATTGAATAATTCAAATGCTATGCTACATATATACTGAGGCTAGAATAATAAGTGTAATACAGAATAAATAAGTATTTTCAGGAAGCAGTGAAACCTTTGTTACATGCCACTCAGACAACCAGAAAACACTGTTTGGTCTGGGTCAGGCAGTCATGAAGGCGTTATGCGCCCAGTGGGTAGAAATCAGACCAGACCTTTTAAGAATGCCTCCAGTCTAAGAGCCACAAACCCGAATGCTTTGGGGGACCAGGCATGAAATATAGATGAGTGAAGATGGCCAGCTGGGGCCTGTGGCAAGCTGGACAGTGTATGCATCATCCCAGGGAGCAGCCGCTCAGTTTCAGCTAATTGTGGCCACAGGAAGTCTGGGATCAGCATAATAAAATTTTCTGTCATGAAAAGCCATATATCCAGATGATCACGTTTTAATAAAAAGCAAAATCCTATTGCATCAGTCAGAGCTTGATCACAGAAGCAGAACCACTCTGAGTGTTAAGAATACACGATCTTTAACAGGGACTAGTCCTTACACAACTGTGAGAGGTGGTGAGGAAGTCTCTGTACGGCTCTTGCAGCTGGTGTTGGACAAAACAGACAACAGGTTGGCTGTAAAAGCAGCTGGGGGAAAGAAAAAGAACAAACAAACAGGACATGAGCTAAGAGACAGCAAGGGCAGACTGGGAGCTGTGAGTGTCTCCAGTTGCTCTAGTTTTGATGAAGTAGGTAGCCTGCAGGAGCTGGCACCTTCCTTCACGTGGCTAAACTTGCATCCGCCCGAGCAGGTGAGAGAAGAGAGCTGATGGGAGCTGGAGGAGCTGCAGGCCTGAGTGCTGCCCCACGCTGACAAGGGGAGTCAGGAGATCAGCAACAAGATGCATGGGCTGTCACGGCGCTCGACAGCCACCGTGGAAGCCTGGAAAAGGTTGCCTCTTAACTTTACCTCCAACGTCTTATGTCAGTATCTCTTGTGGCCAACCCTAATCCAAAATCATACAAGAAAGAGAACTCTGGGACACACAGTTCCAATTCAGCAAAGCTGATGAAATGGAAAGCTACTACAGTCCACCTCTTGCCCACACAGCTTCCAAACACATATCTTTACCAGCACATAATATCCAGATAAAGACAACAGCAAAATCTTGCTTATAGATGACACAATGTAACTATTTTTTATCTAAACAAAAAATACTAACCCTCTCCACAAAGAAAAGATGTAAAGTCTTTGTACTCATATTGGGATAATGTTCATTCTTCTGAGTAACACTTGCTTTTTGATAGCTTGTAATTCGCATACAGGGCTATAAGGTTAATTGCTGTTTACATACCGTTTATTTCCAGTTTTATTGAGATATAATTGGCACATAATATTGTATAGTTTTAGGTGTAACTTGATGTATGTATATATTTGCAAAACAATCACCAGAGTAAGTTTAGTGAAAGTGAAGTTGCTTAGTCGTGTCCAACTCTTTGTGACCTCATGGACTGTAGCCTACCAGGCTCCTCTGTCCCTGGGATTTTCCAGGCAAGAGTACTGCAGTGGGTTGTCATTTCCTTCGCCAGAGGATCTTCCCAACCCAGGGATCGAACCCAGGTCTCTGACATTGAGAGTAAGTTTAATCAACATCTATTGCCTCCCGTATTCACATTGTTTTTTCCTTCTGATGAGATTAACATTCTATGTTAGAGGACTGGGAAAGAGGAAGATAAATATGTATGCAAATATATAGTTTTAGGTGTAACTTGATGTATGTATATATTTGCAAAACAATCACCAGAGTAAGTTTAGTGAAAGTGAAGTTGCTTAGTCGTGTCCAACTCTTTGTGACCTCATGGACTGTAGCCTACCAGGCTCCTCTGTCCCTGGGATTTTCCAGGCAAGAGTACTGCAGTGGGTTGTCATTTCCTTCGCCAGAGGATCTTCCCAACCCAGGGATCGAACCCAGGTCTCTGACATTGAGAGTAAGTTTAATCAACATCTATTGCCTCCCGTATTCACATTGTTTTTTCCTTCTGATGAGATTAACATTCTATGTTAGAGGACTGGGAAAGAGGAAGATAAATATGTATGCAAATATATTTAGATCAAAATATGGTAGAAATGCTCATAACAATTACAGTTTTTGTTTCTGCAATTTGTCACAGCGTTACATTTAATATTTATAAGTATTTATACCTTCTCCGATTGCCCATTCTATATTTCCTTGCTCTTTGGCAAGCATCTTGGCTAGAGTTGTTCCTGGGCTAAAGGTATTCCCTGTCTGGTGGGGTGACCTAAATCTTCATTCTTGAAGATACTGGGCCATTAGCAGTCCTGCCTCTAGCAGGCTGTTATAGTTTTCCATTGACTTATACCACCAAAAGCCTAAAAGGGGGACTTACAGTATATATTTTTGGCAGCGTAGCAAGCTCCTTCCTCTAGGGGACCCAAACTTCACTCCATTCCAGGGACTTTGGTCTGCACTCTGGCTCAAGTACGGGGCTTAATAGGGCTGAAACTTTCTACTGCGTGATGCAATCTGAATTCTAGTGGCCAGACCCAGAGGGTTTCCTCTTACACAAAGTAGGCTGCTCATTTCATTCAGTGCTAGAGACCCCATGACCAACTAGCCAAAGATACCTTGTGCTCTGCATTTATGAAATGAAATGTTGAAAATCCTCGTGTATGCATCTTTACACACTTGGACACTTATGCAAGCATAGCATTCATTTTTTGACAGGAAGGCAGAGAATGCTTTCTTTTATGGCCTTCTGATTGCTGGTTATTAGCTTAGTGGAGTGAAATGAAAGTTGCTCAGTCATGTCCAACTCTTTGCAACCACGTGGATGATAGACCACCAGGCTCCTGTGTCCGTGGAATTCTCCAGGCAAGAATACTGGGTTGCCACTTCCTTCTCCAGAGGATCTTCCTCACCCAGGGAACCCAGGTCTCCTGCACTGCAGGCAGATTCTATAACATCTGAGCTCCCAGGGTAGGTTATTTGCTTATCCTGTTGTCTATTCATTTATCTCAAAAATTATTCTTCTAAGTCTATGGTAATAATTACTATTATAATAGCAATCACTGAAAATTTTAGTACTTACTATTTGCTAAACTCTTTTCCTAAAATATCTCATCTAATCCTTAAGATAGCCAAGTGTTAATTATTCTCAGTTTACAGATAAGGACATGCTCACAATTCCAGGAGGATGTAGAAAAAGCAGAGACATTACTTTGTCAACAAAGGTCCATCTAGTCAAGGCTGTGGTTTTTCTAGTAGTCATGTATGGATGTGACAGTTGGACTATAAAGAAAGCTGAGCACCGAAGAACTGATGCTTTTGAACTGTGGTATTGGAGAAGACTCTTGAGAGTCCCTTGGACTGCAAGAAGATCCAAGCAGTCCACTCTAAAGGATATCAGTCCTGGGTGTTCATTGGAGGGACTGATGTTGAAGCTGAAACTCCAATACTTTGGCCACCTGATGGGAAGAGCTGACTCATTTGAAAAGACCCTTATGCTGGAAGAGATTGAGGGCTGGAGGAGAAGGGGCAACAGAGGATGAGATGGCTGCATGGCATCACCAACTCAATGGACATGGGTTTGAGTGGACTCTGAGAGTTGGTGATGGACAGGGAGGCCTGGCGTGCTGCAGTTCACGGGGTCGCAAAGAGTCGGACACAACTGAGCAACTGAACTGAATTGAACTGACAGGTGTAGGCCTTGTGGTATAAAGAATGCAAGAGACTTGAACTATATCTCATAGCTAATGACTGACAAAACCAGAGTTTAAATTTTCCTCTTCTCCAAAACCCATTTCCCCATATATAGTGGCCCAAAGAAAAGATAAACTCACACATCTATTTTACTAATTTTTAAAATTAATTTTAGGAATTGAAAAACAATTTGATTTTAAAAATGGATGGAAGAACTAAACAGACATTTTTCCAAAGAAGAAATGCAGATTGTCAACAGGAACATGAAAAGGTGCTCAATATTGCTAATCATCAGGGAATCGTATGTCAAAACCTGGATAAGATATCACCTCTTATCTGCCAGAATGGCTATCAAAGAAAAGCATGAAGAAAAAGTGTTCACAAGGATGTGGAGAAAAAAAGAACCCTCATACTGTTGGTAACAAAGTAAATTGGTGCAGCCACTGTGGAAAAAAGTACAGAGATTTCTCAGAAAACTAAAAATTGAACTACCATATGACTCATAAACATCTAAAAAAGCAAGACACCAATTTGAAAAGATATACACACGCCAATGCTCATAGCAGCATTATTTACTATTGCCAAGGTATGAAAGCAACCCAAGTGTCCATCAACAGATGAATGGATAAAGAAGATGTGGTATATAAATACAATGGAATACTACTCAGTCATAAAAAAGAATAAAATTTTGCGATTTGCAGCAATATGGATGTACTTGGAGGACATTATGTTAAGTGAAATAAGTTAGAGAAAGACAAATACTGTGTGATACCACTTATATATGTAATCTAAAAAAATACAACAAACTAGTGAATAAAGCAAAAAAGAAGCAGACTAACAGATATAGAAAGCAAACTATGATAATCAGTAAGGAGAAGAAAGCGGGCCAGTTCAGGGGTAGAAGATTTTTAAAGTGGGTTATTATGGCAGCCCACTCCAGTACTCTTGCCTGGAAAATCCCATGGGTGGAGGAGCCTGATAGGCTGCAGTCCATGGGGTTGCTAAGAGTCGGACACGACTGAGCGACCTCCCTTTCACTTTTCACTTTCATGCATTGGAGAAGGAAATGGCAACCCACTCCAGTGTTCTTGCCTGGAGAATCCCGGGAACGGGGAGCCTGGTAGGCTTCTGTCTATGGGGTCGCACAGAGTCGGACACGACTGAAGCGACTTAGCAGCAGCAGTAGCAGTATTATGGGATTATAAGAAATCATGTATGTGACACTTTTGATAATTGTAAAGTACTATAGAATTTAAAGAATCCTTTTTGATTAAAAAAAAATGGCTTGTCATAAGCACAAACCTAGTCAGAGAATAAATAAGCAACACAAACCTTATAAGCATGTGGACCAGACAGTTGCCCAAAGTTGTTTAAAACTGGGAGTTGTCTGGGAATAAGGGGAACTGCAACCTGGTAGAATAAGAAAAAAAAAATGTGTTGTTTACCATTGGTATAATTTTAGTGCATCAATAAACTTTCATTGCCTCATTTGTAAAATGGGAAAATAATAAAATCCACTTTATAAGGATGTTGAAAGGAGTAAAAAATCTGAATAAATGCATACTAAATGTCAGAATTCTTGCCATAGTGCTGCAGCAGGCTAAGCAGTCCACCTGAAATAAGCAGCAATTAGGATTATCACACATGTACACCCTGATTTGTCCAGGGCATTACTGGTTTCTCATTCTTGACATAGTGTCTCATTTTGTTTAACACATTTGAACTCTTAAATGTAGCCTGATTGGTTTGAACCATAAGTTATATGGAAACCAAAGGATAAGTATGGGAGCAAGCCAGACATTCAGCAAGTGCAAAAGTATCCTGCTAGCATAGTTTCTATTCCTTATTACTCTTCTTCCCTTGGAGGGCACTACACCTAATGAGCCAACCAAGGATGTGGATTTCAGGAAGCATGTAAGGCTGCTGCTACTGCTATTGCTGCTGCTAAGTCACTTCAGTCATGTCCAACTCTGTGTGACCCCGTAGATGCCAGCCCACCAGGCTCCCCCGTCCCTGGGATTCTCCAGGCAAGAACACTGGAGTGGGTTGCCATTTCCTTCTCCAGTGCATGAAAGTGAGAAGTAAAAGTGAAGTCGCTCAGTAGTGTCCGACTTTGTGACCCCATGGACTGCAGCCCACCAGGCTCCTCCATCCATGGGATTTTCCAGGTAAGAGTACTGGAGTGGGTTGCCGTTGCCTTCTCCCATGTAAGGCTGAGGACAGTCTAACTCGCTTCCCACCACTAGTTGGCATATAAGACCTGGCAAATAATGTGCACATTAAAAGAGCAAATATTTATGTTGCATTATGTGCCAGACATGATTAAAAGTGCTGTTTATTACTGACACAGTCAATTTTCACAACAGCCCTATTATGTGGGTTATCATTCCTATTTTACAGATAAGAAATTGAGGAAGAGAGAGTTTTGCATTTTCTCCAAGATCACATCAAACACTACTGCATGGCAGAGACCAGATTTTGAACACATCAATTGACCTGAGAGTTCATCTTCTGCATAGTCAGTTAGGCTGTCTCTCACTCACTTGAATCAAAAAAAAAAAAAAAAAACAACAAAAAAAATCACCAAGAAACATGTTAGGAGCAGCAACTCTTCCTACCCTCTGGAGGAAGAGCATGTAGCGAAAAGTCATTTACTGAATGAAGTTAAGTGAAAGTCATTCAGCTGTGTCTGACTCTTTGCGACCTCATGGAATATAGCCCCCCAGGCTCCTCTGTCTATGGAATTCTCCAGGCCAGAATATTGGAGTGGGTAGCTGTTCCCTTCTCCAGGGGATCTTCCCAACCCAGGGACTGAACCCAGGTCTCCTGTACTGCAGGTGGATTCTTTATCATCTGAACCAGGGAAGCCCAAGAATACCAGAGTGGGTAGCATATCCCTTCTCAGCGGATCTTCCTGACCCAGAAATCAGACCGGGGTCTTCTGCATTGCAGGCAGATCCCTTACTACCTGAGCTACAGAGTGGTAATTCTTTTCCATTAATGCACATGGTACTCTCAGCATGTGCACATTAATGCACGTGGTACTCTCAGTGTCCATATCCCTAATGAGATGCTGAGGGGTCTTGACTTGTTTGGAGACGGGGATGGTGAGTATGATGATTTGTGAAAATTCTTTCTGTCTCTATAATGACAAAAGTGTGCTAATCTACACTGAGGATATTTCCAATTACATTGGTTTGAAGAAAACTTTTGAGACCTATTGCTGTCAAGGGATTATAAGGAGGAGATGGGATAAGTGACAAGTGAATCATTTATTGCTTAGTGTCCAAAGGTTTTTTTGGATGAGATGAATTTTGAAAGAATGATAAAGGTAGCCTAGTCCAATTAAATCTGAATCCTGAGAGTCAGAGCATTTGGAGCATCTGGGAACATTTGGGACATCTGGATGTGACATCAGATGGCCTGTGTCTTTCAAGCTTTCTGTGTACTTCCTGGTTTACAGGAGTTTTCTGTGGGACAAGGAGAGACTAGATTCCAAAAAACTTGGAAATAATTTTTAAATGCTCTAGAAATGTAAAGATCCTGGATAATACCTTGGAGAAGAAAAAAGCATACACGATAGATTTATCAGAAGAGTTGTGTTAAAATGGATCAGAAGAAACTGGGAATTAGGCTGGCACAATTGAAATTTGGATTGTTACAGTTTTCTTTTTAAATATTCACCTAATGATGCATTCTTGGTGTAAAGAAATTCTCATAGTCTCTTTCAGAGCAATGACTTTGACCAGAACTCTGCTCACCAAGCCATCTCAAACTGCCTCCCAGCTGACAGTCGCATATCTCAGGATGTCAAGATGCAGGAGACCATTAACTCTTCCCTGTCACTTCCACATCCCCAAGCAGACCTGGCCCTACTGCAGGCACTGTTGACTTCTGTTGAAGCATCCAGGCTGGACTCCTACTAGAATTCTGCCACCACAGCTCCACATCTGCCTTTAGCTTTGAATGAAGTATTTGCAGAAATGCTACTTGAGGGAACTCTAAGAAGATAGGGATAGTGGCAGAGCAAAATGAAGCAGCGTCTCAGGGACAGCCATCCTGGATTTGAGCCACAACATCAGCAGGCAGTTCTGGAGGGGCTGAAGGGGCTGTAAGTGGGCCCACAACCAGCTGACCACCCCAGACCTGTGCTCCCTCCTCATAATGTCAGCTTGTTGCTGTGAAGTGGCTGCCCAGCCAGGATTGATGCTACATTTACCTGCCATCTAGGTGTGACTGTGCAATTAACATTCATGAATGGAATGTGGTTAGAAGTGATGTGTATCTTTTTTGGTTCTGAGTGGATAAGAAGCAGATGTGTCTTCCCCTTGCTCTGTTCCCTGCCTGTCAGTGACTGGAAAAGACTCTGAAGAAGCAGGGGTCACAAGGTGGAAGGATCCTGGGTCCCTGAATAACCATGGAGAGTACAGCTACCTGTCACACAGGTGCATCTGCACTGAACTTTTGCATATGTGAGAAAAAAAATTATAATGTTTTAAACCTCTGAGACTTAAGAATTCGTTTGTTATAGGACTGGGCTAACACAGTCACTAACACAATTAGGAACCAAAAGCTGGTAGGCCCTAGTGGAATTCTCATTTTTGACTTTGAAACAAATGAGTTCTTAAAAACTCACATTTAGTATAGGACTACCTAGTCAAATAGAAATGACAGTTGCTTGTTATAAAAATCAATTTCCTTTGGCCAACACAGTGCTCCTACTCTCAGGCCTCTGTTAGAATCTTTTAACTATGCCACATAGTATAAAGGGCAGAGGGGGACAGGGAATCCTCATACAAGAGTGATCCAAAAGGAATCTGAACCCTCCTGATCACCAGGGTCCAGCTGGGTTTGGCAGTGTATGCTCTGGGGCAGCCTGAATTAATAGCTTGTCCTTCCTTGAGAGAAGCCTGGGTAAAAGTCATCCTATAAAAACTCTCCCCATTTCACTAGATAAGTAATTTGGAGCCCCATCTTTGGGCTTATTGATGCTTTTGAACTGTGGTGTTGGAAAAGACTCTTGAGAGTCCCTTGGACTGCAAGAAGGTCCAACCAGTCTATCCTAAAGGCAATCAGTCCTGGGTGTTCATTGGAAGGACTGATGCTAAAGCTGAAACTCCAGTACTTTGGCCACCTGATGCGAAGCGCTGACTCATTGGAAAAGACTCAGATGCTGGGAGGGACTGGGGGCAGGAGGAAAAGGGGACGGCAGAGGCTGAGATGGCTGGATGGCATCACCGACTCGATGGACATGAGTTTGGGTGAACTCCGGGAGTTGGTGATGGACAGGGAGGCCTGGCATGCTGCAATTCACGGGGTCGCAAAGAGTCAGACACAACTGAGTGACTGAACTGAACTGAATAGAAAATGGAACAGACAACCATCAGATGTGTCACGTGATTTGGGTAAAAATTGAACATGGATGGATGAATGTCAAGGGGAGGAGAGGATATAATGTTATTCCTGAATTAATCTTGATTCCGAAAACGTCCCTGCTGTGGAAGATACCTAAGTATCACAGTACTGGTTTCACTTTCAGCTCTTGCAAGGAATCCAGAAGTGATCAGTTTCCTTCCAGCTCCTTCCTGGCATGGGCTGCTGCAGTGCATCTTAGAATCCTGGGCACTGGCCCATGAGGCCTGCAGGGCCAGCACAGGCTGAACATGACCAGGTGTAGGGGACCCCCTCTCATTGCAGTTGCCCATAACACCCGGAGGAGAGCAGCTGCCTGCCCTTTTCTTGCTAATTTCTCTTTCATGCTGAGCTACATGGGGGAGAATAATTGCCTTCACTCTGAGCTCTGACATTCCCACATTCAAGCACCTGCTCTCCCACTGTTCTCCAATAAGAAGACAATTTCTGCCACACTTGGTGTTTCCTTCACAGCAAATCTGCTGATTAGAGAGACACACTTTAGAAGAGACAGTTGGGGCCTGTGAATGCAGTCAGAAACTAAGTAGCATTTTGGAGTGTGTTGGTCAGTCTGCACCCCCCACCCCACCATGAAATATGAATTGTGGTGAGGATTCCCCAGAGTTTTCAGGGCAAAAGGTAGAATTCTCTAGAGCTGCTCGGCAACAACCCATTCTCCTAAAAGGTCCCAGGCCTGTCAGCAGAAACAGGTCAGGAGATCCTAAATGCAGTGAATAGGAAAAGCAACTCATGGTCATTCAATGGTACCATATTAAATTTGTCAGAAGTTTTCCCCAAGATTCTCAGAGTTATTCTATTGCTACTAGAAGGGTGGGATAAATTAATTTTTCTTACAATGTACATTTTTATTCTAGATTATAAAGTGCAACACTGTAGCAGTTATTAATCTTGGAGGATTCAGGAAGCGAGTGTAGAGGTTATAGCATGGTAGAGGGACAAGCCAATCTAGAGTCTAAGACCTCCCCGTCTAGAAATAAACCGGCATTCTAAGGAAACCGTAGATAAGGAGAGGGTCAGCTTTTATCACCTAATTTTGTCACTCCTAAAAGAGCCAACTACTAGGTCTTAATTATGATTACCAATGTACCTCATTTTTTTCTATTTTTATAAATGTTTATATTTCTTAATCATGCAAGTCAAAGATTTTCAGTATAGAAACATTTGAGCAGGAATTGACAGACTATGATCTGTAGATCATATCTGGCCTTCCACCTATTTTTGCAAATGAAGTTTTATTAGAACACAGTCACACTCATTTTAGTACTATCTGTCACTGCTTTCATACCACTAATTGAGTATTGAGTAGAGTTGAACTATATAGCCTGGACAACCTAAAATATTTACTATTTGAAATTTTACTGAAAAGCAAAAAAGGAAAATAAGTAAAATAATAATAATCTCATAATTTCTCATCACTTAGAAATACCTAATGTGAATATTATCTATTCCCTATTATATTCCTCTGGAATCCACTCTTTAGAAACAGGATGGAGCCTCATCTGTTTGGAACAGACATTGAAACTGATGATGCTATGTGCACATCATGAGAGTATAAAAGCTTATTACTTTTTGAGCCAGAAATGGTGAAGCAAGAGGACCTCTCCAGAAGAGCTGAGAAGCTGAGTCCAGACTAGTGGCAGAGACGAGGGAAGGAGTCTGGTATAGACATAAGCTGTGAATCTCAGAGAGACTCTTCTGGGCCACTGTTGTGCTGTTTGAGACTGACCCCATATCCCCAGCCACAATGAAAACATCCAACCTTCACATGGAACCATGCATGGCACTCTTTAGGCCATGCCTCCCCATTTCAAGTCTGCTTGTTAAGTGGGGTTAGCCTTTTTTTATTTCAGATGAAAAGATACATTATATGTGCCTTACTATAAAATCCCAGAATAAATGGCCTTTCTCTGCTTCCTGAGTATATATATAAGTGATGTTTCCTCACTAGCATAATTTTATTTTTTTGTCAACAGATTGAATGTTGCTCAGCCATTTCAGAAGGGGCCTGCATTTGCCGCTTCCTGCCTTGTTTATTATTGAGTGCTTCCAAATAAGGAACACGAGTCTATAGGAAAAGGAAATGAGCCTTTGAATCTGCAAGAGGATGCTAGAGGACATCTTCAGCAATTTTAATAATAGCTTTGGAACAGATGCCTGTAGGGTCTTGAAATGATGACAAGTAAAACCCTAAAGAGCTTTACTGTCTCAGAGAAGAAGTAGTCAAATTGGGGAGGATGGACATTACATAGAATAAGAAGCTAAAAAGCCTATTTTGTGTTGCTTTATTAATTCACTAAATAAATTAAACATTAAATAAGCACATAAATGTACTTTTTACTCCAAGATATTGATTTTTACTCTAAGATATCTTACATATATTTTGTGCACAATATGTAACTACTATTTTGAAAAAACTGATCATATTTTTAATATTTACCCTAAATATGTTGAAATGTTTAATGCATACATGAAAAACTATACAAATAAACATTCTTTTGCAGCACTTTATAAATTCTCGATGAAATTGTGTGAGATGTGACTCCTTGGTCCACATTAAAAAAGAAAATCTCTCAGATTCATTCATTAAAGACATCAAAAAATTCTATTAGTTATCTGCTGCCAACAGAATTTGAAAATTCTCAGTACATCTCAAAGTCATTTTCTATTTGGAAAATTCACACACAAATCAAGTTAAGTTTGGAAATGTGCATTTTGGAGGGAAGTCTGAGTATCATTTCTAGAAAGTGAGACTGACCTCTATTGTCATATCCCAGGGAATAAGTAAAGTAAAGTTGCTCAGTCATGTCCAACTGTAGCCTACGAGGCTCCTCTGTCCATGGGATTTTCCAGGCAAGAGTACTGGAGTGGGTTGCTGTTTCCTTCTCCAGGGGATCTTTCCAACCCAGGGATCAAACCCAGGTCTCCAGCATTGCAGACAGATGTTTTACCATATGAGCCACCAGGGAAGTCATCCCAGGGAATGCTAGTTGTATAAATGAAGACAAGTGTCCCTTTAGTGACGGGACTTTGGGTCTGAGATGGATGAGACACACATAGGAGAAAAAAAATACAGTAGTAGAAGCAAAGGAGGATGATTTCAGCTCCAAATTTTCTTCCTTTATGGTTTTGACAGAACAGAATCTTGCAAGCTTCCGGGCATGGTTTATTGCTCCTCTCCTCACTCAGGTTAGAGAGGAAGAATATGGATAAAGGGTAATGCTTTTTATGGCAAGATGTTTATGTTGCTGGAATATGTAGGGACTGCTATGTCCTTCAAGAGGCCCTTTTTGTAGAAGGATGACAGGTTGAGCAAACCGATATGAGCCAAAATGACACACAGGAGACAACTTAGCATCATGCTTATAGGCTTTCTGGTGGGACTGAGAGATCTGAACAATCTATACCAGACACAGAGCCACACGGGACCAGCACAAATGAGTTTCACTGCTACTGCTCCCAAACTGGCAAAATGCTGCACTTAGGAAGAGACTTGAGCCTTTTCTGCTCTGTCAGTTGGTAGGTATATCTAGAAACACATAACCCCTCTGGCAGGTCTGGAAGTTTGAGGAATAAGATGGCTCAGTGGCTTCACTACAGCATCCTGAAGCCACAATATCCCATTTACATGATCTGTTCTTTGATCTCACTTCAGGTAGTACTGGTGTCATCTCCCTGCTGTTTCACTGCTGCTATGACCTTGCCATCAAGACTGAAAAGAGGATATTGTGCTAAATATAAAAGGCTGAACTGAAGTAGATTTGAAGTTAAAATTCAATAATTCTAGGAAATATATTGCTACTATCAAATGACTAATGTAATGCTGTATAACTGAACAAAGGTATGTTTGTACATTTTATTTCTTCTGGAAATAAAGACCACTGTGTTTCTAGGCCTTCTATACTGAATTTTAAAAATATGGGCCAGTGTGGGAAAACTGTAGTTTTCATAATTAACATTAAAAAATATTGTTCTACTAAAGTTGAAAAATGACCAAAGGATAAAGACAAACAATATTCACACACACAAATCCAAATAGCTAAATTGTATAAATGATGTCTAACCTTAATAGAAATTTAAAAACTGTGAATCAAGATGAGACTGTTTCCTTCTTTAGTCTGTATGTCTTTGAATTCTTTTCTTATTAATTCACCATGACATTTTGTCCCAGAAAAATTATTCAGATTAGAGAAAGAGGCTGCAGCAAGATAGAAAGGCAGAAGAGCATCTCATTTTGTGTGTGTGTATAGATACACACACATATATAATAAATATATGTATAATTTCAGCTATTAATAAAAATATTCTCATATACAGAGAGACAAATGTCAAAGGCAATTTGGATCTTTAAGCATGACAATGAAATTTAGGATATAGAGGATAAAAAAATATACATTCAGCAATTATCTTCCACCTGTCTTCAACAAATGAAGTGGGTGAAGGCCTTAATGAGAGATTCAATTGCTGAGTAGCAGATGAGCAATTAGCACATATGTAGATTAATATCAGAAATGGCCCTGATAAGCTTAAAGTATTAATAATGATCACAGCCTAATTCCTTTTTTAAGTAGATAAGCATGAATGCAGTTCTGAAATTGCATAATAAAACCATATAAGGATAGCTTCTGAGAAGTTTATTGCTTGAACATTAGCTTGCTGCCAAAATTAAAAACAATAAACCAATACTTTATTGGATCCCACAGCCACAGAATTAAATAAATGGTTACGATTTGCAACAATCACAAGTCCTCTTAGTAAACTTGAGTGGATATGGCATATACTCAAATTCCCTGTAGCTTTGTTTTCAAGTACTGTGTCACTGCTACCTAATTTGAGTTTCATTTCCTGAGAAACTGCTTTTTTATCAGTAAAATCTGTGCATTAACATTTGCCTCCAAACAAGTTTTCAGAAATGATTTGTGAGTCAGAGAGGATTCTTACTGATTTCTTTGAGTTTCCCTATATTAAAAAATATTTAAGTAGCACATGTGATGAGTTCCTCAATAGATTTTTGACAGGGGGAAAAAGCTTCAGTGATGGAGATACTAAATCTTTTCCTTCAGTCTCAGAAAATCACATAAATATTTATGTATACATTATCTTATTTAATCTTCTCCACTCAGTAAGAAAAGCTACTATTTTTATCACAATTTTACAAATACAGTTGAGACTCTAAGACATTATGTAACTTGTTCAAGGACACACAGCCTGTGATCTTGACCTGTAGCAGAGTCAGAACTCAAACTTAGATTTTATGGACTCTACCCTATGCTTTTTGCCCTAAGAAAAGTTTTTCCTCTGTCTAGAATCCACTCTTTGGGCAGTGTCATCACCTCATATTCTTGTCCACAAATTTAAGTCAGGTGCCTCTGTTGATAGGATATTTGAGACTTCAATTAGTTTTTTCAGTTATTAGCACAATTCACAGCCTGTCTCAGCACGTAACCATTTTACCAGGTATTTTTCTAATTGCTTGTGTTTGAATATCTTGTGTCTCCTATTAGAGTAAAAGAGGTACAAAGTCAGACAGCAAAACTAAACTTTGATGTGCACTGATCCAGAGAAGCAAGCCAGCACCACTGAATGGCACAATGTCTCCAATCTTGAAAGGTTAGCTCTGACTTGATCCCAACATTAACTGCATCTAATCTGGTTTTTGAGGTTTCAAGGGACAGAAGTTCATTTATACTAGCTCCAAACAAAAGAGAAGAGATACATTGTCAGAGAGGTTTCATGAAAATCTGAGCAAAACTGAACAATTGTGCCTCCAAAAGGGCCAGTGATAGGGCTGCTCCCAGCGTCAGCTTTTTCCTCTCCCTTTCTCTCAGAACATCTCCTGCCTGGTTCCTGCATTCTCTTCTCTTTCTCAGGGTTAAGCTGTCTCATTTTGCACATAGACAGTAGTGATGGCCCCAGTCATATTATGAAAACTTTACCTCTAGCACACACCTTACTGACAACTTCTTCAGTCTCTCAGTTTAAATTTTAGTGTAAGAGTCTGATTTACCCAGCTCATCTTTTTAAGCCAGGACACAATAGAATAGTTCATAAATGGGGCACCTCTAGATAAGAGGTCTACTCTTAGTCCAATCAGCTGCAGGAAGAGCAGGTAAAATTCTCCTGGTTCACTACCCACTCTCTTTCTAAACAGGAGATATGCGGATGAGCAGATATCATGAACTCTGTCTAATGCAGATATGTTCAAATTCAGAGCTCCCTCTTCATGAGAAGGTGTGCTTTTCCATCTCTTTCCCAAAAGATGAAGATATTTAGATCCTTAACCTCAGGATGATTTCTAGTTGAATTTCAGCCATTCTCAGTAGAGATGTTTCTAGAGGAAATGGGGTTGCTTCACAAAATAAATAGTAAAGTCGTAGAACCTAAATATTAAGGTTTCAAATTAGAGATTTAGTGAGCAAATGACTGATATATGACATCATTTTTCACTCTTATTTTGCAAAAGGAATGTTAGGCTATATCTATATGGAACCACTCAACTGAAGATTTGGTTGGCAATCTGGAGTTTTTAGATTAGCACAAGCTCAGATTTGGAAATGGACTTATCTCCCTTAGGTTGAATTTAGTGAGGAAAATGCCTGTAGAAACTAGCTGCAACCCTAGGACATGTTTATCAAACTAAATTTGATAAACAATGTGTTCTTCTGCTAATTCTGGGGATTTGTTTCAGTTCTGTTCAGTTCAGTCGCTCATCGTGTCCGAATTTGTGACCCCATGGACTGCAGCACACCAGACCTCCCTGTCCATTGCCAGCTCCTGGAGTTTACTCAAACTGATGTCCATCGCGTTGGTGATGCGATCCAAACATCTCATCCTCTGTTGTCGCCTTCTCCCGCCTTCAATCCTTCCCAGCATCAGGGTCTTTCTAATGAGTCAGTCCTTCACATCTTGTGACCAAAGTATTGGAGCCTCAACTTCAGCATCAGTTCTTCCAATGAATGAATATTCAGGACCAATTTCCTGAATATTGACTGGTTGGATCTCCTTGCAGTCCAAGGGACTTGTTTAAAGAATTTAAATTAGCTTCACAAACCTCAATTATTAATACTTTATCAATACAACAGTGGAGTAAAGGGAATTTAAATACATTATTATAACCCCAAATGTACATGTCTCACATCCTTTTCAATATTCACTTTGCAATTCTATTACTGATTATCTCTGACAGCAGGTGTAGTACAACTTTATGGTCAGTCTTTTCATTTTATGAAGCCCTCCATCTGAAATATTAGAAGGTTGGGATTACTGATTTCATAGACACAAGTTCAATCATTCATAAATCTTTTATCTTAAAATTGAAAGCATTATCTTTAAAAATCTTCTAAAAATCTTTCTTGGGAATAAGAGGTCATTACGAACTACATACAAGGCAACTGGAAGGAGCATACTTTATGAAGGTTTTGGACCATTAACTCTAGATTTTGATTTTTCTGTATTAAAGAAAAAGAAAGTATGATACCTTTGAATGTTTTGAGAGTGTGATGGGAAAATCAGCCTCAATGAATTTTCTGTCTGTGGTCACTGAGGTAGGTCACCAAGGTGTTTGAAGTCTCCCAGCAGACTTTTAAATATCTGAAGCTAAAGATATTTAAGAGTGTACCAAACGAGCAGTGCTTTAACTTTATTTATTTTCTATTTTTGGTATGGTTGTGATTATAGCCTCACCAAGACGGCGATCAGTAATGAATGTGTCCTGTTGGCAGATCCCTCCAGGGCTCTGATTCAATCTTTTGAGTTATGGGATGAGGACAAAATGAACTATTTTTCAAGCTTGTAAATATGTGACAAATGACAGTGCAAGAACTATTGATTCCAATCACAGTGATACAATGTTTCATAGTCAAGACTGACTCTGGCTTTACAAATTACTTGCAAGTTGAACAGTAAACCCTGTGCAACATGCTTCAACCTGGATCAATCGTCAAGAATATGTGTGTCAGTATTCACCTCCAATTTGAATAAATAACCTAACTGAAATGGACTTGTCTTCTATTTTTTACATTCAAAAAGTGCTGCTGGATTCCCCAATCTTGAAAGAAGGAAGAGAGAAGCAGAACCCTTATAGAATCCTGAGAGACTATGCACACATACCTGTTTTTATCTTTATTAGTTAGTCATAAGTCTTAGCTAAAAACTCACAGGCACTGTCTAGCTCAGAACTCAAATCTTATTCAAACATATCTAGAGTTTTTTTTAAAAAAAGAAAACATGGAGCTGATTTAATAAGTTAGAACTTGAGACACTGCAGTAGCCATTTTGTTTCTTTCAGGCATTAGATCTGATTATTAAAAAAAAAAACCCTACCATCACAAGAATTTATAGATGAAGACAGACCCTCTTAAAACCTTCTTCATTTGGAACATGAACACTCCTGTGTGTAAAGAAAACTTTGCCTAAAAGACCACTAAACAAACTCAGGAAAATATATTTTTGCAGGGGGAAGGAGGGGGGCAGAAGTCAGTTTCGCAGCCTGTGTGAGAAGGCAGCATATGCACCGCCCTCACTACCATCCCCGCAACCTTGTTGTGGAGCACCATTTAAAACTTGCCCTCAGGTTGTCACGGTGTATTTTATGCAGGACTGACCTTAGTGGAGGCTGTGCATGCTGATGTATTATTGACCTTCTTCCCCACTGCTTACGCAAACAGGCCATCTGGGTACCAGGACAGAACAGGGAATATGTCCAACTTTTCAGACAAGATAAAAATTAAAAAGTGGGTTGGGGGAGTGGAGGAAGAAATGCTTTTGACTTGTACCGTGGATTTGTTTATTCAGACATAATTGGCGTGGATCTAGCCAAGGCACAATTTCATTCTTTGTCTAACCTACTGGCCTCTGAGCCCCTCCCCCCATTGTTCATCTCCGTCAATGTGTGATGAGCCACTAAGCCAGAAAAGAGGGCAGAGACGCGGCAAGGCCACCACCAGCCCCTTATTATAGAGTCACGCTCCTGGGAAGCTGGAATTAGCCAGGGCGTGAGGATGGTCACTGAGTCCCAGCAGACCCCATCTCTGCCCAGTCTACTCCAGTGAGGTCTGCTCCTTCCTTCTGCCCTTCATTCTGTCTCAAGTGGGTGATGGGGATCTGGAGCCTGGTGAGATGTGTTATTGCTAGGGGTTTGTCTGGCCAGCAGCCTTCAGCTCTTAGCCAGTTGAATCACAAAGAACCCAGCCTGGCCATTACAGGCCAGGCACATTTACAGCTTCCCCAGTGAATTTTTCCCAGGCTGGAATCCATTTTTAGTAGCTTCACTTCATTGATCAATGGCTTCCTTTCAATGATGATATTGACTTACGAAAGTAGCTCAGAATGTCAGATTCAGTTCATACAGAACTGCTCTCCAGGACCCAGAGATAATCCTGAGTTGTCTACAGCCCAGAGCACTACCAGTGGCAAACAGGGTTCTGCTTAATCATTACAAAGCTTCAAGTACTCTCTTTTCCTAGTGGTTATTGCTATTTGTTTACAATTTAGTTGAGGGGGATGAAGGTATTTTTTTGAATTTATGCATTTTAAGTATTATTTTTAAATACTTTTCTTAGACAAAATGTTAGCACAGTTTGCTTTGCATAGTATAGAAACGCAGTAGATGTTAGCTGAGGATAAAACACTTCCTCCCTGAAGCCTCCTCTTTCCCCTGCTCCCATCCATTCCCTCTCTTATCCTCTGTTCTTCCACTTAGTAGAGATCACTATAATTTTCTCCATAATAGAATATGTGCTTATCTGTGTCTACCCCTTGGAGAGTATGAACGGCTAGAGCAAAGCTTTAATCTTATCTGTGAAAGTCAGTCCTGTGCCTGGTATATAAGATGAACTCAATAAATGTTTGCGGAACAAGTGACTAATCAGAATGACTCTATTTAGAATTTAACAATATATCAGGCACTTTAGTTAATCATCACAACTTGAAGAGATAAGTATTACTCTAAGTTTCACTGTACAGATTAAAAAACTGAGGCTTTGAGAGACGAAGTAGTAGTTAGCAAGGTGTGAGTTCAGGATTTGCGCTCAGACAGTCTGACTACAGTGTCTGAGTTCTAGCCATAGTATGACATAATAATGAATGAATGCTGATCCCTTCTTTCATATACAAATAAAAAGTTTATGGTTCTATTTTTGGTTAAGTAGGGACAGTTCTGTCTTATCACTGGGTATACTGGTTTGTGACAGTTATTTAGAGTAACCAGGGAGGCTGAAAACAAATTATAAAATAGTCTCTATTTGCTTTATCTGTTCAGACTTTTTTTTTTTTTTCAATAGTGGTAGAACCTAAGAGACATAAGCATGGATTTATGATATGCCTTAATTTTGTCTTCAGCAAAGTGAGCAATCTGTGGTATTCAGACCCATGTGACTTTGAACAAACTATGCAACCTCTCTGACCCTAATTTTGCTTTCTATAAAGTGGGACCTATGAACAGTGCCTTCCTCAGAGGATTGCTGCAAGGAAGAAATGAGACAAGACATATGAAACATACAACATGTTAACTGGCACATGTTTTGGAAATTAGTCAAAGGTGAGTATCTACACAACATCAAAACATCTGAATATCTCTAAATACCTATTTAAACTAAATAAAAATTAGCAAGACTTATATAGCAAGATAATGCACAAAAAATAAAAGGAAAAAAATCTGTCCAATACCACTGAACTGTACACTTAAAAATGATTAGGACAGTATATTGTAGGTTATGTACATTTTGTCACAATAAAAAAATCTGTCCATTATTCTAATATTCATAAGGCAAAAACAAAAAACTTAAAAAAAAAAACTCAAAATAGATTAAAGATCTAAACGTAAGACAAGAAACTATAAAACTCCCAGAGGAGAACATAGGCAAAACACTCTCCGACATACATCACAGCTGGATCCTCTATGACCCACCTCCCAGAATACTGGAAATGAAAGCAAAAATAAACAAATGGGATCTAATTAAAATTAAAAGCTTCTGCACAACAAAGGAAACTATAAGCAAGGTGAAAAGACAGCCTTCTGAATGGGAGAAAATAATAGCAAATGAAGCAACTGACAAACAACTAATCTCAAAAATAAACAAGCAGCTTATGCAGCTCAATTCCAGAAAAATAAATGACTCAATCAAAAAATGGGCCAAAGAACTAAATAGACATTTCTCCAAAGAAGTTATACGGATGGCTAACAAACACAAGAAAAGATGCTCAACATCACTCATTATCAGAGAAATGCAAATCAAAACCGCAATGAGGTACCATTTCATACCAGTCAGAATGGCTGCAACCCAAAAGTCAACAAGCAATAAATGCTGGAGAGGGTGTGGAGAAAAGGGAACCCTCTTACAATGTTGGTGGGAATGCAAATTAGTACAACCACTATGGAGAACAGTGTGGAGATTCCTTAAAAAATTGCAAATAGAACTGCCTTATGACCCAGCAATCCCACTGCTGGGCATACACACCGAGGAAACCAGAATTGAAAGAGACACGTGTACCCCAATGTTCATCGCAGCACTATTTATAATAGCCAGGACACGGAAGCAACCTAGATGTCCATCAGCAGATGAGTGGGTAAGAAAGCTGTGGTACATATACACAATGGAGTATTACTCAGCCATTAAAAAGAATACATTTGAATCAGTTCTAATGAGGTGGATGAAGCTGGAGCCGATTATCCAGAGTGAAGTAAGCCAGAAAGAAAAACACCATACTTACACATATATATGGGATTTAGAAAGATGGTAATGATAAACCTGTATGTGAGACAGCAAAAGAGACACAGATATTAGTATAGAACAGCCTTTTGGACTCTGTGAGAGAGGGAGAGGGTGGGATGATTTGGGAGAGTGGCAGTGTAACATGTATGATATCATAAGTGAAACGAATTGCCGGTCCAGGTTCGATGCAGGATGCAGGATGCTTGGGACTGATGCACAGGGATAATCCAGAGAGATGGTGTGGGGCGGGAGCGGGGAGGTGGGGGTCGGGATTGGGAGTTCATGTACACTCGTGGCTGATTCATGTCAATGTATAGCAAAATGAATACAGTATTGTAAAGCAAAACAAACTAAAAAATAAAAATTAATTAAAATAAAAACAAAAACAAATTGCTACCGCTATGGATGTTTCTAAACTATATAGAGCACTATGTGTTATTTATTTTTATTAATCTTAAAATTAAATGGTATTAAATTTTTAATTAAAATATTTTTTGGTCAAGTAATGATAATATCCCTCTGAATTCTTATTGATATTGGTAGGACTCTTTGAAATTTTCTTTGCATTCTCAAGAGCTAAACTGCTATCAAAAGGGTTTTTGCAATTAACTTTTTGCTATTTTATTTTAGCATGTTAATTTTTTCAAAGCATACTTTGGATCATATTTTCTTGGTGACCCATCTAGGTTTATATTTCCCACAATCTGGAACAGAAGTAGAATTTGGGTTGGTACTTTACTGAGAGTCTATCTCTGCCTGTCTAGGAAAGCCAGGCTTTGACTCAGGAAGAAAAGGGCAGAATGAGATCATGGTACAGTCAAAGGGCTTCCTGGCCCCTAAACATGGCTGTGGAGTCCCCAAATCACTACCCTGCCTGCTTCCCCTCTGACATACTGACTGTCTCACAAAAAGTGGCTTTTGTCACCCTGACATTTCTGAGAGTTGCCCTTAAGCCTGACTTCAGGCCATGTGAGGGATATTTAGAAGATCCAAGAAAACTTAATATCTGAAAGGTTAAGGCCAAGGGGTAGAGGATGGAAAGTTTGGTAAGAGGGGTTTAAGGTGATCTCTTGGCATATTGTGCTCGCTTCGCAGCACATATATTAAAATTGGAATGATACAGAGAAGACTAGCACGGCCCCTGCACAGGGATGACACGCAAATTCGTGAAGCATTCCATATTTTTCGGCTTCCCTGGTGGCTCAGAGGTTAAAGCATCTGCCTGGAATGTGGGAGACCTGGGTTCGATCCCTGGGTCAGAAAGATCCCCTGGAGAAGGAAATGGCACCCCAGTCCAGTACTCTTGCCTGGAGAATCCCATGGAGGGAGGAGCCTGGTAGGCTACAGTCCATGGGGTCGTAAAGAGTCAGACGTGACTGAGTGACTTCACTTTCACTTTCATGGCAAGCTCTGTCAAGAAGAGCATTTCCAGCCTGACATCAGAAAAGGTATTATCAGGGTGCTTTCCTAATGAACACTCAAAAGTATCAAGAGCCTTCTTTGGTGGGGTGGCCTCTAACGGGTCCCTCCTGAGGGGTCCCTCATCTTTCCCTTTGCCTCCACTCTCCTTTGCTCTTCTAGCATCAAGTAGACCTGAATAGTAGTGGCTGTCTCCTTTCCAGTGGGCAGTGTCTTCGGGAAGCTCGTGACCATCATGGAGTGAAAGGAAGGACAGTAGTGCCACTGGTGGTTGGTCAGTCTTAGGAAACCTGACTCATTGCCACTGAGCGCCTCATCAGCTAAAGGGAGAGTGTATGTGGCAGGCGCAGGAGCAGAAGTGATCATCACCATCTAGATATGTGGTATCTCCAGCCCGGCTGGTGAGCAAAACTTCCCAGTGTGCTTCTTAAACTCCCAGAGCCAATCAATCAGATTCTCCTGGGAGGTACCCTAAGAATCTGTGACTTAACAAATAGCAAACAAGAAGTTTTGGTGATTAGCCAGAACAGCTGGAATAGAATCTAGACCCATTCAGTAGAATTGTCAGAATAGGAGTAAATGTGCTCAAAGCGATGCTAGGATGTTTGATGGCACTTCGCGCACATACTCATTCACTCACTAGCATCATGGAATATGTATTTTTGTTAAACACCCACCATGTGCTGGCAATGGCGTGATGAAACCACAGCTCTTAGAGCACTTATTACAGACTACACGTGACACCACATATTCTAGGGCTCTTGAAAGCGATCTTTTGTGTGAAGACATATGAACACAGCACACCCATCCAATTTACAGAAAGAAAACAATCAAACCAATTGTTTGACAAAATCAAAGAGCTCTTATATCAATTATATTTCAAATACTAAATTGTAGCTTTGCTAATAATATGGGAAATTCAAAGAGAAAATTAAAATACTATATTCTCTAAATATGACATGTGATCTAGAATGCTGGTTCAAAAAGATGGAGAACCACAGTTTCCTGAGCTCTCTAATAACAGGATAAAAGCTCTGTGCTGGGGAATATTTACCTGGAAGTCATACAGCAGATAGAATTGAGTGGGGAAGTAGAGGCCAACTTTACGTAGTGAACATGCCCACATTTCAAAGATCTTCAGCCGGACTCTTTTAGTTTTCACTTTACAACTCATTTCCAAGTCACCGTTTTGGGTTCTGCCTCCATCAACTCCTCATCCTTTATTCAAGCCTTTACCCTTCAGACTCAAGATTTCAGGATCACCTTCTACTCTTTCCTCTCCCATGGTATCCACATCCATCCAATTGCCATTCACAGTGACAACCTCACTCATTCACTTAATGTTAATAGTGTGCTTGGCACCACATTACAAGCATCTGTCATCTGCGTGCTGTCATCTCCATCCATGCTGCCAAACCCCTCATCCAGACCTGAGTCATTTCTCATCTGGTTGGCTTCCGCCTCTTCTCTTCGGGCATCTATTTATCAAACATCACTAGCATTCCAGCTCATGAACAAAGCACCCAGAATTAGAGTATTAGTGCCAGACAGGTCCTTAAAAGTCATTTAGTCTGACGCTCTCAATTTATTAAAAAGGAAACCGAGGCTCTGAGAAGTGAAGCCATGCTGCAAGGTAGATGAACTTTAAACCCAGACCACCTGATTCCTGTAGCTGCTCTCACGCTGCGCTCTAGTGTCACCTATATGATTATGGAGATGATAGTTCCACTAGCCAACAAAGCACAAAATCAGAACACACAAAGCTGGAAATAAAATCTAAACTTGCTGCTTAGTAAAAATAAAAAATAAAATAGTTTACAATATGCACAGATACATAGGAAGATAGTCATTGACTTCCTTCCTCTAGAGTTTAGAACAATAATCCAAAGAATCTCCTGGACAGAATAGAGCAGAAGATGGGAAATGATACCACCCATGGATCAAATCAGTTAGTTGCCTATTTTATAAATAAAGCCTTATTAAAACATAGTAATGTCCATTCCCTTACATATTATCTATGGCTGCCCATGAGCTACAACCACAGAGTTAAAGAACTGTGATAGAGGCCATATGACTTGCAAAACCTAAAATATTTACGATGTGGCCTTTTATAGGAGAAGTGTACTGAACTCAAAATTCAAGCATTTTTTTGTTGTTCAGTTGCTCCAATGTGCCTGACTCCTTATGACCCCATGGACTGCAGCACATCAGGCTTCCCTTATCCTTCACTATCTTGCAGAGTTTGCCCAGTCTCATGTCCATTAAGTCGGTGATGTCATCCAACCATCTCATCCTTTGTTGCCCCCTTCTCCTCCTGCCCTCCATCTTTCCCAGAATCAGGGTTTTTTTTCCAACGAGTCCATTCTTTACATCAGGTGGCCAAAGTACTGGAGCATCAGCTTCAGCATCAGTCCTTCCAGTGAATATTCAGGATTGATTTCCTTTAGGATGGACTGGTTTGATCTCTGTTGTTCAAGAGTTCAAGCATTTTAGTTTTAGGCAAAGTTAAAGCAAATTCCAGCTGCTTGAGGAGGGTTTTCTAGGAGAGCCATGCAAGGGCATGGCTGGCCTAGAGTATGCAGGCACAGTTACTGTGGTTTCCCGCCTCTTAGGATCCTAACTTTGACGCTAGTCAGCCTAGGTCATTGTTCCCTCTGCAGACAGAAGCCTATAGATACAGTTTCACCTGTCAGCACCCGAACACTACCCACTGGATGCCCACCAGGCCTCACCGCCTCAGTCTAAAGCTCCAAGCTGCATTCCATGCAGCCGCCAGGGTTCCTCACTACAAGTTCACTCTTTCGGACACACACCAGTCAGGCCACCCTTCCTGTGTAAAATACTCTGGTGGCCTTCCACCGGGGGTAGGTCTGTTCCACTGTAGTCATGCATCAGGTGCCCAATACATACACAAACCTAGGAAGATCTCATCTCAGAAGTGCTACATATGAAAAGTAAATGTCACCTCTGTGGAGAGGCCTTCCCTCCCTCACCTATTTGAAGGACACTGGCCCCAGGGTTTTGTCCTATTAAACTCTATTACCCTGTTTTATTTTCTTAACAGCACTTATCAGGATTTGACAGATTGAAGTTATTTACTTCTTTATCATCTCTTTCCATCAAATAATATGAGCTCGAGAGTGTGGGCAGTATCCCAAGCACCAAGAACAGTGTCTAACCCACAGTAGGGGCTCCGAAGACATCTGTCAGATCCATTTGGGTAGCTTTCCTTCATCTGGCACTATCGTCCTCTCTGGCTACCTGTCTAGCTTTAACCCTTCCTGCCCCAACATCCTGGTTCCTCTATACTGCCCACTTAAGCAGTTCAAGCACAGTATGCCACCTGGGTACTGCCAAGTGCCATGCCCACACCCTTATTGCATTCTCTTCTGGAATGACCACACTGGCCTGGTGAGCTCATGATTGCTCTTTTCCAAGCCACTTCTCAGTTGCCTGCTCTTTCTTCATCCAGGTAAGCAGAGGTGATCTCCTTCACCATTGAGCTGTCTTACAGACCATACAATTTTGGGGGTTATTTAATAAATGAAGACTTCCTGTCACTAAACTGGGGACTCCCCAAGGGGATTCATTTGGTATTCCCAGAGCCTAATGTTGTACTTGAAATACCAGACCCTAGATAAATGTTCTTTGAATAGATAGATTGGTAGGGAAAGAAGGAAAGGAAGCAAGGAAAGAAGGGAGGCAAAGAGGAGAGAAGGGAAAGAGAGGAGGAGAGAAAGAGAAGAGAAAGTGAGAAACCACCCTTCCCATGGAGTTGGCTGCCCTGCGCTCACATTTCAATGTTACATTGCTAAATCAGCCAGCCCTGTATTGCGAAGCTAAGAGGATAGCGCCAGAAATACGATGTGTTCAGTGATTTCTTCTAAAGACATTACTCTTGGCTTCTTCATCTTCTTGAAGATGCTTCAAGAGGGAGAAGGGATAAGCCTTCCAACCAGATTTGGGGTGCTGTTTTAAAAGCCCTTCACTTGAGTTTTTCCTGAACAGAGACTCAGTAATGTGGTGAAGGAGAGAAGCATAAAAAAATGCCTCAAGAATAACTGGCTTCAAATGTTTTTACAAACCTTCAGCTCTTCTCCAAGGCCTAGTCAAAGCTGCTATTTGTGGCATTGAATGCTTTAAATAAAAAGTTTTATACTGTCTTTAAATATACCTTAGGGAAGCGGCTAATGCAGAAAAATATTTTCCTCAGACAGGGAAGCAATGGAAATTGTTTTTTTCCCACAATAAGACATTGCCTCTTCCAATCAAAAGAAATTTTCACTTGGGTCTGGGATGCACATAAGAGAGAAAAGAACTGTTACTGAAAAGCTTGCACATGCTCTGAAAAGCATTTTGCATATGGTTATTTACAATGATATACTTTAAAAAATATAGCTCTCTATGGTTGTGTTTCATTAGTCAAAAGGGTGACATTTCTCTGTTTTAATGAAATAAAGTTAAGTTCCAATCAGATGAACCTGACATAAATATCCAATTCTAACTGATAGCAGTTTTACACTTTCATTGATGATAAAAAATGGCTTCCGGATTAAATGAGAAATTCTAGCTACTTCTTAGGAGAATAGCTGGGAGGAAAGAGAACATAAAATAAAGATGTATTGCAGAGTATAGCAAAGCTATACAAGTTTCACATTTTTCTTAAATGCACATGACAGGGGTCCAGTGGAAGCCTTGTGGGGAAATAATTTACAGTGGGTGAAACTAAGGCTTGAATCAGTTAATTGATCTGCCCTGAGTTGCTGTGCAAATTTGTGGCAGAATGGGATTTGAACCCATAGCTACTGAGTGACAGAACTGTTGCTCATCTTGGGAGCATTCAGGTTATTTAGTGGCATCAGGAACATTATTAGAACTTAACACCAGAAAACCTGGCTGCTAAGGTTGAATTCCATCACAGTTCTCCTGAGTTACATCCCACAGCACCCCAAGGGGCTACTAGGTTGACCTGCTAACTACTCAGTTGTCATTCTCCTTACAGAATGTGCAATAAGGCCATAACCATTTATTTTTACTTCTAGCTTAGTTTACATTTAGTTTATTGTTTTAATGCTATGGAATTCTTTTTAATTTAAAGGGAAAAAATTTGCCATATCAAGGATAGCTTTTTTTTTTTAATTTAGGCCCCAATAAATTCAGGATTTGTGGTAATTCCACCCAAACTGAAGCTAAATCTTGTGCTGTTTTTGAAGGTTGAACCAAGAAAATTAATAGCATAAATAAAGGACCTATTTAAATTACTTAAGTATAGTCACTTATTTTTAAGGATGTTGGTAGGGCATGGTTTCCAGTGATTATGATAAACGATGATAACAACTACTATATAACCAGAGTCTCTTGCCAGACTAAGAACAAAGAGATAACACAATGTGTTATCTACTCTGGTCTCTACAACAAGCTGATAAGATGGTCTTTTACAGATAAGAAAACTAAGAAAGAAATTACTTGTCCAAGGTATCAAGGCAAGAAAGAGGATTTAAACCCACACCTGTCTGGCTTCAAAGCTCATGTTTTCATCGTCATGCTTTACTTCAATAATTCCAAGTCGTTGTCAGAAAGTGGTTCTAAGCCTTTTAAGAATCTTGAGACTCAAAATGTTACATATGAGTTCAAAGAAAATTTTGGACTCAAGAATGCCTATCCTACTGCCTATTTATAAATTTCTTCTGTTCATAAAAGCAAGTCATCCACTAAACTATTTTGTTAGAGTATTTTTTTTTTTAGATAACTATATTCAAAAGCAAAACAACACTTATTTACAAACAGACTAATTCTGACTTTTCCTGATTCCTCCTTAGTTAATGTTAATGAAATTTTGTTGAATAAAGAGGGAGTTGTGTAGCTCCTTAACTAACTGATAGTTTATTCTATTTTATTTTGGGCAATATTTTGGTTGTTCCAAGAATTGGTCCAGTTGAGAAGCTGGCAACTGCCTAGCAGTTTGGTGGCAGTGAAATTTAGAGGCCAGACAGAGGCAAGGCAGTGTCGTGTAGAGATATGTCAGAATATGAGACAAAAGGAAAAATCAGTAACATAGATCCTATGTTAAGAGCTTGATATTTTCTAAATTATGATATTTTGCTTTAAATTTGATTTTTGAAATACTATATTAATGCACTATTTATTTTGGTTCTTTTAAATGTTGGGGTTCTCCCTTAAATTTTTCATCTGAGATGAATACCCCACTTAACTCACCCTAGTCCAGCCCTAGATGAAGGGCTGTGTGTGGCCAGCAGACTGTTTTTTAAAATGGGATATTTCCCATGAAAATCAGTATTTCTAGCATCCTTTGTTAAAACTGGCAGCGCTAGACTTGCATTTCCTTAAGACAAAAAGTGGCTTTATCTGAGTGACAGCTGCCTCCAGTGGGGAGTACATGTTCTGTAGCCCTCACCACTTCCTGGCTAGTTCATTACTGCCTGGCCCTACAGGATTTGAGTTGAGCATTCTGGGGCTAGCCCAAATGTACAAATGTTATTCTTGAGTTCGCTTGTTCTGCCATAGCCTGTAACATTCCTTCAGAATTACTGATGTGCCACCTTTGACATTAAATCACAAGATAAGATCACTGCCAGCAAGACCCTGGGAAAAATTCCATTGACTAGCACTGAAGCATCATAGATCACAGTGCTGGAGTGTGTGCTTCTCATTTTCCATGCAGGGAAAACTTCTTCCACATCCAGACTTAACTCACAAATAATTTTTATCAATGCTAAGACTTTTTGAGCTATAGTGGGCCTCACTCTGCACTGAGACTTGTGCATATATTACCTTATTTAGTCATTACAAGAATCATATATGATGTTAAATATCTCCATTTTACAGATATGGAAACTGAGTTACTAAAAGGCTGAGAAAATTGCCCAAAAACACATAGGTGGTAAAGGGAGGAATCTGGACTCAAACCCAGATGGATGACACCAAAATTGACAGTCTTTACCACTATTCACCCTGCTTCTCTGTGCTCTGCTGTTATTTCTTAACAATAGACACCTCACTTGCTAAATTTTGCTAATTGCCCTTTGCTATCAAGGGCACTAACATTTCACAAGCATATGGAATTTGATCAAAGAGCATACAACAGCTGTCTATTGTATTAAATTCATGTTAAGAGCCTATCCTCCTTGTTTTTGTGCCTTTTTTCATTCCAGATTAATTTTTCAAAGGTTAATCACATGACACTTATTTTAATTATGCCTCTCTAGTCACGACAAATGACAGTGCTTGACTTCTTGTTGCCTTCCTTTGTATTGTGTGACCAATGAGATTATTAATAAATGCCTTTTCATTATGTAGTCATGCTGTAGGTGCCCACAGGGCACAGGCCGGCCTCATGTATTTTATTCTGGGTGCAGTGTCAGCAGGGCCTTGTGGATTTGCTAATGAGCTAAATCCGGTTAGTGCCACATGCCCCGGACAGCCACAGATCTTTTAAATACATCATTGCTCTCAGAGACTCAGCTGGGTTCAGTTGAAGAGAGATTAACTTCTCATTCCAATTAGTGGAGAGTCATACTGTTGGAGAGAGAGCTGCTTATGTAGCCCCAAACCCAGGACCCTCTGATCGATGAACCAGTGACCAGCCAACAACAAACTTAGAAAAGAATGGCTTCAAGAAAGGATTTTGTTGTTGCTGTTGTTGTTGTTATTTGCTTTGTGTGTGCCTTAGAGATCACCATCTCCTGAAGAGGAGAGGCTGTTTTGTTTCCCACGTGAAAAATATATTGACTTCTGTCTAGACTAATGGAAGCTTAAAAAACAAGGGAATGGAACATTTAAAATAAACTTAAAATTCTGTATTTTAATCCTTGACCAGATTTGTTCACTTGAAACACAGTATGTAAAGGCTATTTTGTTACATGTTTTATTTTTTTCAGATAATAATAACACTAACTAACCATTATTGAGTGCTTACAGGGTAGGGCTCTCTTACAATTGCTTTGTGTGTATTAATTTAATCCTCACAACAACCCTTAGACAGAGATACAATTATCCTAAATTGTACTGCTCCAAGTTCAGCTTTGTCTCCTTTATCTCTTCTTACATCTTATTCTTCTTGAGTAAACATTTTAAGCTATGTGTATTACTCATATTACTTTCCCATGCTTTCATTCATAGGGTAAAGGAACAGTTATTTTAAAGTGAAATTCTTTTTGAAATGAAAGCCAAGCCCAAATCAGGCCTCTACAAAGATATTGCAGATATACAGAAAAAATAAGAAAGTTTCAAAACACAGAGAAGCAAGAAAAAAAAGATGCACTTCTCTAGTTTCTGATGAGAAAAAGGTGTGCAAAATAAAATATTCAGCTTGGGAATCAAGAGTAGTAAAAATGCACATCTTTCTTTCATTTAAGATTAAAAATAACAGAAAAGTAAAATATAAAATATGCTCAATAGTAAAGAAAAATATCCTATTCAGATTAAAATCATCTCATTATTGTACTGTAGTAAGACACACAGACTGATCCATCTAAAAGAGAACTGCAGAGGTAATCTTGAATCAAAATGAATTGTACACACCATAACCACAAGCCCATCTGAAAATCAATGAGGTCTTTTCAAAAAAAAAAAAAAAAAAACACCAAAAACATATTTTATAGGACAATGTATTCTCTACAAACTATGAAAACCAAGAGCATTTTATTTGGGGTTTGGTAAACCATTTTTCAAAAGCGATGTCCCATACAAGATCAAGTATCACGATCCTTATTTGTTTTAATGGAAGGCAAAGGTAAGAACAGACTCTAAATGTGTAAATGCTTTTTGAAGCTACAACTGTACACATGCACACATACACATACATACATAATGGCTTTAAAATGCCCTCTGTATCTAGAGGCAGCCAAAGGAAGACTTGCAAGGGGAAAAGGTTTGAATGGACATGTAAAGTGTCCATAAATGTGCTTTTTCAAGACTATAATTGCTTCCTTATCCTTAATGTCTGCCAGGGAGTCAGAGTGACTGATGCTGTAACATATAGCAGAGCAAACAAAGGATTCACTTGAAAAAATTACAAGAGAAGATTTGAAGAGTGTGTGTTTGCATGTATCTGTGAATGGGGAAGGAGAGTTTGCTTTGTGTGATGGTTAAATGGGGTGGAGGAGGGGATACAGGCATTGACCAACCAACCAAAATCCTGAGGACCACAGAGTCTGAGTTTTTTTTTTACTCCGCTGTAACAATAGTTAAATTTTAAGAAGAAAGCCTGCTTGTTCCCTATATTTCTGAAATGGAATTTGCTCATCACTTGAGTCCTAACAGACTCTTCCCTTTTTAAAAAAAAATTTTTTTAAAAGCAGCCTCAGAAGGATTCACTAAGTGAAGGGTAAAAATGTCTCTTCACTTAGGGTTGGCTTACCCTCCTTCCCCACTCGGCTCTCTCTTGGCCTGGACTACAGGTCACCCTTCATGCTGCCTGGGACCACACAGGGGTTGATAACCACCTCTGGTCCTCTCCATGTTGCCTTAGGCTCAGTGGCCTGTGAGCCTCAGGAGGGCCTGGGCTGGATTCTGCTCATCCACGTGTTCCTGAATGTAGGACACAGATGCTGCATGGCCAGTAAAGCTTTGCTAAAGGAAGAAAGATTCCAGTTATCTCCTAAAAATGTGTTTACTGAATCTGGTAAAGAGGAAAGCAGAAATGTTTATGATACTACCCATTCAGTTCAGTTCAGTTGCTCAATCGTGTCCGACACTGCGATCCCATGAACTGCAGCACACCAAGCCTCCCTGTCCATCACCAACTCCCGGAGTCCACCCAAACTCATGTGTATTGAATTGGTGATGCCATCCAACCATCTCATCCTCTGTCGTCCCCTTCTCCTCCTGCCCTCAATCTTTCCCAGCATCAGAGTCTTTTCAACTGAGTCAGTCTTCGTATCACATGGCCAAAGTATTGGAGTTTCAGCTTCAACATCAGTCCTTCCAATGAACACTCAGGAGTGATCTCCTTTAGGATGAACTGGTTGGATCTCCTACCCATTAGACAGTATAATTTTATTTAGTTTTTTGAGCAGGATCATTTTTTCCATGCAGAGATCAAAAAATGTTACAAAACAAAACTTTCCAACAATTAATAAAAATCTAAGAGATAAATAATTTGCCTGAAATAAGTGTTTAGCAAACAAACAAAAGCTAGTGCCAAGAAAGGTATCTTTGATTTCTTAAAAAAGGAGAGTACAGTGCAGTTGGTGAAAATAGACAAGCTTTTAGGTTTTCACCCTGAGTTCTTGAGCCATGAGATTCATCCTGGAAACCTTGTTTGGAGTGATGGCAGCCCCAGGACCAACCTTGCAGATCTATAACTTTAGGTTGGGACTATCATGGGAATAACTGAGCTTTGGAACTAGTGATTTGCCAATTCTCAAACTTACATAATGGTGATTTGTGTCCGAAATTTAATGTACTAGTCTACAATATCACATCTCTTAAGCACTCAGTATGTGCTGAATTTTTTGCTACCAAGTGGCCAAGACAAGATCTCTATCTTTTGCAGGGCTTGCAGGCTAGTAAGAGATGAGTGTATAAATAACTACCTTAGTTAGGTTCTCAACATGTAGTTCCCAGACCAGGAGCATTAACATTACCTGTTTGCCTGTTGAAATGCAAGCATAGCTCTTACCCCATCCTGCTCAGTCAGAAATTCTGGGGTAGGGCAATTTTTAGTTTAACAAGCCCTCCAGGTGATTCTGATGCACATTAAAATTTGAGAACCTCTATTCTCAAATTAAAAATTGAGATTACAAGCAGTGGTTTACAATGCCGCCTGAAAGCATATTAGAATCACTCGATGCATATCTCCCCCTACCAATTGAACAGAATCTCTATTCATTATCATTGTTTAGTTGCTAAGTTGTGTCCAACTCTTTTACGACCCTATGGACTATAGCCTGCATGGGATTTCCCAGGCAAGAATACTGGAGTGGGTTGCCATTCCCTTCTCTCAGAGGTTTTCCTGACCCAGGGATAAAACTCCTGTCTCCTGCATTGCAGGCAGATTCTTTACCACCAAGTTATCAGGAGGCCTTCTATTCATTGAAAGTGAAAGTTGCTCAGTCATGTACGACTCTTTGCGACAACAGGACTATACAGTCGATGGAATTCTCCAGGCCAGAATACTGGAGTGGGTAGCCTTTCCCTTCTCTGGGGGATCTTCTCAACCCAGGGATTGAATCCTGCACTGCAGGCGGATTCTTTACCAGCTGAGCCACAAGCGAAGCCTAAAAATACTGGAGTGGGAAGCCCATCCCTTCTCTAGCAAATCTTTCAGACCTAGGAATTGAACCAGGGTCTCCTGCATTGCAAGCAGATTCTTTACCAATTGAGCTATCAAGGAAGCCCATTGAGGTGAAGTCGCTCAGTCGTGTCCGACTCTTTGTGACCCCATGGACTGTAACCTACTAGGCTTCTCCGTCCATGGGATTCTCCAGGCAAGAATACTGGAGTGGGTTGCAATTTCCTTCTCCAGGGGATCTTCCCAACCCAGGGATCGAACCCGGTCTCCTGCATTGGAGGCAGACTCTTTAACCTCTGAGCCACCATTAGCGCCCTCTTTAATCACTTTTTTGTTACCTGGTTTTTGTCTTAACTATGATTGTGCCTGAGATACCACTGCCAACATTATAATGTCCATTGATCTTCCTGAAACTTGTTCTATTAATTTTTTCTTAAATGAGCTTTTATTTCTAGCTCACAGTATACTTGAAGATCTGGCTTTATAAGGATTATTTCATGTGTCTGAAAAGTTCCAAATATCCCTAGAGATCGTTCTTGAGCAACTACCTGTTTTTCTTTTTTGAGTTTTATCTATGTAGCTTGAAGCTCTCCCCACCTCCATTCCAAGCCAGACTTCAGCAATACGTGAACCGTAAACTTCCTGATGTTCAAGCTGGTTTTAGAAAAGGCAGAGGAACCAGAGATCAAATTGCCAACATCCGCTGGATCATGGAAAAAGCAAGAGAGTTCCAGAAAAACATCTATTTCTGCTTTATTGACTATGCCAAAGCCTTTGACTGTGTGGATCACAAGAAACTGTGGAAAATTCTGAAAGAGATGGGAATACCAGACCACCTGACCTGCCTCTTGAGAAATCTGTATGCAGGTCAGGAAGCAACAGTTAGAACTGGACATGGAACAACAGACTGGTTCCAAACAGGAAAAGGAGTACGTCAAGGCTGTATATTGTCACCCTGCTTATTTAACTTATATGCACAGTACATCATGAGAAATGCTGGACTGGAAGAAACACAAGCTGGAATCAAGATTGCTGGGAGAAATCTCAATAACCTCAGATATGCAGATGACACCACCCTTATGGCAGAAAGTGAGGAGGAGCTAAAAAGCCTCTTGTTGAAAGTGAAAGAGGAGAGTGGAAAAGTTGGCTTAAAGCTCAACATTCAGAAAATGAAGATCATGGCATCTGGCCCCATCACTTCATGGGAAATAGATGGGGAAACAGTAGAAACAGTGTCAGACTTTGTTTTTTTGGGCTCCAAAATCACTGCAGATGGTGACTGCAGCCATGAAATTAAAAGGAAGTCCATTCTGAAGGAGATCAACCCTGGGATTTCTTTGGAAGGGATGATTCTAAAACTGAAGCTCCAGTACTTTGGGCACCTTATGCGAAGAGTTGACTCATTGGAAAAGACCCTGATGCTGGGAGGGATTGGGGGCAGGAGGAGAAAGGGACGACCGAGGATGAGATGGCTGGATGGCATCACGGACTCAATGGACGTGAGTCTGAGTGAACTCCGGGAGTTGGTGATGGACAGGGAGGCCTGGCGTGCTGCGATTCATGGGGTCGCAAAGAGTCGGACACGACTGCGCGACTGAACTGAACTGAACCACCTCCATTCAGATAGACTTCTTCAGGAGAAAAAAGGGAAAATAACCAGTACTTGCAACTTACAAGTAAAGATTCCAACATAACAGAACTAAATGGAAAATATTAATAAGGTTACAAAGGCTAACTACAATTTAAGGCTTTTTTTTTTGTTTTATTTTTTGCTTTTGGCTGTATTGATATCAAGTCAGTGTGGTAAGCCTAGTTATCTTATACTGATAAAATCTGATTGGAAAACAGCTCTGTTCACCACAATACCACCAATGCCACTTATCATGAGGGAAATGTAAATTAAAACCACAAAGAGCTATCATCTCACACCTGTCAAGATAGTTATTATCAAAATAATAATAATAATAACAAAAGACAAGCACTGATGAGGCTGTGGAGAAATTAGAATCAATGCACACTGAGAGTGGGAATGCAAAATGGTAGAGCTACTTTGCAAAACAGTATAAAGTTACCTCAAAGAATTAAAACTAGAACTACCATGTGATCCAGTAATCCCATTTCTGGGTATTTATCCAAAGGAATTAACATCAGGATCTTGAAAAAATATTAGCACTTATTCACAACAGCCAAGACATAGAAACAACCTACATGTTCATTGACAGATGAGCAGATAAGGAAAATACGGTATGTGCAGACAATGGAATACTATTCAGTCTTTAAAAACAGGGAAATTCTACAATAAGAGAAAATAAGGTTGAGTGTTGAGGACATTATGCTATGTGAAATAAGCCACTCAGAAAGACAAATACTGCAAGATTCCACTTAAATAAGTATCTAGAAGAGCCAAATTCATAGACTCAGAGAGTTGAATGGTGGTGTTGCTGAGCAGAAAGTGAAGAAGAACTAAAGGGCCTCTTGATGAAGGTGAAAGAGGAGAGTGAAAAAGTTGCCTTAAAGCTCAACGTTCAAAATACTAAGATCATGGCATCCGGTCCCATCACTTCATGGCAAATAGATGGGAAAACAGTGGAANAGAAAAGTTATGACCAACCTAGATAGTATATTCAAAAGCAGAGACATTACTTTGCCGACTAAGGTCTGTCTAGTCAAGGCTATGGTTTTTCCTGTGGTCATGTATGGATGTGAGAGTTGGGCTGCGAAGAAGGCTGAGCACCAAAGAATTGATGCTTTTGAACTGTGGTGTTGGACAAGACTCTTGAGAGTCCCTTGGACTGCAAGGAGATCAACACCGGGATTTCTTTGGAAGGAATGATGCTAAAGCTGAAGCTCCAGTACTTTGGCCACCTCATGCGAAGAGCTGACTCATTGGAAAAGACCCTGATGCTGGGAGGGATTGGGGGCAGGAGGAGAAGGGGACGACAGAGGATGAGATGGCTGGATGGCATCACAGACTCAATGGACATGAGTCTGAGTGAACTCTGGGAGTTGGTGATGGTCAGGGAGGCCTGGCGTGCTGCGATTCATGGGGTTGCAAAGAGTCGGACATGACTGAGTGACTGAACTGAACTGAACTGAATATGTTGTTGTTTAGTCACCAAATTATGTCCAACCCTTTTATGACTCCAGCTCACAGAGAGACATTCTGATCCTGTTCATCTGTGAATGGCTTTGTTCAGCTCACAGAGAGATAATCTGACCCTACCCACTTGTGAATGGATGCAGAAAATGAGAAATTTACACATTTCCTTCCTAAGGCTGGCCAAACAAGATTGCTGCTAAAATTATGACCTTTTTTCTTTACTTCCTCACCTCCTCCCCTTTTCTGTTCTATAAAAGAACCTGGTTCGTGACCCCAACAGGATGGTTATATTGAGACATTAGTCTGCCATCTTTTCTCTCTGCCAGATATACCAAGAAGTTGTTACCCCTTGGCTCAGCACCTCATTTCTAACTTACTAGTCTGTTGTGCAATGAGCAGAATGAGCTTGAACTCAATAACGAAATGACCCGAATGTATGCATATGCAAAACATATGCAATTTTGAAAATGACAAAATTAGAAAGTAAGATCATCAGCATGTAAAGCTTGACCTACAATATGAGGAAGATTCCTAAACCCATATTTGCAATATATCTGTCAGGGTCCGCAGGAGTTCTAATCCTGAATGTAATGTTCTTACTGAGCTTCATGGGGAAGGACTGTATGTTGGAATGAATGACGGAATGAGTCAAGAATGAATAGACACATAGGTCACCTTTCTGAGCTAAAGAACAGAGATTCTATTATGGAATGATCATCTTCCATTTTCTTAGAGGATTTGAAGTTGGAGTGCTTTAAAATATATTGATGCCTGGGTTCCACTCCCAGAAAGTCTGACTTAAAATCATCTGAAGTGAGACATGGACATGCAGCGTTTTACAATTGCTTAGATGATTCTAATATGGATTGATTCCTCACTTAAATAAGGGAGAGGAATTAGAAAATTCCTACACAGTTGAAAGCAGAAACTTCTTTGAGAAATACAAATGTTCCAGAGATGTTAGCTTCAGGTTATAAGCTGTTGGTCACCCAGGGAGTAACAGACTTTAAAAGGATCAATACTACTTTCTGGCTGGCACACCTGTCACAACTATTTCCTGAAGTTTCATTCATGCTTATGAAGGAGATGCCCCTGTTGGAGCTGCACTCTCTTGTCTGTCATGAATAAACACAAACACACAAAAATAGCCTCAAGATCTCAGGCTTACATTGTTGAGAATAATCATGATAGAAGAGTTTCAGGGCAGGAATGCTATAAAGCACTTGAATATTTAATATTTTGACCATAATACAAGAGTGTTTTATTTTCGAGCTTTAATATACACCCAGAAATTTAATAAAGGGAAGGGTTTGTATTGATTTTTATGTTGCTGGCACTGTATTTGTGGTATTTATGGATCATGAGTTGCCTACAACAGTCTCTAGTAAGCTTTTTTGAACTGTGTAGCTGATCACAGTTTGATGTGAAAATTAAAGTAGATTTGGGGCTCAGATTCTACATGAGGGGTCCCCAGTCTCTGAGATCTAATGCCTGGTAATCTGAGGTGGAGTTGATGAAATAGAAGTAAAGTGCACAATAAATGTAATGTGCTTGAATTATCCTGAAATCATCCCACCAAGCCCAGTCAGTAGAAAAATTTTCTTCTACAAAACATATCTCTGGTGTAAAAAAGATTGGGGACTGCTGTTCTACATGACATTAAGACATTAACTATAGGGAGAGAGGAGGACGAAGATCTTTGTACTGCTTTCCCACTGCGGTCCTTTAGAAGGGACTTTTGCTAATAATTCCACATTCTATGGAAGAAATGCCATTGCAGGTGGCGGAGGCGGCCGCCGCACTTGAGAGCGCGGCCGAGAGCTACCCGACGTCTGAGGTCAGGGACAGCGGCCTAGAGTGCCAGGTTGCGAGGGCGCAGGAACGGCTGAGAGGAGCTACCCTGCATCCGAGGTCAGTGGCGGCTGGGAGGAGCTACCCTGCGTCTGAGGTCAGGGACGGCAGCCGGGAGGAGACTCCCCGCATCCGAGGTCAGGGGTGGCCAGGAGGAGACACCCCGCTTCCGAGGTCAGGGAGGCGGCCAGGAGGAGCTACCCTACATCCGAGGCCGGTGGCGGCAGGGAGGAGACACCCCACCTCTGAGGTCTGGGGTGGCCGGGAGAAGCCACCTCGCCCCTGAGGCCAGGAGCGGCAGCTGAGAGGAGTCACCCACGCCCGAGGCCAGGGCCGGCAGTGGGAGGAGCAACCCGAGGAGTGGTGGCTGAGCAGGCACAGGAGGACCTAGAGGAGCTATCCTACGTTGAAGGTCAGGAACCGTGGCGGTAAGGAGATACCCCTCGTCAAAGGTAAGATGCAGTGGCTGTGCTTTGCTGGAGCAGTCGTGAAGAGATACCCCACGCCCAAGGTAAGAGAAACCCAAGTNCCATGAAGATGGTCTTGATCCCTGTCTCCTGTACAATGTCAGGAACCTCAGTCCATAGTTCATCAGGCACTCTATCTATCAGATCTAGACCCTTAAATCTGTTTTTCACTTCCACTGTATAATCATAAGAGATTTGATTTAGGTCATACCTGAATGGTCTAGTGGTGTTGCCCACTGTCTTCAATTTAAGTCTGAATTCGGCAATAAGGAGTTCATGATCTGAGCCACAGTCAGCTCCCAGTCTTGTGGTCATGTATGGATGTGAGAGTTGGACTGTGAAGAGAATTGATGCTTTTGAACTATAGTGTTGGAGAAGACTCTTGAGAGTCCCTTGGACTACAAGGAGATCCAACCAGTCTGTTCTGAAGGAGATCAGCCCTGGGATTTCTTTGTAAAGAATGATGCTAAAGCTGAAGCTCCAGTACTTTGGCCACCTCATGGAAAGAGTTGACTCATTGGAAAAGACTCTGATGCTGGGAGGGATTGGGGGCAGGAGAAGGGGATGCCAGAGGATGAGATGGCTGTATGGCCTCACTGACTCGATGGACATGAGTCTGAGTGAACTCTGGGAGTTGGTGATGGACAGGGAGGCCTGGCGTGCTGCGATTCATGGGGTGGCAAAGAGTCGGACACGACTGAGCGTTCAGCCCTGGGATTTCTTTGTAAAGAATGATGCTAAAGCTGAAGCTCCAGTACTTTGGCCACCTCATGGAAAGAGTTGACTCATTGGAAAGACTCTGATGCTGGGAGGGATTGGGGGCAGGAGAAGGGGATGCCAGAGGATGAGATGGCTGTATGGCCTCACTGACTCGATGGACATGAGTCTGAGTGAACTCTGGGAGTTGGTGATGGACAGGGAGGCCTGGCGTGCTGCGATTCATGGGGTGGCAAAGAGTCGGACACGACTGAGCGACTGATCTGAACTGATAATCCATATGTTTAAGCTTCTTTCCCAATGTGATGTTTGGAAGTGAGTCCTTTGTCAGGTGACTAGGTCATATGGGTGAATCTTTGATGAATGGGATTAGTATCTTTTAAATTAAAGCACAAGCGAACTCCTTCACCACTTCTGTCACATGAATACACAATAAGATCACTACATATAAACCAGGAAATGAGTCCTCAATAGACCCTGAATCTGCCAGTGCCCTCATTTTGGACTTTAGCTTCCAGAACTGTGAGCAATAAATTTCTCTTTTGTGTCTATGGTATCTTGTCATAGCAACATAAATGAACTAAGACACTCTACCTAATTATTATAGTCCGAGTTCAGGCATACAGAAATTCTAATTAAAAAAAAATTGGTTTAAGAAGGTGCAAATATACAGTGTAATACTACTTAGCCAAAATAAAGAATGAAATGTTATCATCTTCAGCAACATGAATGGACATAGAGATTGTCATACGAAGTGATGTGTATCAGACACAAACAGCCAAATATTATACAATGTCACTTATATGTGAAATCTAAAAAATAATACAAATTAATCTAGACAGAAAACAGAAACAGACATATAAAACAAACTTATGGTTACCAACAGGGATAACAGAGGGAGGAGGAGGGATAAATTCACACTATGGGATTAACAGGTACAAACTACTATATATAAAAAAGCAACAGGATTTATTGTATAGCAATATATACAATATATCATATTCAATATTTTTAATAACCTATAATAGAAAATAATCTGAAATATATATATATACACATATCTGACTCATTTTTGTACACCTGAACCTAAGACAATATTTAAAACAATTAACTTTTGATTAAAAAATGTAAAAGTATTTTCTCCTCTTTCTTACAAATCTTATACAAAAGTAATAATGGAAAAAATAAACCTTAACAACTAAGGAAATGGGAAGAATTTTTCTACAAGTAGAGCAGATGGAGGAGTGGTATCCGATGGTACAAGAGGAGAAGGTCATAGTTCAGAATAACCACAGAGTTACAGCTAATGAGGGCACCAGTCCAAAAAAACTGTGGAAACATCAAGAATAATAAAAGGCTCAAGTTAGAGCTAAGTGTGAAACCAAAAACACTGTGTGTGTGCTCAGTTGTTCAATCATGTCCAACTGTTTGCAATGGACTCTAGCCCACTCTAGGTTCCTTTGTCTATGGGATTTCCCAGGCAAGAATACTGGAGTGGGTTGCCATTCCCTCCTCCAGGGGATCTTCCTAACTCAAGGATGGAACCCGAGTCTCTGGTGTCTTCCTGCATTGGCAGGTGGATTCTTTACCACTGAGCCACTTGGAAATTAATTGAAAATAGGTCAATGAAAAGGTGAATCACCATCTTCAATTCCTCCTTTCTCTTGTGTCTAGCACCTTCAAGGCAGTTAGGCGCCTATCCTATAGGCAAAGCTATCAGCAGTTTTCTCTCTTAAGAAATTCTCAAGAGAAGATGTGTAGGTTTTAGGGAGTTTTGCTTTTTTAGGGGTCTCCCTGTGGCTGTGAGTTACCCACTTTTTCATTCAAGGGTTAAATAGCTCTGCTGGCATAACACAAATTCTCAATCAGATTTTTAGTTATCTCACTTTGAAATATGGGCAAACAAGCTACGATCATCAGATATTTGAGCAAACTGACCTAGAATGTTAAAAAGACACAAAAATAAATAGTAGGAAACATGGCCCTTGGGAGGAAAGACAAAATAATTTTGGAAACAGAGGGGGAAAAAAAAAACAAAAAATCCCCACAACTCTGATCAATACCCTCAGAGAGACTTGAGAAGACAATGAATCCACAGTTGATATAAAAACAAAACAATACGCTTTAGCTTCTTGAAGTCACGTTAGACTGGATAATTTGAAAAATCTCCCTTCGGCAAATCCCCTAGATGAGGTATAAATGACAACACATATACTTATGCATTATTGAGCTCCCTAAAAAGTGTGGGGGAGATTCCTAAAAGGGAAATGAAAACAATTTTAAGGGAATAGATCCAGAAACCAGAATGTTGTTGAGAAGAGGTCACTCTGATAGTGAGTACTGTTAAGCAGAACCTAGAACTTGAGGGTTAGTGGTAATAATATGGAATGGATGACCATATTAGACCAGTAAAAAGTTAGAGATGAAACTGAAAACTCCACCAAAAGCCAATACAAGTGAAGATGCTGCAGACTCAATGATGGTTAGAAATTTGTTTGATGTGAAGTAAGAAAATGAGGAATCTTGTCTTCACTACATTTCTAGGTGGAATATAAAATAATGATGATAATAGTATCTCCTGAGAATTTTTAACCATAGACCAGCTCTTGAATGGGTTTGAGACTCAAATTCTACAATGTATTCAGTCATGGAAACAGTATTTCAAGAAATTAAATAACTGGTCCTAACTTAATAATGTCCCTAACACTTTACAAAAGTAACACATATTTTTTTTTTAAGAATGCATTGTCAACCCAGGCCTTTTGAGGTATAAATTAAGTTCAAGCAAATATAAGGTCATGATAAAAAATAACATCATAAACGTAAGAAGGTGAGCTGCCATGATTAAGAGTCAGCAGAACCAACCAACCTGGCTTCCCAGGTGACCTTAGTGGTAAAGAACCACCGGCTAATGCAGGAGATGTAAGAGATGTGGGTTCAATCGCTGGTCAGGAAGATACCCTGGAAGAGAACATGGCAACCCACTCCAGTATTCTTGCCTGGAGAATCCCATGGACAGAGAAGTCTGGCGGGCTATAGTCCATAGGATTGCAAAGAGTCGAATACACTTAAGCAACTCAGCATGCATTCACAGAACTAACCAACCACAAAAGTTAGGCTCTGACGTATATACTCAAATACTGAGTGATCAGACACAGATTAAAATGACTGTGCATAAAAATGTTTAAGATGGTATGAACAAGGAAAAAAGATTATAAAAAATTATTGAATTGCAAATAAACCAAGCTAGCTTCTAACAATGAAAAACACTCTTTGAAATCTAAAACTCATTGAAAAGCTTAAAAATCAGATTGGCATCGTGGTGAAACAACTGGATATCCACATGCAAAAAGAAATAAACCTAGACACAAACATTCAACACTTCACAAAAATTAACTCAAAATCGATCATAGACCTAAACATAAAAATATATAATTCCTAGAAGATAAGATAGAAGAAAGTCTAGTTAACACTGGGATTGGTGATAATTGTTTAAATATACCAACAAAGGCATGATCCATGAAAGAAATAATTGATATGATAGACATCATTAAAATTTAAAACTTCTGCTCTATCTCCCTCTTGAGATTTCTGTTAAATCACTGTCAAGAAATAAGACAAACCACAAACTGGGAGAAAATATTGCAAAAGATACATCTGGATAAAGGATCATTATCCAAAATGTACAAAGAACTCTTAAAACTCATCAATAATAAAACAAACAGCATGATTTTAAAATGGTAAAAAAATACAAACACCTCACCAAAGATGATATACAGATTGCAAATCAGCTTTTGAAAAAAAATGTTCATCATGTATCCCTGGGTGGTACTCAGTCACTAAGTCATGTCTGACTCTTTGTGATCCCCTGGACTGTAGTCCATAAGGTTCCTCTGTCCATGGACTTTTCCAGGCAAGAATACTGGAGTGGGTTGTCATTTCTTTCTCCAGGGGATCTTCCCTACCCAGGGATCGAACCCATTTCCTGAGCATCCTGCACTGGCAGGTGGATTCTTTATCGCTGAGCTACCTGACCACCAGCAATTGGGTTCCATGGTATTAAACCAAGTAAGTAAAAAGCTAATCTCCACATAAAAATCTGCACACAGATGTATATAGAAGATTTATTCTTAATTGCTGAAACTTGGAAACAAGCAAGATGTCTGTAAGGCAAATGGATAAATGATGGTACCTCCAGACAATGAACTATTATTCAGCACAGAGCTATCAAACCATGAAAAAACATGGAGAAATCTTAAATGCACATCACTAAGTGAAAAGAGCCAATCTGAAAAAGGCCACACACTGTATGATTCCAACTATATGATATTCTGAAAAAAGGCAAAACTATGCATACAGTGAGAAAAACAAAGTTTTTCATGGGTTAGGGAGAAGGAGAAATAAATAGGAAAAATGCAGCAGATTTTTGGGGCAAAAAACTATTCTATATGATACTATAATGGGGTGTGTGTGTGAGTGTGTGTGTGCACACGCACTTAGTTGCTCAGTTGTGTCCAACTCTTTGCGACCTCAGGGACTGTAGCCCATCAGGCCTCTATGCCTATGACTTTTCTGGCTAGAATACTAGAATGTACTTCCTTCTTCAGGGGATCTTCCCAACCCACAGATTGAACTCACGTCTCCTGTGTCTCCTGAATTGGCAGGTGGACTCTTTACCACTGAGCCACCTGGAAAGGTCATAATGTTGGACGCATGTCTTTATACATTTGTCAAAACCCACAGAATGCATACAATCGAGAATAAACCCAAGGTAAACTGTGGACTATAGGTGATAATGATGTAGACTCATTAACTATAACAAATGTACCACTTTGGTGGGGATGCTGATAATGAGGGTTTAACTTTAGAAAAGTCTATTAATGTAATTAGCTACATTAACAGATGAATAAGAAAAAAAGGAATGATTCGAACAGATCTATAAAACTTATTTTATAATATTCATAATAAAACTAATTTTAGTAAATTAGAAATAGAACCTAATTAACCTTATAAGAGTTATCTCACAAAAAATAACTACAAATATCATATATAAAAATTCTCTTAAACATTAGAAATAAGGCACTGAAGTCTAGTTCCTGCTTCTGTTCAGTACTGTATTAAATATTACAGCAAACACAATAAAACAATAGAAAGAAACAGAACATAAGGAAAAACTAACTTTCACACAAAATATGATTGCCAAATAGAAACTCAAAAAAATTATTATTATGAATTAGAGAATTTGGCTAGTTGGTTAAATGTAAGTACATAAAAATAGTTATACATCTATCTACTGGCAACAATATGTTAGAAATAATACATTAAAATATCATTTATAATAGCAAAAAAATATAAGCTATTTAGTAATAAACATTAAAAAAGATGCCCAAATCCTTTATTAGAACAATAGTATTTTATTAAAATATGTTAGCATTTTAGTTGTATATTTCTCTGCTCTTAGTGTTTACCACTGAGAACATAACATGTAGGCTTGACTTAATAGGGATGAATGTAAGTCTCTACTCTATGTCTGTGAAAATACAAGGAATTTAAACACATTAACGCTTGAACTTTCTGTTCTATATTTGACATATATTTGAATTTTACTTATATTTCAAACTCTGGAAGACATTACAATTATGGTCTTATACAATTAATATTCATTTAGATTTACCCACAGATTCATCCTTTCTAGTATTTTCTATTTCTTCCGTATTTCCACATTTTCCTCTGGGATAATTTTATTTCTGCTTAAATAATTCTATTTTGTATTTATTTTTATTTTAAAATTAGCTTCATTTCAGTGTGTAATTTGCCTACAATGAGTTTTACCAACTTTAAGTGTTTCTTTTTCAGAATGATAAATGCTCTAACTTTTGTTTTTCAAAAAATATCTTTATTTCACATTTATATTTGAAGATATTTTCACTGGATATAGACTTTTAGGGTGGTAGTTACTTTCAAAACTACAAACAGTTTTCTTGCTTTCATGATTTTCTTTTGAGATATCCACTATAAACTGTATTAATGATGGTGGTATAGTGGCTAAGTCGTGTCCAACTCTTGCGACCCCAGGGACTGTAGCCTGCCAGGTTCCTTTGTCCATGGAATTTCCTAGGCAAGGATACTGGAGTGGGTTGCCGTTTCCTTTTCCAAGGGATCTTCCTGACTCAGAGATTGAACTTGAGTCTCCTGCATAGCAGGCAGATCTTTACTGCTGAGCCATTCAGGTAAGCTCCATATTACCCCTTCTTTAAAAGGAATGTCTTTTTGTTTCCTGATAGATTTGCATGTGTTTTTCTCTCTGCTTTGCTTTTCAGCATTTTATCAATCAGATGTCTTGGTATGTTTTTCTTATATTTATGCTATTTGGAGTTTATATAACTCCTTGAGTCTGGGAATTGATGTCATTCAGGTTTGGAAAAACTTATGGCTAGTATCTCCACCAATATTGTTTTTGTATCACCCTACTTTCCACTTACTCTGAGACATGACTCTGAGAATACATTTTTAGACAAAGACACTGTGTCATATGTCTTTTATATTCTTTTACAACTCTCTATTCATGTTTTGTTCTTTGTACTTGAGTCTGTATATTTTCTATTGCTCTGCTTTCTGATTTCAATCTTCTTCTATGTCTCAGTTCAGTTCAGTTCAGTCGCTCAGTCGTGTCCGACTCTTTGCAACCCCATGAATTGCAGCATGCCAGGCCTCCCTGTCCATTACCAGCTCCTAGAGTTCACTCAATGTCTAGCCTTCACTAAATCCATCTATTGGATCCTTGTTTCAACTATTATGTATTTTAGAACTAGGATTTTCATTTGACTTCTCTTTATGACTCAAGTTCTCTGGAGAATTTCTCTATTTTGTCATTTCTTTTCTTGATTTATTAATCACAATTATTTTACAGTCATATCTGATGTCTCTAATGTCTTTGCACCTGTACATATAATTCTACTGTATGGTATTTTTCTCTTCAGTTCAGTTCAGTTGCTCAGCCGTGTCCAACTCTTTGCGACCCCGTGAATCGCAGCACGCCAGGCCACCCTGTCCATCACCAACTCCTGGAGTCCACCCAAACCCATGTCCATTGAGTCAGTGATGCCATCCAGCCATCTGATCCTCTGTCATCCCTTTCTCCTCCTGCCCTCAATCTTTCCCAGCATCAGGGTCTTTTCAAATGAGTCAGCTCTCCGCATCAGGTGGCCAAAGTATTGGAGTTACAGCTTCACATCAGTCCCTCCAATGAATACCCAGGACTGATCTCCTTTAGGATGGACTGGCTGGATCTCCTTGCAGTCCAAGGGACTCTCAAGAGTCTTCTCCAATACCATAGTACAAAAGCATCAATTCTTCAGCGCTCAGCTTTCTTTATAATCCAACTCTCACATCCATGCATGATTACTGGAAAAACCATAGCCGTGACTAGACAGACCTTTGTTGGCAAAGTAATGTCTCTGCTTTTTAATATGCTGTCTAGGTTGGTCATAACTTTTCTTTCAAGGAGCAAGCGTCTTTTAATTTCATGGCTGCAATCACCATTCACAGTGATTTTGGAGCCCAGAAAAACAAAGTCAGCCACTGTTTCCACCGTTTCCCCATCTATTTCCCATGAAGTGATGGGACCAGATGCTATGATCTTCGTTTTCTGAATGTTGAGCTTTAAGCCAATTTTTCACTCTCTTCTTTCACTTTCATCAAGGTTTTTTCTCTTAGTTTTGGTCATTTGACCCCGTATTCTTCTTTTCCAATTAATTTTTCATTGAGTGCCAGACATTGTTTATAAAAATTAGAGACAATTAGAGACTCTTTTTTGGCATTATCCTTCTCCAGAGATTTTTGCTTTGCTTTTGTTGAAGTGGTAAAATAAGAACAGACCATCTTAGTACATGATTTGGACTGAGTTTCTTTTGAAATTTGGTTGTATTCTTTTATGTGTGCTTAGGAGTAAACACATGCTTACTCCCAGGAGTAGTTCTCTAAATAGAAATCTGAAATTATTGAGACCATTCCTCCTCCTTGGTCCACCCAAGGACTCTAATTTGTGTTTGTTTCAAGACCACAATGCTGAAAGAAACTGCATCTCAGCTTCCCAACCACTGAGCTACTACTTTTTTGCTCTAATTTATTCTCAATCCCAACCCCACTACAAATCAGCAAATTTCTCAAAGGGAATAACACTGTAGGATATCTTATTTTGTGGGCTTTTCTACTCTGAAATATTTTTCCTTTAAATCCTGGCAGCCTTGGGAATCTCTGATATCTTCAGATTTATGTTCTTAGTATTTTCTCCAACATTTTTATAATTGACATGAAGGTTGGTTTATGAAAAAAGACTCCATCATTAGTGGAAGTAATTTAAAAATCTGTAATTTCTTAAAGCTGAAAACATAATAAACTCATACTGATACTTCCAATTTAAATTCAGGAGCACAATATTTTTACTTAGCTTCATTGTTCTTATATCTGTATCTCCCTTTTTCCCATAACAAATATCAAAGTTCTTAATGACACCAAGATAAGTACTCATTTGGTCTATCCCTTACACACACACACACACACACACACACACATATACACACATACATATATAATAATAAAAGCATGGATAATAAAAGCTCAAACACTATCCGTAAACACTCAATTATTAAAAAGATTTTTAAAGGGATTTCTTTTAACTTAATCATATTTTATAATTATGCAAATTATTAATATTTTCATGATTACAAAATCAAATCCCTAAAGAAAGACATATTCCAAAAAGTCTACCTTCTATTCCTTTCTATTGCACCTGTCTTGTCCTTTCCCAATTTTAATGGTTTGTCTCTACATTGTATTATGTGTGTGTTTGTCGCTCAGTCATGTCTGACTCTTTGAAATTCCATGGACAGAGGAGCCTGGTGGGCTCCAGTCCATGGGATTCTCCAGGCAAGAATACTGGAGTGGGTAGCCATTCCCTTCTCTAGGGGATCTTCCCCACCCAGGGATCAAACCTGAGTCTCCTGCATTGCAGGCAGATTCTTTACCATTTGAGCCAATAGGGAAGTCCACATTGTATTATAAAACATAATAAAGTACACATATATCTTTATAAACCCCTTTTTCATAAATAAATGATAGCATCATAAATATTTTTTCACATTGACCAATTTCAACTTCTAATTTATCCTGAAGATTACTTCACTGTCATTTGTAATGACAGTTCTCAATCATTATAGCTGCATAGTACTCATTTGTTAATTTTCTCAGTTGATTATCTGATTCCAATTTCATTGTATTTACTTAAATATTTATTATTACTTTATTTAAACACTTATGGTTTATTTTTAAATTTTCTTTCTTTTACTTGCCTTGTTCTACTAAACAACTAAAGATTTTATTTGATTGGCATAAGGTGAGAAAGCTGTAAGTCTGGTAAAAAGGAAGTCTAACTAAAAATACCACAATAGAAGAATCATGAACCCCAAGGACTGGGGCACTTCACACATGCAAAGTCCCTTAAATGAAAAGGAGACTTGATCCCCTAGAGAAAGGACCCTATTAAACCACAACCATTTATACTGTACATCTTCACCTTCTGTCTTCTCCAAAGGGACTGTGGCCATTTACCAGAGTGACTGTGCATGGAGCAAGGAGATTACTGGACAATAGCTCTGAATTGACACTAATTCCTGAAGACTCAAAATGCCAGTCTATAGGACTCCAATCAAAGTAGGGACTTATGGAGGTCAGATGATCAATGAAGTTTGGGCTCAGGTTCATATTATTGTGAATATAGAGTGATCTACAGTGATCCTCAGTGATCCACATGCTTCCCACAACCAAAACCACATGTGTGTGTATAAGCTAGTATATGTTGTCAGCTGGTGAATACATCCACATGTAGAGTGAATTTTCCTAAAAAAAATCTTAAAGTATGAACTGAGCCATGAAACACATGGTTAATAGGTAACATTGCATTTAGTCAAGCATTCATGATTCCTAATGAATTTTGTACCTAGGAAAACCTTTTATGTGTGATGCCCTGCATTTTTCACCTCCCACCAAACCTCTGGCAATGGGAAACATTGCCAGAGATTTTCTTCAGGCTGCAAAGGGAAAGCCCCAGAAATCACAGTTTCAGAATTTTGCCCATATTTCATGTTAGCAAAGATACTAAAATATGCTAAGGGTAGGAAATGAGGTTCTAACTCTTCAATGATCTATAATGTGAGAAGTGAAACCTGCTCCCTCTTCTTCCATGACTGTACAGAAATACTATGCCTAACAGAAGTCGTGATTCCCAAATGGTGATTCCAAATCTATCGCTTAAGGCACAGTTGGAAATTTTACTTTATTTCCTTAAAATTTTCTCTTTATATTACAATAATTCAGTTCAGTTCAGTTCACTGGCTCAGTCATGTCCAACTCTTTGCGACTCCATGAATCACAGCATGCCAGGCCTCCCTGTCCATCACCAGCTCCAGGAGTTCACTCAGACTCACGTCCACTGAGTCAGTGATGCCATCCAGCCATCTCATCCTCTGTCGTCCCCTTTTCCTCCTGCCCCAATCCCTCCCGGTATCAGAGTCTTTTCCAATGAGGCAACTCTTCGCATGTGGTGTAATTAAGATGACTATATATCCTACATGTCTATGTCCTGATATCTCATCCAAATTGAACACCCAACACTCTTTTGATAAAGACTTACTGTCTCAGGGGTAAACAACTACCAGGTATAACTAGGGGACTCTTTACCCATGTGATGATTCATGATCTTTTTAGAAAAAAGGAAAATAAGAAACATGGAGCCTTTGCTGTAAGATTGATAAAAGATCAAATATCTTTTCACTCAAGTAAGATAAGGTGAAAGACCTTCTCTTATCTTCATGTTTTTGAGTCCATAAAATGTGACAAAGGATGCAACTCTCACCCCAGTTGTCCATAAGAGTGATTTCTTATTGCAAGAGATGGATTTCAACCTCATGGCAAATTAGAAAAAACAAATGCTAAAGTCTGTTTTTGCTCTCACTTTTAAACCAGTTTGGCAATAAATTAATCCAAAGCTTGGCCTTTTGGTAAGTTATCTCCAAGTCAGAAGAGAGAGGGCTCTAAAGTGCTGCAGAGGTGCCTGGGGTCCACATTCAAAGGTCTCCATTTCACTAATCTGTTGCAGGTCTTGAAGTGGCATTTCAGAGCACCCATTACTGCCCATGTCACAAACTCTCGTATATCAACATCTGAAGCAGAAGCTGTGAGTTCAAAAGTTTCTGGTGAAAAGGCAGCTACCAGGTTCAGACTAGACCACTTGTCAATATGAGCAAGTCATTACTTGAGATGAGACTTTCAAACTGAGAGCAGCTGAAAGGTAGTCCTGTCAAACTTGGCATTGTTTTCCTACTAAGCAATGTGTCTTTCTCCCTATCCATTTTCTCACCTATGTCAGTACAATTCCTTCACATCCTTCAAGGTGTGGAGAGATTGCTACCCATTCAGGAAGCTTTCCCCCATTTTCTCAGTTATGCCCCTGTAATATTTTATGCTTCCCTCCTAGATAGTACCCTCTCTTCCTTAAATGATACTGAGCCTGGCACACACCTTATTCCCATGACCAACAAATGAAAGCATCTTGAGAATAGGAGCATGTCCTGTTCATCTTTGAATTACCTTAGCTCCTACAACACTGCCTACTGTAACAATAAATAGTTAATTTGACTGAATGATGTTTACCATTGACACTCTTTCTTTTATTAATTTTTCTTTCATTGTAAGTGAAACCAGTGTGTTCACAATCTGGGAGTAGGTGCCAGCCTGCTGTTGAACCCTTTGGAAAGATTGTCTCAGGTACCTAGTTGAGTCCTCAAGTTAAAGATGTGTCTTAATGTGTAGAGCAGCTATTCCTTGATTTTCCTTACAATGTCTTATGGTCTTCTAAATATGATCCACAAAGCATTGAATAAGTAGAGTCATTAAAAGGCAACATCTACTGCATTTAAAACATTGCTGTTAAGACATTTATGTAATAATTGACTTAGAAAGTGTAACACATGATAGGTAAAAATGAACAGACTCTGCTGCATTCACTGCCTAGGGCAAACTACTTTTTGCCTTTTTCTACAACTGGAAATAAAAGAGAGAATGTACAATCCATAAGTGTGTAATCTGATGAACTTTCATGTATGATACCCATGGGGGGCTTCCCTGGTGGCTCACACGGTAAGGAGTCTGTCTACAATGCAGGAGACACAGGTTCAATCCCTGAGTTGGGAAGATCTCCTGGAGAAGGGAATGACAACCCACTCCAGGATTCTTGACTGGAGAATTCCATGGACAGAGGAGCCTGGCAGCCTACAGTCCACGGATTGCAAAGTGTAGGACACGACAGTGACTAACACATACACCCATGTAACTATGACCCTAATCAAGATGGAGAATATTTCCAAGATTGTAGAAAGACCCCTTGTATTCTTTTATAGTCAATAACTACTCCTCCCCAATAAAGATAAATACTATTTTGATTTAGGGCTTCCAAATTGGTTCAGGGGGTAAAGAATCCACCTACAATGCAAGAAATGCAAGTTCAATCCCTGGATCAGGAAGATCCCCTTGAGGAGAAAATAGCAGCCCACTCTGGTTATGCTATGTCTGTGAGATTCATTCATGTTCTTGCAAGTAGCTATAGTTAATTCTCATATATATATATATATATATATATGTAAGTAGCTTAAAGCTCAACATTCAGAAAACTAAGATCATGGCATCTGGCCCCATCACTTCATGGGAAATAGATGGGGAAACAGTGGAAACAGTGTCAGACTTTATTTTTGGGGGCTCCAAAATCACTGTGAATGGTGACTGCAGCCATGAAATTAAAAGACGCTCACTCCTTGAAAGAAAAGTTATGACCAATCTAGACAGCATATCCAAAAGCAGAAACATTACTTTGCCAACAAAGGTCCGTCTAGTCAAGGCTATGGTTTTTCCAGTGGTCATGTATGGATGTGAGGGTTGGACTGTGAAGAAAGCTGAGCACCGAAGAATTGATGCTTTTGAACTGTGGTGTTGGAGAAGACACTTGAGAGTCCCTTGGACTGCAAGGAGATCCAACCAGTCCATCCTAAAGGAGATCAGTCCTGGGTGTTCATTGGAAGGACTGATGCTAAAGCTGAAACTCAAGTACTTTGGCCACGTTATGCAAAGAGTTGACTCATTGGAAAAGACTCTGATTCTGGGAGGGATTAGGGGTAGGAGGAGAAAGGGATGACAGAGGATGAGATGGCTGAATGGCATCACCAACTCGATGGACAAGAGTTTGAGTTAATTCTGGGAGTTGGTGATGGACAGGGAGGCCTGGCGTGCTGTGATTCATGGGGTCACAAAGAGTGGACATGACTGAGCGACTGAACTGAACTGAACTGAGATACTACCAAGCAGTTTTTTTCAAAGTAATTTATGACTGTATGCCTCTTCTAGCAGAATCTGCCTACAATGTGGGAGACCTGGATTCAGTCCCTGGATTGGGAAGGTTCCCTGGAGAAGAGAAAGGCTACCCACTCCAGTATTCTGGCCTGGAGAATGCCATGGACTGTATAGTCCATGGGATCGCAAAGAGTTGGACATGATTGAGTGACTTTCACTTTCATTTTTTCACTTTTAGCAGAATATGCGATATGAGAGTTCCCTTGTTCTCTATCGACTTGATAACACTTGTTATCATCATTCTTTTTATTTTAGCCATTCTAATGGGTCATACAGCTATCTCATTATGGTTTTAGTTTATATTTCCCTTATATATAATAAAGTTGATCCAGCGGCCTTTGTAAATTGACCATATAGATAACTATTTTTGTGAAGTGCTTGTTCAAGAAATGTTGAGGTTTAGAGGAATTAAGGAAGGATGAGGAAGAGGGAAAAAGAATCATGAAGTAAACAATTGCCAGTGCTAATCACTCACCTCACTATACAACCAAACAGAAGCAAATATTTGAATATTTAATTTAACCTGACTTTTATAGGGGACTCTCATGCACTGGGAATGTAAATTGGTACAGCTACTATGGAAAATAGTAAGGAGGTTCATCAAAAAAGTAAAAATAAAGTTACAATATGATCCAGCAATTCTCCTTCTGGTTTTTATCCAAAGAAATTTGGATAAATTTGAAACTATTTGAACCTAAATTTGAAATATATATGCACCATTATGTTCATAGCAGCACTATTTACAATTGCTGGAATAAGGAACAACTGTATTGGTGAATGAATAGCTAAAGAATATGTGATACATAGGCATAATGGAGTACTATTCAGCTGCTAAAAATAAATTAAATCTTGTCATCTGTAAAAACATGGATGGACCCTGAAAGAATTATGCTAAGCAAAATAAGTCACACAAGGAAAGACAAATACGTATGACTTACTTCATTTACATGTCAAATGTAAAAAACAAATAAAGAAAAAAATCAATGTTACAGGGGGAAAAAAAAGTGGTTGCCAAAGGAAGAGGGATTGAGGAGTGGACCAAATGGGTAAATGGGGTCAAAAGATACAAACTTACAAATAAGTCATGTGGATATAAATGTATAGCATGATGACTATAATCAATTTTTGTAGAACATACTTGAAAGTTTCCCAGAGAGTAAATCCTGAAAGCTAACTTTGTATGAGGATGAATGGTAACTAGATGTATTGTAGTGAACACGTGGCAATAAGTACAAATATTGAATCATTATACTGTATACCTGAAACTAACATAATGTTGTATGTCAATTATCCCTCAATATTTTTTTAAACTCAACTTTTGCAAAGACAAACATACATGATCACTTGTACATAAAACTACTGAAAAAAAAGATGTTATAATTGTCATTTCTATTTTCAACAAAAGAAAGAAAGAAATGTTCCTGGATCTGAGCAAGTGGAGAAAGGAGAAGAAATTTTCAAGGGAACTACTGTGGATAAACTTTATAAAATAGTTGGGGAAGAGAGACTGGAACATGATACATGGGAGTTTGATGAGAGAAAATGAAAAAGATTCTGTGGTGAACTTTACACCCAAGAAAATAAGTATGATAAGTATGGGTGGATATGGAATGTTACTGTGTAGTTCTTTTCCTGAACATCTCTCTAACCTAACACTGGGTGTCTGCTAATTAGAAACACACTGGGTGTGATTTCTTAACATTCATAAATTCCATTTAATAAATTCAGGCTGTAAGTGGGGTATAGTAAAGAAATAAGCAGTATTGACTAGAAAACTTCTTTCCTAATTATTGAAGGAAAGAAAAAATATCTGTTCTGGGAGAACAATAGGTTTGATTTTCAAGCTCGAGCTACACAAAAAGGAGCCTGCCTGTGTGTGTGTGTGTCCCTCGTACAGATCTGTTGCCTTCTTGGCCCTAACTTGCTCACAAGCTGCCTGAGCTGCCTCTCTGATTAGATCTTCTCCCCAGAGTTCTGTTGCTTGTCTGAAGGCAAAAGTGATTCCCTAGAGTCCAGCTGCCTATCTTCCGAGATGGTCACTTCTTCAGGCTCTTACCCTCTCTGGGGTTAGTTATTTGGTTTCCTAGTTTCACTCATGAAAAGAGGGTTATGTTTGAGAGAATGCTTGGTTGTAATCATTATCTGCTTCTATAAGACTGCTCATTTCCCACAAAAATGTAGAATGTCATAGCCAGTAGAATCTGATTGCTTCCTTTAGGAAATGGGGATAATGAATCCTGAGAGGTGAAGCCAACTGCCTCAATGTTAATGACAGAGGTAGGATGGAACCCATTTTTCCAGGTCCCCGGACCTCTGTATTTGCCTCGCACATTGTGGTTACATTTTTTTTTTTCTCTTAACTCTCTCTCATCCTTCCCAAACCTTGCCTCAACACTGAAATAATCATTTTCTGGTTTGGAGTCTTTTAGGCAAGTAGGAGAAAAATACAATCCATGCTGACAAATCTGAAAATATATTTCCTGTCTAGTTTCTTTATGTGATTGCCTAAGGAAACATACTTTAAAACTTATATGCACAAAATACAAGGAGTATTTTGCTAAGTTATCCTTTGACTTTGCCTTGAATTTCTAGGTAGGACAGTACTGCCTTTGAATTCTGAATTGAACGGTTAATAAAATTGGTAGGTCTGAAGTACATCAGGATCATGTCTATTGGTGGGAAATTCAGTTTTTCTTTGGGATTTGATGCACACCAGCAAAGTGTACAGACATAGTTGCCACCATTTTTGTTTACTTATTGTTTACTTACTCTGGTATTGAAGCTATTTGGAGGGGGTTGGATATAGCTTAGGAAATAGAGTTATTTTAACAGCTAAACTGGTTTTCAGATGCCTTAGCAGAATAATATGTTTGCATAATTTGAACACAAAGACTGATACCATAATGAAGGTAAGAGCTAAAGTGAGCAAGAAGAGAGAGAGAGTTCATGAAACTGAGATAAAATACAGCTCTCTCATTACCAAACTTCAGTGTTACATGAGGTTTAGGTTTATACCTACAAATATTCCTGCCTCTCAATAATTTTCTATAATATGACAAATAACCTCAGTTTGAAGGAGGCAATATAATAGAAGATGATCCCAATGGGAAAAGATCTGCTGGCCTGTGCACGAGTAATTAGAAGGATAACCACCCTCTTCCAAACAAAGACAAGAGAACACACAGTTCTGTAAGCCCAGGAATACTTGGCCCACAGAGTAACTATTAGCTTCCTTGTTTGGCTAGATTTTATTTCCCACAGATGGCTCTGCATCGGGATGTTCCCCAATAGTTCAGCACAGATATTAAATTAAGGCTGTTGGCAGCTATTTCTTGAAATCCTTTAAAGAGCTGTTCCCTAGTGAACAGGGCAAATGTCACCTATAGCAGATCAGGCTATAGGTTACTCCTTCCCCTTCAATTAAGTACAGACAATCTTCCCATTCCAGCTTCATAACGCACCTCAGGTAGTGGAAGAGTTCAGGGCCTCAAATAAAGGGACAAATAAATACCACTCTTGCTTCTGGACTAAACTTTGAGTGCATTCATTGGATTTCTTTACCTCTATAAAAAATGTGATGTGTTAGTCAGTTACAAGTATTGTTTCTATTTTCAAGATTATTGATTGCAACTTCAAAAAATAAAGCAACTTTTCTCTCAAACAAATGAACAAATGAGACAGACCTTGTTGATTCTTTTTTTTTTTTTTTTTTCATAACACTCAAAGAAAATGAGAAAAAATGCTAAGAAGCAAAGATGGCCACTGTTGTTTTTTTCTACATATTGTTGTGATAGGCATAGCTGATGTTCTGGTTTTCCCATGTCTGAAACTGCATTCCTAGTGCTGCAGTAACACTCCCATCACATTTATCTGAGTGGTCAATCAGTCAAAGAAAGGCTTCTCTGTTCCATTCATTTCAGTGGACATGTGTGCAGCTTTGTGCAGGACAGATTCTGATTGCTTCTACGGTGTTTTCTATTTAAGAACTGAGTCTTGGCATTTTAAATGTAAAACACAACCTCTGTTGTGGTATAGCTCGGAGCACAGGAAAGAACATTGGATTGGTAAATAGAAAATTTTAAATCCCTGATCTCCTTACTGCTCTATGAACATCAAATGTGATTCAAGGTCCCTGAGCCTTGATTACCTCATTAGCAAAATACGGATAAGAATGTCTTTGAAGATTAAATATATATATGACAATGGATTCTAAAGCCTAATAGTCCATAAAAAGGGAGAGTTAACATTACTTTATTACCATTAGTTATTATTTGAAGTACAATGGATGTTCCTAGTGATTATCATCTCCAAGTGCTCACTCTGATAAGCGGAAACAATGAAGTCCCAAGGTCAGTGTTGTTTGAAGAGTTGATAAATAACACTCAAGAAGAAGTCCCTTGAACTTAATCTATAGTTTTTCAGAAGCCAAGCCAAATTAGAAAAAGAAAAAAGTTCAAGGTAAGGAAACCAGTCGGAAGGCTGTTGGGGGTGATCCAGAAAGTAGGTGATGGAGGTCTAAACTAGGAGAATAGCAGTAGAGACAGTAGATGGAGTAAGAGAATGAAATGCAGAATTGACAGAAATTGTTGATCAATTGGACATGACTGCCAAGTGAAAGGAAAAGAATGGGATATAGTATGCCCTACACTGAGATAAGGAGGAGAAGATGAGATGAGTTCAACTTTTGACAAGTTTGACATGCCAGTGATACATTCAAATGAAGATTCCAGTTCAGTTCAGTTCAGTCGCTCAGTCGTGTCTGACTCTTTGCGACCCCATGAATCGCAGCACGCCAGGCCTCCCTGTCCATCACCAACTCCCGGAGTTCACTCAGACTCACGTCCATCGAGTCGGTGATGCCATCCAGCCATCTCATCCTCTGGCATCCCCTTCTCCTCCTGTCCCCAATCCCTCCCAGCATCAGGGTCTTTTCCAATGAGTCAACTCTTCGCATGAGGTGGACAAAGTACTGGAGCTTCAGCTTTAGCATCATTCCTTCCAAAGAAATCCCAGGGTTGATCTCCTTCAGAATGGACTGGGTGGATCTCCTTGCAGTCCAAGGGACTCTCAAGAGTCTTCTCCAACACCACAGTTCAAAAGCAGCAATTCTTTGATGCTCAGCCTTCTTTCAAAGTACTGGAGCTTCAGCTTTAGCATCATTCCTTCCAAAGAAATCCCAGGGTTGATCTCCTTCAGAATGGACTGGGTGGATCTCCTTGCAGTCCAAGGGACTCTCAAGAGTCTTCTCCAACACCACAGTTCAAAAGCAGCAATTCTTTGATGCTCAGCCTTCTTCACAGTCCAACTCTCACATCCATACATGACCACAGGAAAAACCATAGCCTTGACTAGATGGACCTTAGTCAGCAAAGTAATGTCTCTGCTTTTGAATATACTATCTAGGTTGGTCATAACTTTTCTTCCAAGGAGTAAGCGTCTTTTAATTTCATGGCTGCAGTCACCATCTGCAGTGATTTTGAAGCCCAAAATAATAAAGTCTAACACTGTTTCTACTGTTTCCCCATCTATTTCCCATGAAGTGATGGGGCCAGATGCCATGATCTTCGTTTTCTCAATGTTGAGCTTTAAGCCAACTTTTTCACTCTCCTCTTTCACTTTCATCAAGAGGTTTTTTAGCTCCTCTTCACTTTCTGCCATAAGGGTGGTGTCATCTGCATATCTGAGGTTACCGAGATTTCTCCCGGTGCCTACATATAAGGGTTTGAATCTCAAGAGAGGCATCCAAGCTGGAATTTTAGAGAAACAAGAACACTGTTAGTAGTTGAAGCCAGGAGACTGGATGATTTTGTCCAAAAGAATAGAAAATAGAAGTGGTTCTGATAGACTACTAGGAACTTCAGTATCTAATGAACAGATGAAGGAAGAGAATCCTGCAAAGAGACTTAAAATGAATCACCAGAGAGCTAGGAAAAGAACCAGAAAAAGGTGGCATCACAGAAGACAAGGAAAGAGAGAATTTCAGGAAGAAGGGATAATCAGTGTCCTCAGATGCTGCGTAGGGTGCAAATTAGAATATGGTCCACTGCATTTAACAAAAAGCAGTGCATTTGTGATTTTTAGAATCAGCTTGATTTTTAAGTGCACAATTTGGTGTTTCACAGATGTACACAGTCATGTAAGCACTGCCACAATCATGACAAGACAGCTGGATAAACCCAGTTTCTTCTTGTCCCTTTGTGGTCAGTTACCTCCCCTTACAACTCACCACAGTTTTCTGATCTGCCTTCTATCTCTGTAGTTTTTGCCCTTTCTCAAATTTCATGTAAGTGAATTGATAGTTGTATTTGTATCTGACTTCCTTGTTTAGTATAACACATTTGAGATTCAATCATCTTGTGTGAATCAATAATTTACTCATTTTATTTCTGAGGAATATTCAATCATATGGGTGCACAATGTGTTTATGCATTCACCACTTTTTGGATTTTGTGAATTAAAGCCACTATACACATTCACATACACATCTTGATGTGCACATGTGTCTTCATTCTTTTGGATAATATGATTAGGGTCATTGGCTCCTATTGTAAGTCATATGACACAGTTAAAATATTAAGAAAGTGTCAACTATTTTCTCAAGTGACTATACCATTTTTGTATGCTCGTCTGCAATGCATGAACCTTCCAATCAATCCACATCTTCATCAGCAACTTGTTATTATCAGTCTTTTTAACATTGGCTCTTCTAGTGGGTATGTGACGGTATTGGTTTTGGTTTTCATTTACATTTTCCTAATGGCTAAAAATATTAAGCATCTTCTCTTACGCTTATTTTTCAAATATATAGCACCTTTGGAAAATTGTTTATTCAGATCTTTGCCCATCTTTTTTTAGGTTGCTTGTCTTCTTATGAAGACTTTAAAAAGCCTTTTATATGTTTTGGATCAAGTCTTTTATCAGCCAGTATCTGAAACGTATGACAGATCGATCAGTCAGTCAGTTCAGTCACTCAGTCATGTCTGACTCTTTGCGATCCCATGAACTGAGGCATGCCAGGCCTCCATGTCCATCACCAACTCCCGGAGTCCACCCAAACCCATGTCCATTGAGACGGTGAAGCCATCCAACCATCTCATCCTCTGTCGTCCCCTTCTGCTCTCAATCTTTCCTAGCATCAGGGTCTTTTCAAATGAGTGAGTTCTTCACATCATGTGGCCAAAGTATTGGAGTTTCAGCTTCAGCATCAGTCCTTCCAATGAATATTCAACTAATTTCCTTTAGGATGGACTGGTTGGATCTCCTTGCCATCCAAGGGACTCTCAAGAGTGTTCTCCAATACCACAGTTCAAAAGCATCAATTCTTCGGTGCTCAGCTTTCTTTATAGAGCAACTCTCACATCCTTACATGACCATTGGATAAATCATAGCCTTGCCTAGACGGACCTTTGTTGACATGTAATGTCTCTGCTTTTAAATATGCTATCTAGGTTGGTCATAACTTTCCTTCCAAGGAGTAAGCGCCTTTTAATTTCATGGCTGCAGTCACCATCTGCAGTGATTTTGGAGCCCAAAATAATAAAATCCGACACTATTTCCACTGTTTCCCCATCTATTTCCCATGAAGTGACGGGACCAGATGCCATGATCTTCGTTTTCTGAATGTTGAGCTTTAAGCCAACTTTTTCATTCTCCTTTTTCACTTTTATCAAGAGGCTCTTTAGTTCCTCTTCACTTTCTGCCATAAGGGTGGTGTCATCTGCATATCTGAGGTTACTGATATTTCTCCGGGCAATCTTGATTCCAGCTTGTGCTTCTTCCAGCCCAGTGTTTCTCATGATGTACTCTGCATATAAGTTAAACAAACAGGGTGACAATATACAGCCTTGATGTACTCCTTTTCCTATTTGGAACCAGTCTGTTGTTCCATGTCCAGTCTAACTGTTGTTTCCTGACCTGCATACATGTTTCTCAAGAGGCAGGTAGGTGGTTTGGTGTTCCCATCTCTTTCAGTATTTTCCACAGTTTATTTTGATCCACACAGTAAGGCTTTGGCACAGTCAATAAAGCAGAAATAGATTTTTTTTGGAACTCTCTAGCTTTTTCCATGATCCAGCGGATGTTGGCAACTTGATCTCTGGTTCCTCTGCCTTTTTTCAAACCATCTTGAACATCTGGAAGTTCACAGTTCAGGTATTGCTGAAGCCTGGCTTGGAGAATTTTCAGCATTACTTTACTAGCATGTGAGATGAATGCAATTATGCGGTAGTTTGAGCATTTTTGGCATTGCCTTTCTTTGGGATTGGAATGAAAAGTGACCTTTTCCAGTCCTGTGGCCACTGCTGAGTTTTCCAAATTTTTTGGCATGTTGAGTGCAGCACTTTCACAGCATGATCTTTCAGGATTTGAAATAGCTCAACTGGAATTCCATCACCTCCACCAGCTTTGTCTTATGCACATAATTATTAGTACTTAGCTAAAAATTTGATTGAGGGCCCCCTTTAAATCTTCTGAACTCTTTCTCAATAAAACTCTCTCCTTTTTGGTATTCTGTCACATGATTTCTAATTACCTTGGCCTACTTGGATTCTTAGCTCCATCTTCTCAACTCAGAGAGACTTCTGGGCTCCATCTAGGTTCCCTGTCCCTGAATCACAGCCTGCAAGCATTCTCCAGGTAGTCAGCAAGGAAAATCATATAGCTAATGTCATTTGTTTTCCATCTTTTATGGATCCCTGTCCTTTGCTGCCTATGGGCTAATGTGTTGAAAAGCACTGTTTTTAATTTTTTCATGCATAAGAGTAAATCCAGTCTCTACTACTCCATTCTGTCCAGTCAGAATATTAGGCTTCAAATGTGTTGAGCACAACATCAATATCAAATTAAAGTCACCCAGTAAAACATTAGGAAAGGGAGGCAAGAAGTAGCCTCTAAGTTAAGTGCTCCTATTTTCAGTAAAAGGAATAAGTTTCTGGAATATTGGTAGATGATAGCAATGGGGAGAGATAGAGTGAGGTTAAGTTGGTAATAAACATACCAGTGAGCAGGAGTTTTCTGAAGAGAATGCTGTCCCTACCTCCTAATTCTGATGCTCTTGGAGTGGGGGAAAATGCAGCTTCTCCTTGAGAGGCTGATGGGAGCAAAATCCTCAATGAGATGAAAAGGAAAGGAAGTGAAAGCAATGTTCAGTGAAGATGACAAAGGAGCTTCCTAATAAAAGAACAAAGTCCATAAAATCACAACAGAAAAATTGAGATGGAAGAAGACTGGATACGGATGAAACATGGAAGGTGCTAGAGAAGACAGGTAGCCAGAAGACCTGTGCTCAGGGCAGCTTCCTGTTATTCAGGAGTGTGGAACATGATGGGTGCACCCAGCTCAAGGACTCCAACAGACTGAGTATAGGCATCATGGCTCTGGTGGACTTTGGGCATCCAGGCATCCCTGAAGTCATATGCGGCTTGCAAAGACTATACTCTAAGAAGGTTTCAGGATCAGAGAGAGAAAGTGACTTCAGTCTTTCTTCTAGGACCTGACTAAGTCCCAGCAAGAAAGCTGCAGCCTCACCCAGAGGAACTGACGTCTAGTCAGTAGCAAGTAGCCCAGTCTAAGGGTAGAGAGTAAAGAGATGAGTGCTCACAGCAGTTCAGGAGCAGAGGAAGAGTACAGTCTCGCTAGTTGCTAAAATCTGGCAAGAAACTTGACTGTAAGCTACCAGGGAGCCAAAGAAAAGAGTGAAACATCAATTACAAATTTACCTATATAAAGACCAAAAAAAAAATTATTTAGGACAAATATATGCATGTGTGTTAAGTTGCTTCAGTCCTATCCAATTCTGTGACCTTATGGACTATAGCCTTCCAGGCTCCTCTGTCCATGGGATTCTCCAGGCAAAAATATTGGAGTGGGTTGCAAGTCTTCCTTCAGGGGGTCTTCCCAACCCAGGGATTGAACTCAAGTCTCCTGCATCTTCTGCACTGCAGGCAGATTCTTTACCACTGCACCACCTAAGCCATATTTGAAGGGTTCTTTCTAGTAATAATAAGTGAAGAGGGCTCCATCATGAAACAGTAGGTCTCTATCATAATAAATTCATGTCAGTCTATAGGGTTTAGCACACAAAGTGAGCTCTTCTACGTATGTATATACAGACATATATAAACATAAATTATATGATCATACAGGTGTTATTGATGATATTGATATTTATAGACCATTCCTCACCTAAAATGTTAGGAGGAAAAACTTGAGCTAAAATCATAAAAGCCATTTCAATTAATCTTTGGAACAAACAGAAAATATTATGAATAAGTGGAGAAATAGATTAAATATAAGTCAATTGACAATAAATTAGAATGAAAATGATATTATTGTTCAAGTTAAAGGGCAAAATGGAATTTATCATAGTTCATCAACTTAAAAATGTATATTTTTTTCAAACTTTATTATCTCTGAAATCAGACTGCCTCTTAAAATCAATGAAATCTTACCACAGCTGTCAGCATGGCAGTGGTTTGGCTGAGATTACTTATACCAGCTGTTCTAAAAGTGTGTCCCACCTGCAGCAGCAGCCTGGCCTGGGAACATGTTAGAAATGCAAATTCATAGGCCCCACCCCAGACTTAACTGCAGCGGAAAATGTGATTCAGGAATCTGTTTTAACAAGCCCTGCAGGTGAGTCCAATGTGCATTCAGGTTTTAGAACCACTTTCTTTCATGGTTGAAAGGACATTAAAGCACTAATACCAAACCTATAGAACAGTTATCAGAGCTTGGAAGAAAATCTAGGGGACAATAATGAAGCACCCTAAAACCCAAATGATTGTCTGGGAAAGAGGACACATTAGACATGTTTAGGGGTATTCCCAAAGCTAAGCAGGCTCCACATAATTGTAAAGCCAGCCCAGGAGCCCAAATGGCTTTTAGTTTATTTATGGATTTCTTTTAGAAATGTTACATCGTCATTGCACTTGATGGTACAGAGTGCATGTATGGAAAAACAAGTAATAGCTGACTGAGTAAAAAAAGAAATTTAGAAGAGTAAGATACTTAATTGTAAGGAAGCTTGAGACATACTGACATTTTACATTATTTTTCATTTCACTTATACATATGAATGATAAGCTATAAAATAATGTTTAAGAGAGTTTAAATAATCTTTTTCAATAAGTTTAAAGTTAAAATTCTAAGATATAAGAAAACATAGTATTAACTTAGTTGACAACCTTTTCTCTTTCCTAGTGTGTATGAAATAATTGTACATTACACAATTGATGCTTCTTAGTTTGATGAAATATCATAATTCACAGAAGTATTATCCCCTACTTGTCTTTGCTGAGGACACTGTTTTTAGAAAAGGTTCACGTTTTATGTAAAATGATACCCTCCTGCTTGGTTGGTTTCAGGGAGGAAATGGGCAGGGTCAGAGAAGGAAAAATGAAAATTCTTAGAGAAGTAAAACAAGTTTTCTAGATTTCAAAATGCTCCTATCACATTGCAGTATACTAGAAAAGAGTCCAGCACATTGGCTGAAAGTATATGCTTTAATTTCTAATTGACCTCAGTTCAAATCCTGGCTCTATCATTAATTAGCTATGGGCTTTGGACAAATCACTGGACCTCTCTGAAACTCAATTTCCTCTCCTATAAAACAGGGATAATATTCATGGTTTTGGGGTGATAATAACTGAGGTAGATAATTCATAGGAAGTGCTTACAGAACACCTGGAGCATAATAAATACTCAGGGATTGAGAGCTAATATAATAATTGCCTGCAATCTGCAAAATAACCCCACCGTAGGCTGTTTTCAGGGCAGCTGCCCAAAGGGCTTCTGCCCAAAAGAACAACAAAAGGAAGTCATTGGTGACTAGCTTAACTGCTTGAACCTGCACAGGAAGGGTCAAAGCAGCTTTTATTCTGATGAATGAAATTCTCCTCTCTGAGAAAAATTTCAGAAGCATCACAACCTCCAGAAAGTAAGTCAATTAAAGAGTCTTTCTAATCACGTTACATTATCAAAATGAAATACTTTTTCATTAGGGAAAAGCATTTCAGAGGTTGTAATTCTTATTGATGGTGAGGATCTTTGAAAACAATGACTAGTAGTCAGAGACAGATATATTTCAAAGCGACTCATCCATCCCCAATAGAATCAACAAGGAAATTATTTTTCTTTCCTGAGCCAGTGTCCAGATCATCACACACACACACAACACACACACACAAAAAAACTTGCATTGAATCCTCAGAGAGCCTTTCCCTTGATAAATAATGTAGGCACAGAAAGATAAAGAGAGCATCTGGAAAGAGTGATGTCACACAGGTTTAGAATTTATTCTTTTCCTCTGTAGTATGTTGAACACTGTCATGAGGTTGGGAACTCAAGAGTTGTGGGCTCTGATCTAAAAGAGAAAGCATACAACCGTTTATCCAAATGATACTGCCTCTTGAATCTTTTGCTTTAATTATTGATCTAATAGACTCTCTGAACTATAATTGGAAGTCGATGAAGTCTAAAAGAAACCTGCTTAAATAAAGTACACTCATGCACAATAGATGATAGACAGATGGATAGATACAAGTACCCACTGTCCCTCTTAGTGAGCGTTACTAGGTTTGTAGATTTTCTGGAATGAATTTTTATTTCAATCCAATTTTCCCTTATGTACTATTTCCTATTTTGTTTCCCCATTCTCTCTGATTAATAGTGAAATAGCAGTCATTATGGAAAAATAATTTCAATATAAATTTAAACCATCATGAAAAGTATACTCCCCCAGAATGTTATTATATTTCAAAGTCAAATACAGACATATTTGAGAGATACAGTGTTTTGGGGTAATGACACCACTGAAGATGAATGAACGGCCTTTTGGACCCTGTGGGAGAGGGAGAGGGTGGGATGAGTTGGCAGAGTGGCAATGTAACATGTATGATATCATAAGTGAAATGAATCGCCAGTCTAGGTTTGATGCAGGACGCAGGATGCTTGGGACTGATGCATGGGGATAATCCAGAGAGAAGGTGTGGGGCGGGAGGTAGGGGTAGAGATACAGTGTTTTGGGGTAATGACACCACTGAAGATGAATGAACGGCCTTTTGGACCCTGTGGGAGAGGGAGAGGGTGGGATGAGTTGGCAGAGTGGCAATGTAACATGTATGATATCATAAGTGAAATGAATCGCCAGTCTAGGTTTGATGCAGGACGCAGGATGCTTGGGACTGATGCATGGGGATAATCCAGAGAGAAGGTGTGGGGCGGGAGGGGGGAGGTGGGGGTCGGGATTGGGAGTTCATGTACACTCGTGGCTGATTCATGTCAATGTATAGCAAAATGAATACAGTATTGTAAGGCAAAACAAACTAAAAAATAAAAATCAATTAAAAAAAAAAGAAACTGATAATGCTGGGAAATGAAATGCTAGTTGCTCAGTCATGTCCAACTCTTTGCAACCCCATGGACTGTAGCTCACCAGTTTCCTCTGTCCATGGAATTCTCCAGGCAAGAATACTGAAGTGGGTAGCCATTTCCTTCTCCAGGGGATCTTCCAGACCCAGGGATCGAACCCAACCCAGCATTGCGGGCAGACTCTTCACCACCTGAGTCACCAGGGATTATGCTATACTACAGTGATATTAAAGAATGAAGTTATTTTCCTAGTCTAAGGCGAGCTTTGGATGTGCCTATATCTTTCATGGAATCAACCAAGGTCTCACCTAAGGTTGTCAGGTTCAAAGACTTGTTTTAATTGTTCCATTAAGAATGACCATAAGCTCAGTGTCTGACTCATGTTAACCAAACTCACAAGTGGTTGATACAACGAGCGCATCTTTCCAGTGTGAGGAACTGGTACAGTGGCCCTATTTTTTGTGTTAAAGTACTTTACTGACAGAACAATTATCAGGAACATTGTTTCCACATTATGGAACCAGGGCAAGGATAATTGGATGGCACAGAGGTATTTTACATCTCCACAGTGCCTTGTCCAATGTGAATAAATGTCTATTAAATTAAAGCTGTTGTATTTTATCAAAGTATAGTCTACCCAAGAACTATCTGTTGACCAGGACAAAAATTTCTGTGTCCCATACACAGTTCCTTTGCAAGTTTTAGGGCAGTGTTTGGATACAGGTTGGTTTCTGGTTTGATTAGGTTCATATTTACAAACTATCTTCCAGTAAAATTCATCTCTGTTGATGCCTGATACATCTATGTGCTATATATTTTACTAGTTTCAGAATATTACCTTTTCCCAACTTTGCTTCAAAATTTGATTCAGATATATTATATCATGGAGAAGGGCATTGCAACCCACTCCAGTATTCTTGTCTTGAGAATCCCATGGACAGAAGAGCTTGGCGGGTTACAGTCCATGGGGTTGCAAAGAGTTGGACATGACTGAAGCAACTCAGCATATACCATAACATACTCTGACTATGCACAGAATCTTAGAATCAGGTCTGCTCTTATAGGAAGAGACCTATTTTAAGGAACAGTGGATCTGACTTCTACCTTATGTTTGAATCCTCTGTGTCATTTTGGCCTATTAGATCATTTGGATATTATTTGTGTATACTAATCAAGAGTCATCATTATGATCTGATATTTCAACTGGACATAAAACCTAACAAACTTGCAAACTCTCTTTAAAATTAATTTCTTTCAAATGACATCATCATGAAGTTTCTCTTCGGTTAAATGAGAAAAACAAAAGAGTTTCTTTTCAGCTACCTGTCTTAATATGGTTTCCTGGTTTCAGCAGCTGTTCTAAAATGAAAAGTGTCCTGCTGCCAATATTTTCTCCCTGAAACTAACTGCTTTTGATGAGGATGTGAACACCGATGTTTGAACCCGCACTGACCCCCATAAGTCAGGCAGGCTGGTCAACTTATTAGGTCCTGAGGGAAGTTTGGATTAGGGATAAGCAATACAGATAAACCAGAATACAAGTCTGTGTCCAGAGAGGAGCTAAAGTGATCATTTGCCAACAGCCCTGTCCTAGAGCTCCCTGCCTGAAGGGTCACCTAAGAGACCTTGGAAATGGAACACATCGTTCAAGGAAGAAGTACTTAGATGTTGGACATATGGATTATTTAGAACCACTTTGATTTCTTAGATTGATGTGCTGTTACAGAAGACAGACGTGAATGCAGATGAAAAGGCAGATGAAAGTGTCAAAATCAGAAACCCATTGCTCAGTGGGAGAGAAGAAAAAGACAGGGGGTGTTAGGATGCAGAAATATTGCTTACTCTCTTGCTCTCTATTTTCTCTCTAGTCCCAGTGAAAGAAAGTACTTTGAAGAATCAAAAAAGGGATGATGCAACCATATTTAACATGTATCTGACTCTTTGGAATACTAACAAGGGAAGCTATAAGTTACACAAAGTAGTTACTACACCAACTAACACTGAACAGTGTGTTTTAACATAATATATACATATTGGGCAGTTTTATTAACTTGAGCAGTGCTGAGTACTGGAGGTATAAAAATAAATACAGCCTGCTTCCTCTCTTGAAGGAGATAATGGTCTAGTAAGGGAAGAAACAGATGATTACACCATGGTGGAATACAGGAGAGAGTGGAATGTTTCCCAGGTGGCACAGTGGAGTTAGACACAGCTTAGCGACTAAAAAACAGCAGCAGGATTAAGATACAGTGTTCTACAAATCCAGAAGCTGACTTAGCTTGGATGGGATCCGAGAAGGGGATTTAAGGAAAATGTGATTTAAGGGCTTCCCTGGTGGCTCAGAGGTTAAAGTGTCTGCCTCCAATGCGGGAGACCTGGGTTCGATCCCTGGGTCGGGAAGATCCCTTGGAGAAGGAAATGGCAATCCACTCCAGTATTCTTGTCTGGAGAATCCCATGGACAGAGAAGCCTAGTACATTACAGTCCACGGGGTCGCAAAGAGTCGGACATGACTGAGCGACTTCACCTTCACCTTCCTCCAACTTAAAAAAAAAACCAAAAACTTTATTCTTTAAAACAATTTTAGATTCACAGGAAAAATGCAAACATAGTGCAGAGTTCTCACACCTCTTGTACCCAGTATCCTTTATTACTGACATCTTACATGTATGATGTGTGTGTGTGTGTGTGTGTGTGTGTGTATGTGAGTATGTGTGTGTGTATGTGAGTATGTGTACCTAACCACTAAGTCATGTCTGAATCTTTGCAACTCCATGGACTGTATCCCATCAGGCTTTTCTGTCCATGGGATTTCCCAGGCAAGAATACTGGAGTGGGTAGTCATTCCCTTCTCCAGGGGATCTTCTCCACCCAGGTATTCTGCAATACAAGCAGATTTTTTACCACTGAGCCACTAGGGCAGCCCAAAATCTTACACTGGCATGGTGCATTTGTTAAAATCAATGATCTAACACTGATGTATTAAGTAAAGTCCACAATTTATTAAGATTTTCATAGTTTTTCCAAACATCCTTTTGCTGTTCCAGGATCCCATCTAGAATAGGACACTGCATTTAGTTGTCATGTATCCTTAAGCTACTCTTTAAAAAAAATTTTTTTTAGTTTATTTTTTATTATATTTTGAGAAATTTTATGTTTGTTTAAGCCAATTAAATAGAGTTCTCTTACCAATTAAATCTGTGAATACCATCTGAAGGTAGAGAATAGCATATCTGTAATGTACCTATATAGACATATGGACAGACATAACTAAAGATCTCATAGAATTCATTTTAAAACTTCAGTCACAGATCAGGTACAATACAAAATTCACTAGTTTATGAATAACCGTTGGAATAAATTAAGTTTATTCACTCAGATGGCTAAAGTCTTTTATTATTTGTAAAGAACTGTTTTAAGATCTGTATTTGTCCTTGACAAGCAATTTTAAAGGAGGCTGCAATTTAGATTTGGATAAGAGAGTTCTCCTAACAGTTTGTGTTTAGAAAGCTTTCTATCCCTCTTTTTAAATTTCAGATTCTAGTGATTGAGTTAATCAAGACTCATTCTCAGGGACTGCAGGCTGTATTTACATTTCAAAGACACGTTAAGATTCATAACTTTAAGGAACAGAGAAAAAAAATGTCCTAGGAGTTTTGGAGTACATTTATCTATTATCATAAGTCTTGGGTGATTATTATTTAAGCTTTTTTTTCCTTAAGTTTGGTACACTTTTGCAGCAATAGCCTGATTTTTATAATATCTACAAGCATTTGGGAGGAATAGGTGACATTTTGGGACTGGCAAAGATAAATGCTGCTGCTGCTAAGTCGCTTCAGTCCAACTTCAGTGTCCGACGCTTCAGTGTCCAACTCTATGCGACCCCATAGATGGCAGCCCACCAGGCTCCCCTGTCCCTGGGGTTCTCCAGGCAAGAACACTGGAGTGGGTTGCCATTTCCTTCTCCAATGCGTGAAAGTGAAGTTGCTCAGTGGTATCCGCCTCTTAGCGACCCCGTGGACTGCAGCCCACCAGGCTCCTCTGTCCATGGGATTTTCCAGGCGAGAATACTGGAGTGGGGTGCCATTGCCTTCACTGACTTATTTCTAGAGTTGTATTTTTGGTTCTGTTCCTTAGGCTACTCTTATCTCTGAGTTTCTCAGACTTCCCTTCTTTTTTGATGACCTTGAAATTTTCTAGATTTATTAGTCACTTATAAAATGCCCCTCTATTGTGATTTGTTAATTTTTTTCTTATTATTAGACTGGTGTTATAGATTTTTGAGAGAAGGACAAGAATTAAAATGTCATTTTTATCACATCATGTCAAAGGTCTTACAGTCAACATAACGTATCACTGTTAATGTTGACTGATCACCAGATCACCTGGCTGAGGTACTTTTTGTCTGGTTTCTCCCTTGTAAAGTGCACCCCCATAAAGTACACCCCAACCCTCAGTCCATTTCCATTCTGTGCTCTTTGAAAGGAAGTTACTTTTCACAGCCTATGCTTAAGCAACATGAAATTATGTTCCCCTACAGTATCTATATCAATTATTTAAAATTTTTCTGCACAGGCAATTTATTTCTTCCATTTATTTAGCTATTCAGTCATTTATTTATATCATGAATATGTTGTGTACTTTGGGTTTTACTCTATTTTCTTTATTTTGTTCTTCAAATTAAGTTGTTCCAGTCTTGGTCACTGGACATCTTTCAGTTGGCTCCTATGTCACTTTAACATAATCTCATCATTGTGGAATATGTTCTTTTTTGAGTACTTTCTTATTTTCTAAAATTCCAAGATGCTCCAAGGCTCATTTGGAATATTTTCTGGCCACACTTTTATCTTTCAAAAGATAAGTACAGTCAGTTCTTCTATAACGCTTATTTTGACAATACAAATTTGTTTCAGCATGATTAATATACTGGGGAGTAATTTGAGCATGACACCAACTGAGTACTTGCTTATTCATGAGAACCACTGAGGAAACATATAAATGTTCAGTCTACTAAAATGAGCTTCATAAAAATAACAAAATGAACAGGTACAAATACCTCAAACATCCAACAGCTTCCTCAGTTCACTGAGGGTGTTAAAAGCCATATATGGTGTCACAACTTTCCTTCTGATTTCACATAACCCTCTTTCTACCACTTCACAATAATTCACAGGCTACAGTTCTTTTGCTGCACTTCAACAAGCAAGTTTCAGGTCTTTTTCAAGATGAAGTTCCATATTTATTGCAGCATTTGTATTTCTCTTACCCATTCAAGGTGTATAAAACTGTTTTTCTTAGGGTTCTATCTTATTTTTACATGTGTCACCAGCAAGTTTTTGAGTGCAGTGCTCCTAACCTTATTTTGGTGGAGGTGAAAGGTTGGTGTTATTGTGCACTTTTGCTCAGCATACTGATTTCAGGAATATACATATCATGGAATAGCAGAACAGACTATAGGAGTTATTGAATGAAAAGAGGAGAAGAAGTTTTGGGGCAGAGAAGGCACGCAGCTATGGGAAAAAAAATCTATATAGGTGGTACACTTTATCTCATTTTATGTTGTTGGAGCATAAAAGGAGACGGTGAGTTGAGACCAGAAGAATAAATAGGAACAAAAACAAGTGCAAGCATTTGTTATGATAAATTTGGACACTGTTAGGATGTCCTCAAAAAGTTATAAGCATTGCAGTGACATATACAAATGTGCATTTTATGTAGATTTCCCTGTTCAATCACTAGGAAGAGCATGGACTGGAAATGGGCAAGGATCTAGGTTAGTAGACCAGGAGGCTTTTGTCATATGATTAAGGCCCAGAATATGGCAGTAGTATCTGGAATGAATGACATAGAAAGACTAGTAGAATATTTGGGAGATACAGTAACAGAGATGGGTAATTTTTGAACATAGTGGATGTGAGTGAAAGGCAGTTAGGGGTGGTGAGGAACAATAGAAATGTCCTATATTTCATCACTGAACACAGTGATGGATGGTCATAACACTAACTGCAATTGAGAACATAACAAGAGGGAAAATCTCACAGGGGTCTGGAGAAGAAGATGGGCTTGGTGGATTGGAGTTAATAAGTCTGGTATGGGACAACTTCAGACAAACAACGCTGTGTGACATGCACCTACGTAAGTTCATAGGTGCTTTTACTTATTATAAATTTGGAATATAGCCTGTATATTCCTAGGTTTGGAAAAGAATATTAAAGAAATAAATGTGATGTCTTTGTTTTGTGTTTTGCTATCTTTTTTCCTTTTCATCTTTTAAAAGTTAGCTAAAATTCACCTCTTCAGAGAGAGCTTCTTTGACTAAGTCCTCAGAAGCTGACACTAGGACAAGGATATGCAAGCGATTATTTAGAAAATTATTTATAAAGGGAGTGAGAGAGTTGGAACAGAGATGGACAGAAACCAGGCAAAGCTGTCATCTCAGGAAAAAGGTCTTAAGGAAGGTTGCTTCCCCCAGGGGAACTCAGGAGTGTAAATTGTATAATATCTCAGATTGTTTCATCCCAAGGCAAGAAGGCTGGCCTTTCATAATCCCCAACTTGACAGTTATTGGTTAACCATTCCCATGGGATGAAAATTTGCAGACATTTTTGGCTGTAAACTGTGCCCAGGGCAAAGCAGTTCCAGAGCCAAGGACAGGCCTCGAAACTGAGCTGCTAGTATGCTATTTACACACTGAAGGAGACCAAAGCCAGAAATAGAAAAGTAAAAATTGCATTGAAGGTGATCTGGGTAAAGCTAGACTCAGGGCTCAGCAAAATGGACTCTCAAACAAAATCCAGCTTAGTGCCTGTTGTTAACGTCATTGTGGTATAATTTATATGCTATAAGATTTGGTTGTTTAAACTGTACAATTTTTAGCAAATTTATAGCGTTGTGCAGCCATCACCATAATCTAATTTTAGAGCATTTTCATTACACCAGAAAGAGAGCTTGCACCATTAGCTGTCACTCCTCATTGCCTCCTCATCTGCCCCCAGTCCAAGGCAACCACTAATTTACTTTGTGTCTCGATGGATTTTCTTATTCTGAACATTTTATATAAATTAGCTGGCACATTATGTAGTCTTTCATCCATGTTGCAGCACATGTAAGTATTCTATTCCTTTTTATGGCTGAATAATATTCCTTTGCATGAATATATCATCTTTTGTTTATCTATTCACCAGTTAATGGGCATTTAGGTTATTTCCATTTTTTAGATGGAAATGAGGTTATGAACAATTGTGCTCAAGTTTTTGCATGGACATATGTGTTCTTTCTATTTTTCCTAGCTTTATTGAGATACAATTGATGTATAAGAGTGGATAAGTTTAAGATGTACAAAATGTTTATTGGATACACAAATATATTACAAAATTATTATCACAATAGTGTTAGCCAACCTCCATCATATTACATAATTACCATTTCTTTATGTAGTGAGAATATTCAAGATTTACTCTCTTAGCAAATTTTAAGTATATAATACAGCACTATTAACATCATGCTGTAAATTAGATCCCCAGAACTTATTTGCTTTATAACTGGCCATTATAATCCAACTCCACATTGTCCCTACACCCAGCATTTGATAACTGCCATTCTACTTGTTATTTCTACAAGTTTGGCTTTTGTAAATTATGCATGTAAGTGATATCATATAGTTTTTCTCTTTCTCTGCCACATTTATTTCACTTAGATCATGCCTTCAGGGGCTTCCCTGATAGCTCAAACAGTAAAGAATCTGCCTGCAATGAAGGAGACCCAAGTTTGAGCCCTGATCGGGAAGATGCCCTGGAGAAGGAAATGGCAACCCACTCCAGTAATCTTGCCTGGAGATTTCCATGGACAGAGGAGCCTGGTGAGCTATAGTCCATGGGGTCATAAAGAGTTGGACACCACTGAGTGACTAACACACAAAAACCTGCCCTCAGATGACAGGATCTTTTTTGTTGTGGCTGAATAACATTCCATTGTATACATATACCACAACTTCTTCATCCATTCATCTATTGAAGGACATTGCATTTGTTGTTTTCATATCTTGGGTATTGTTAATAATGCTGCAGTGAATATGGGAGTACAGATATTTCTTTGAGATTCTGTTTTCACTTCCCTTGGATATATATCCAGAACTGGACTGCTAGACCATATAGCAGTTTTATTTAAAATGTTTGAGGAACCTCCATACTGTTTTCTATAGAAGTTGTGTGAATTTCATGGACAAATTAAAAAAATTTTTTTTTCTCTTGGGTAGATACCTTGGAGTAAAATGAATAATTATATGTTTTACATTTTGAGGAACATCAGACTAATTTTCAAATTGGCTTCACAGTTTTACATTCCCATCAGTAAGACATGAAGTTTCCATCTTCTCCATATCCTTGTCAGCACTTGTTACTGTCTGTCTTTTTAATTACAGCCATTCTAGTGAGTGTAAAGTGACCTCTCATTGTGGTTTTGGTTTTTATTTCCCTAATGACTAATGATGTGGAGCATCAGATCATGTGCTTATTTGCCATTTGTATGTCTTCTTTGGAGAAATGTCTATCTAAATCCTTTGCCTACTTTTTAATTGGGTTATCTGCTTCACGTTTTTTAAACAAAATTTTATTGCAACACAGCTACACTCATTTGTATATTTAGTGTCTATGGCTGTTTTTGTACTACAATGGGAGAGTTGAATGGTTGCAGCAGGACCACACGGCCCATGAAACTAAAATATTTGCTCTCGGGCCCTTTATGGAAATAAGTCCCATCTCCCCTGCCCCCATCTCAGGAATGTGTGTGACAGTGCATAGAGGTAAGGAGGGAGCTGCCCTTTTGTCTCTTGCCAGTGAAAGAGGTTTAATGGGAATACTTGGAACTGCTTTCCCAGAATTCACTAGGACATGGGGTATGAGAGTGCTTCCTGATGTGCACTTGTGGGGTGAACTAATTCTCACTCAAGAAAGTCACCTACATGGGGTAGGTTGACTTCAACAGGAAGATGGTAGAAAATAGCACCAGATTCCCAGAGGCTGAGGAAGGAGTCACCATCCTGGAACAGAGCTGCAACTACTAGGGTCAGACACTGTGGGAGAGAGTAAACAGGGCACTCCCAACAGTCAATCATCACTCTTTCCAAAGAGAATCAACTTCAATCACCTCCCTAGCCCAGAAGGTGAGAAATCACTTACCTAGCCTTGAGAAGGCAATGGCACCCCACTCCAGTACTCTTGCCTGGAAAATCCTATGGACAGAGGAGCCTGGTAGGCTGCAGTCCATGGGGTCGCGAAGAATCAGACACAACTGAGTGTCTTCCCTTTCACTTTTCACTTTCATGCATTGGAGAAGGAAATGGCAACCTGCTCCAGTGTTCTTGCCTGGAGAATCCCAGGGACGGGGGAGCTTGGTGGATTGCCGTCTATGGGGTTGCACAGAGTTGGACATGACTGAAGTGACTTAGCAGAAGTAATGCAGTGGGAAAAGAAAGCAGTAAAGTTATCTTTTGACTATATCAGAAGTTATGTTTGTTCAACATACTTGTCACACACATATGTGAGACTTTCACTTGAGACGACATACAAATGTTTGCCAAATAGACTAAAGACCACTTGGTACTTAACTTTTGTTTCATGTAGGAAGTCCATGGCTCAGCTGGTATTCTAATTGTATATAACCTCTCTCCATATTTTGATGACCATGCAACAGGACACATACTATTTTGTTAGATCAGATGCCACCACTTTCAGGAAGTCTTCCTTGAGCACCTCTCAACCCTTACCCTGTTTCATGTCAAGTCAGTTTCTCCTCATATTATTGAAGTACCCAGGATCTCCTCTATCAGAGTTCCCACATTTTGCAACGTAGTCTGTTTTCTTGTCTGTCTTTGCTGCCAGTCACAGAATCCCCTGAGGGAAGAGAGCACATCTTCTTCACTGATATATCAGAGCATAGTGCTGACAAAGAGTAAATGCATTCAATCAATGTTGTTTAAAACAAATATTGCCTAACAAGGGTTTTCTTGGTTGCTCAGACAATAAAGAATTTGCCCACATGAGGAAGACCTGGGTTCAATCCCTGGGTCAGGAAGATCTCCTAGAGAAGAGAAAAGCAAGCTATTCCAGGATTCTTGCCTGGAGAATTACATGGACAGAGGAGCCTGGCAAGCTACAGTCTATGGGGTCATAAAGAGTTAGACATGGTTGAGTGACTAACACATACACATTGTTTAATAAATTCATTTATGTCAAATGGGGTATGATTAGCTACAGCCACTGGCTTCCCCCCACAAATGTCCCTTAACCATAATGCAGCCCACGGAGGAAAGAGTGAGGAAATGGGGACCAAGTAGCAAAAATCCACTCCTTTTCCTAGTAAGTCAGAAAGCGGCTCATTAGAATCCTCTTCATAGTGAATCGACAGATGATGGATCAGCATACTTCAAATTCTGTTGAAAGTCACACAAAAGCCTTTTCCCCCTTTAGCTGCTTCTGTATTTCTGATATGAAGTTGGATAAAGCAACTTCTCTCTGTGCCTTTGAGCAGCTTTAATTGACGTGGATCACTGACCAATTGATGTGGATGCAGCAATCAGTATCAACTGGAAGGCAGCTGAAGCAAGAGGATCAGCCATCCTGCAGTCTGGTTTGCCAACCCCATATAGCTAGAGCCTAGACAATTGATCTTTGCTGCTTTAAATGATCAAACTGCAACCTATTCAAGATGCATATGGTTTCAAAGGCTCCCAAATGCTGATGTTGGACACTGCTAAAAGGGGAATAATGAGCCTAGCACCATTAAAGTTGGAGTCAATTAGCAGAGTCAGGAGACTGACAGTGTGTGTTTCTAAGTATAATTTGCTCCTTTGTATCTATAATAAAACCTTACTGATTTTCCTGCAGCTTGATCATTCCCTGAGGAGTCACATTTGCGGTTCGGTGGAGAAGTGTGGGGTGACGTGAGCAATATCATGAGGTTACTGCCCCTACAGGTTTAATGCCATCCCTAAACTTTTACCATTCAAGCTTCCAAGCTAAGGACTGCTTTTTCTGAGCCAGCTTTCCCAGAGTGTATTAGAGACATACTATTTCTGCAGGAAATAGATATATTATTTGAGCACAAAAAGTTCACATGGCCAAATAAAGGTGAGAAACCCTCTACTAGATAAGGAAGTCTCTTGGCTTCAGAACTCTTCCAAGTCAATATGTATTGCATACATTCATGCTAAATCACTTTAGTTGTGTCTGATTATGTGAGACCCTACAGACTGTAGCCTGACAGGCTCCTCTGTCCATGGGATTCTCCAGGCAAGAATAATGGAATGGGTTTCCATGCCCTCCTCTGGGGGATTTTGCTGACCTAGAGATCGAACCAGCATCTCATATAGCTCCTTCAGTGGCATGGAGGTTCTGTACCACTAGCACCTCTTGGAGAGACCTAATGTGTATTATGTACTATTAATTGTGTGTGTGTGTGCACAAAATTCATGGCACAAAATATATATATTAATGTGTTATGTTATATATTAGTATAAGTGCGGTAGTTCATGGGGTCACAAGTTGGATACAACTTAGCAAGTGAAAAACAATTAATTATAATAATATGTAATATATATACTAAGAATTTCCAAGGGAGGAATGGTAACCAAACATTTCACCAATGATGTTTGGACATAAAGCTACTAATGGATTATATTCTGAGAACCTCCTTTGGAAAATGCTGTCTTGGGGACACTCCAGGGACAGTTTCACATTGTGTCCCCAAATTCTTACAGGGAAGGAGTTTGCAAGGTGTTTTGACTCCCATATTTTTCAACTTTCAGTTTTCTTAAATGAACTTTTAGTTTTAGAATGGTTTTAGATTTTCAATAAATTGCAAAGGTATATAGAGATCTCCTAGAGCTCACAACCAATGTCTCCTATTGGTAACATCATACATGAACTATGATACATTTGTCACCACGAAGAAACCACATGGTTTTACTACTATTAACTCCACAGATTTTTTTTTTTAATTTCATTCAGTTCAGTTCAGTTGCTCAGTCATGTCCGACTCCTTGCGACCCCATGAACCTCAGCACGCCAGGCCTCCCTGTCCATCACCAACTCCCGGAGTTCACCCAAACCCATGTCCATCGAGTCAGTGATGCCATCCAGCCATCTCATCCTCTGTCGTCTGCTTCTCCTCCTGCCCCCAATCCCTCTCAGCATCAAAGTCTTTTCCAATGAGTCAACTCTTCGCATGAGGTGGCCAAAGTACTGGAGTTTCAGCTTTAACATCATTCCTTCCAAAGAAATCCCAGGGTTGATCTCCTTCAGAATGGACTAGTTGGATCTCCTTGCAGTCCAAAGGACTCTCAAGAGCCTTCTCCAACACCACAGTTCAAAAGCATCAATTCTTCGGTGCTCAGCTTTCTTCACAGTCCAACTCTCACATCCATACATGACTACTGGAAAAACCATAGCCTTGACTAGACAGACCTTTGTTGGCAAAGAAATGTTTTTCTCTAATGTCCTTTTTCTACATCCTATCTAGGATGCTGTTTAGTCTTTATGTCTCTTTCATCTGTCTGTGACAATTTCTCAGACTGTCCTTCTTTTTGATGACCTTGATAGTGTGGAGAAAGGTGCTTTTTAATAGCAAGAGAGCACAGGGAAGTATAATGAAACCAAAAATCTTCTGGAGAGAAAGGAGTTGAAAAAAGTTTGAAAGGGCAGAAAAATGCAAGAAAATAAAAAGGAGACAGTTTATTGACCATTTAGTTTTATAAGATAAACCTTGACTATATACTAATTTTGTAGAATATACATATGGAAAAGAATGCAAATCACAGTTTTAACATTTATATCATTCAAATATATCAAATTGTATCATTTTCTCCTAAACTACTGCCTGGTGTGGTTCAAAGGAAAAAAGGCAAGTATCAAGCCAAAAGATAAAACTAAATAAAATGTAGGAATAAGAAAGACAAAAGTGACTGAGATGATCAGCAGGAAGGAATTTGAAGGTTACAAGTGCTAAAAGATTGTTCATCAGTATAACAGCCCTTTGACTTGAGTTGGTATCTGTTGAAACACTATCTTTTGTTCTCTTCCTGTTTCTTCTCATAAAGGATAGTTTTGAAGGTAGGAAACATGATGTCTCTTAGAAGGCTTATTTCTCTGTATCCTGCACTTATGGCTCTTAGTGACAATTTTTTTTCCTTCCCTAAACCAAGAAATTACATTTTCCCTTAAACTTGATGTACTGAAGGAAACCCATATGTAAGACTAGAGAGGTGGTGATCTGTTGGGTCCAGCATAATCAAAGGTCACAGAAGCCATGGTGAGCATGAACAAAGAGACCATGACATGACCGGAGCCAGGGTCCAGGGTAGAATTTCTTAGGACAGGCAGTGGAATGAGATCTGGTGTGGATCACAGTTGTTGTTGTTTTATGAGCAAGTCTTGAAAGACATACACATCATTTCTACACAAACATGACCAGCCTGAACTTAGTCAAATGGCCATATCTAGCTGTAAGAGAAGCTGGAAAATGTAGTCTCTAGTTGGGTGACCGTATGCTCAATTAATATTGTATTACCATGGCAGAAAGCAAAAACAGATACTGTGAAACAGCTTTGCACATAGCAAAACAGTTTGTCCATTCTGCTTTCCCCCTTTGAAGTTAACAGAAGCCCCAAAGTGTTTAAGGGTGCAATGTGACTAGCTGGTGCTTGCGTTGCAGCCTCTATTGCAGTTAGGAGATGCCATATGGCACAGTTTTGGTCCATGAGAACAGAAACAGAAGTTATCTGAAAGTTTTAAGTAAAGCTTTTGCTTCATTGATAAAGGTGGGTAGGCACAGCTTGTGCTGCCTTTCCTAATTCTTACCTGGAATAAAGATATGATAGTTGGAACTGCTGCTATTAAATTATGTTTGAAGGAAGGACAAAATAATGGCAGAATAATATACCCTGAGATTAAAGGCCTACTAGACTCATACTGACAGTTACTACCTTTGGACTTGTGGCATGTAAGAGAATGTCCCCACTCCCTTTTTAAGCTTTAGCTAGTTAGAATTTCTGTTTCTTGTAGCTTATTACATTATGATACTGAGGATAAGTGGCCAGAACCAAGGAAATCCTGAAAGCAAATAAGCAGACAACTCAGCTGAGAAAGGATCATGTAAGAAGATTTGCCTGATACAGAGTGATATCATGCACAGAGAGGGTAAATTCAAAGAACAAAAAAGGAGAAAAAAAAAATAGGCTAACGTATCCATTAGCAGATGTAAATACCCTATCCGAGAATTTATAGATAGGGTAGTAAAGACCCTAAATATGATTATGGGGTGTTAAGAAAATGCAGACAGAATGTGTAAATTCCTCAGAACATATATATGAGAGTAAAGAATAGAAGTAAACAGCAACCTTATATATAAAGGGACTGAAATAGAGCCACATATATGACTAGAAAACTATTAATATAACTTCTAAATGAGAAGTTGATGAAAAATGAATGTAATTGCAAAAATCATGAACCACAAAATGAAACTTCCATTAAATACCTGCAGTTAGCTGAAATGCTTATTATAATAATCTAGGAAAATCAGTTTAATATTTATCCTTGGTATTGTGAGTTATTTTTCTAAATAGCATCTTTGCTTCTAAACTCACATTTTAAAACAGCAGATTCAGACATCTGTCATAGGTCTGAACTGTAGTTTAGTGGTTATAAACCTGGATTTAGGCATTAGAATTTCTGAGTTTGACTCCTGGCTTGATCATTTACTCTTTGTAGTTAGTGAGTAAACTACTACCCTTTCTGTGCTTCAACATAATTATCTGAAGAATTATGATGACAGTAGTAATCAACCTCAGGCTTCCCTGGTGACTTAGGGGTAAAGAATCCACTTGCAATGCAGGAGACATGGGAGACACAGGTTCAATCCCTGGGTCAAGAAGATCCCTGGATGGGGGCATGACAACCCACTCCAATATTCTTGCCTGGAGAATACAATGGACAGAGTAGCCTGGTGGGCTATAGTCCACAATGTCACAAAGAGTCAGACACAACTAAAGCGACTGAGCATGCACACATTATTAGCTGTGTGATCTTGGATAAGTTATTTCACTTCTTTGAATCTTATTTTATTTATGATCTATAACATGGGAACAAAAATAATATGTACACACTTCACAGGATTATTCAATCATTAAAAGAAATATCATTCTGTTGAAATGTTCTATCTGGTCAGGAAGACTGTCAAAATGTATACCATGAATTCAAAAAGAATTATTGCAGCTGTGTCATAAGAATGGCAGGATGCCTCAGTAGTCATGACTCTAAGAAAGCTCCCTCAGCAACTCAGCAGTCCTTCAGAAGCCACAGAAGAGTGGCAGCAGACACAGCCAAACTCTCTTGGAGACCATAAACTGCCCTCCTTCTCTGAAATGCAGGTTCAGCCATGATCTTCCTTCCCTCCAGGGGTGAAATTCTGAGGGAAGCAAACATATCTGCAAGTGGGCTTTCTAGCATTTGATTTAAAAATCTCTTATTATATTTTCGTTACACATTATACACAGAGTCAAGCAGAGAAACAACTCACCCACTTCATCTAATCTTCCCCTGCCAATCTCCTTTTTCCTCATCTTAACGTCCTTTGCTGTCCCTAACCCATGTCTCCTCCTCCCAGTAACCCTGCTCTGATAGACCTGTAAAGCATCAGATTAGTATGTAGAATTTCTGGGTTCTGGACTTGGCTTTGCTACGTCCAACCAACATGTATCTGAACAAATCATTGCACTGCTTGGAATTTTAGTTTTCTCACCTTCCAAGTTGTGATATTTGATCTTTGGGCCTGTTCCTGGCACAGAGTTCTAAACCTCTGCAACTTTTTCAGTGCTAAGAGTGAGAAAAGCGTTTTTGATATTCGTCACGAGTCCCTTTCACTATACCTGAGTTTATGTTAATTAAGTGACACTTGGAGGTGGAGACTGGTTGCCAGAGAAACCAACCACTGAAAAGAGTTAAAACTTTCAGTCCCACCACCAGACCTCTGGGGAGGAGAGACAAGCTGAAATTGACATTGTTCACCAATGGCCATCAACCACATCTGTGTAATAAAGCCTCCATTAAAACCCTTAAATGATAGGATTTGAAGAGTTTTCAGGTCGGTGAACGCATCAGGATGTTGTAGAAGACAGTATGCTTGAAGAAGGCTTAGAAGTTCTAAGAACCTTCCCACATACCTTGCTCTATGCATTTCTTCCATTTGGTTGTTTCCAAGTTGTACCCTTATCATAAACCAGTAATAACAATGGAAGAGCTTTCCTAAGTTGCATTGTTTTAGCAAGTTATTAAGGAAGGGGTCCTGAAAACCCCTGATTTAAAGCTGGTGTATCAGAAGCACAGAGGATAGCCTGGGACATGAAATTGGCATCTAAAATGGGGCAGTCTTCTTGGACTGAGATCTTAAACTGTGGGGTTTGCACTAACTCCATGTAGCTAGTGTCAGAATTGCTTACCTATACATTTGGTGTCAGAAGTGTTGAGAGTAGAATAAATAGGAATTTACCTTGAAAAATGAAGATACTGATACCAAATTCATCGGCTAAAATGCAAGTAGATATTTGCAAATTCCATAAATTAAGACTTTATACATTTAATCCATTTACTTGTTCACTTATTAATTCATTCATTCACCTTTAATGCTTTTAAACACCAGTTATAGGGAAGGTCTAATTATTATTACTATTCTTACTGGTCTCTACCTACTTTGGCTAGTGAAAAAGGTAAGCTCTTTTCTAAAGTGATCCACAAGTCATAAAAGAAAAAAAAGTCCAGAGCAGAGGAGGTAAGAACTAAGAAGTTCTTGGTGAAGGGATTTGTTCCCGTGGGTCTGTGGTCTTTTTGCACCGTGTGGTTTTCAAAACTCTCCTGGGCTCCATCCCATCATGCCATTTTGACAATGGCACTACAGAAGCCCAAATCTCTCTGCCAGAGCTACCACAATCAATCTCCCACAGCCTTGTTATCAAGGCTTCAGGGGCCTGGGCTCTCGTGAATTACTTGTCAGAGTAATTAATCTTCTCTGTCCTGAAGCCCTTATATGTGGCCAACTGCCACCAAAGCCAAGAGCGATGGTGCAGATTAGTTGTTTAAGTGCAGCCTGGAAGCTGCCTTCTGAGTGAAGTGGTGCTAATCAAACCCTGAACCCTCACCATAATGGGTCTCTCACAGAAGCAAGTGGCTAATTATGGTCTGGCACTATTTTGGAATTTGGTGATTAACTCCCTCAGGTTGATTAGTTCTTAACATAGAAACATCTGTTTATTTGGGGGAAGCCCATTTATTAAGAATTCTCTCTTGATCCTGGGTCTTTTTATATTAATTGAGTCATAAGAAGATTACATGAAGTTAAATAAAGAATCCCCAACTGTTAAGCAAATTGACATTTTTCAACAGCAATTGTTATTTTTATCATTACTGATGAAAACTCAGATACAGGGAATAAAAAGAATATAGCAAAAATATTTTATATTATAAACAGAAGCCTATTTCTACTAACAAAGTTTCAGATATTAATTTTATCTTTTTAAAATTAGAATATAAATGAAATTGTTTTACTTAAATATGATTTATTTTCCTATTTTAACACATTTTATATAATTTAACTACCTCTGTGGCTGATAACATCTATGGTGAAGGTACTAATTATGTAGAACCACTTCATTATGACCTGAACAGGGGCCAAGACTTTAGGTGGGGTCATTGTTTCAATTCTTGTGAAAGTTCCATTAACATTTTTTCCTATACCAAATTTACTACTCTTAAATTTCAAAAATCAAAAGAAATGAAGAAACAAGTGGCATGAGATTAGAAAAAATAATATGCCTGGGCAAGCAAACATTTTAACAACAGCTATCATCTATTTTTAAATGTGTCTACTGGTCAGTTTTTAATATATTTATTTATTTGGGTCAAGTTTATTGACCAAATTCAGCAGAATCATTGTCATCGAATGCTCTAAATTGGGGTGCATCTCTTTCTCTGTGTGCGTGTATGCATGAGAAGAGTTTTGTTTTCTAAGCTCTGTCCTAATTATCCATTATTCAGTAATTATCCAATATTCAAAAAATATTAGAAACATAAAGAACCCCCCAGAAAAAGCAAAACACATCACTGCAGTCTGATCCAAAGTCCAGCTTCATAAGGTTTAAGCTGCTAAACCTGAAGGGAAAAGATAAGTGTAATAGGAACCCTGCTCTTTGATCTAGATCAGGAAAGAAAAATCTTGAAACAGTTCGACAGAAAATTCCTAAAAATGGTCATTTCAGGCAACTTACAATAAAAAATGATAATTTATATTTAGTTGTGTTTTCTAAGTTCCAAGCACTTTATGGATATTTATTTCATCTTCCTGAGCAGCCTATAGCATCGAAACTTTTACTCTCACCATTTTAGAGCTGAGAATACTCAGGTCTACAGATGTTAAAGCAACTTGTCCACAACCATTTCTAGAAAATGGGAAAAGCAGGATACAAATCCATCACTGTAATTAAAGAGACTGTACTATTAGCTACCACATTGCTTGCCTCTTTCCTAGTTTTAGAGATTCACAGATCACTGAAAATTAATGCAAAATTCCATGCAAAAATTATGAAGCAGAATCTATCTATATGGGTTGATACCGTTCTTAGTTGCAGTAATATTTGAAAACTTTTTCTGGGTAAACTCTCAGGCTTGCATTTTAAATATAAAAAGGCAAAAAAAAGAAACATATATCCTTTGTGCCTAATTAAAGATGATTTAGAATGACCTTGAAGTGTTTTATTCAGTTGATGGGGAGATGAAGATGTTCAGCTAAAATCATAAGACACTGGTTTCACTGGACATGTTATTATTGTTACACTTGAAAACACAGTCTTCATTCATGTGAGATGAATAATTTTACCAGAATGTTCCAGTCAAATAGGATATATCTTATTTCCTCAATTCCAAGATGTATTTTTTTTTCTCAATTTAACACTGCTGATTTGGCAGTTTATTTTATACTACCATGCTTAGTCACTTCAGCTGTGTCCGACTCTTTGGTGACCCCATTGACTGCAGCCTGCCAGGCTCCTCTGTCCATGGGGCTCTCCAGGCAAGAGTACTGGAGTGGGTTGCCATGCCCCCCTCCAGGGGATTTTTCTAACCCAGGGATTGAACCTGCATCTCTTATGTCTTCTGCATTGGCAGGTGCATTCTTTATGGCTAGTGTTCTTTACGACTAGGTGCGTTCTTTACGACTAGTTCTTTACGTTCTTTACATTCTCCACCAATGCCTAGCATTAATTTAGGTTTTTCTCCAAAAGCTGTTAATAACCTACTGGCAACTTTGCAATCCAGGAAATATTGTTTTTAGCTCTTGCTCTCAGAATGTCATCTTAAACATTAACTCAAGCAAAAATTAGCCAGTGTAGATGTATTACCTAGTGTCAGATAGTCATGAATTATAATCTGTGACTCTGAATAAAATAAACATATTAACCACCAATCTGAGGGCAGGAGAAAACCTCTCAGAAATATTAAAAAAATATATCTTTACAACCAGTTTACAAGTTAAGACATAAAAGCCACTGCAACAAACCATATATCTACATCACATTACAGAACTGACTACAAATACTCAGAATTGCCTACTTCACTATAAGCTTTGATTATCTGAGCTGTATTTGGACAGCTATTTGTTTGTAAGACGGGTATATAATATTATAGACAATAACCTGCAAATTACGTATAAGTGCAATATAACACTGTATAACCCACTAACATTCCTAAGATTCCAAAGTATTTGCACTGATTGTAGTCTATTCTACAAAGCAAACACATTTCTTACATGATCACAGGTACTGCCAAGTACGGTAGATTTAAAACTAAAATGGCTTACTAGTGTCTAAATAATCTCCTAGGAAACTGTTTAGTCTAGACCATTATCTTGATAGTTTATAATTAGGTTCAATAATAAAGCTTGTTTTGCTGACCTAGGTCAGATCAGCATGTCCACAGCATCTGGGCTCAGTGACCTTGCTTTAGAGGGTATTGTTAGAAAATCCATTATTATCATCACATACACTTCAGAGAAGTGGCTGTTTTGTGAATTGATGGTGTGATGTTGCCACTTTAGATAAAAGAGTCCATGAATTATTGACTTAATGAGTTAATGTTGCTTGATTTCACAACAAAGTCTTTATAGTCTCCATGCTATTTACTGAACATACAATCACAGCATATGAAGGAAAGCACAGGTAATAGGCTGTGCTATGCACTTATGAGCCACAAGAAATCTGAAAAAGGCATAGCTTCACAGAAGTGTCACTGGTGAAGGCATGGCACTTTGGTCAACAGTCTCGGGCCAATTCATGGAGAGTCCTTTGAGATGACTTGCTTCACATTATTTTTGCCCTATGGACACAGAGCAGCAGTTACCTGCTTTTCCTCTTCCCCAGAGTTTGTCCTGGGTCTTGGGTGAAGCCTTGGGATCAGTGCTGTGTGGGACGGTTGCTGCTGGGTGGAAGTTCAAAGAGAGCCCGCAGAGAAAGCCACTGCAGGGAACATGCAGTGCCCTGATGCTCACCATGAAAAAACAGAAGCATAATCTTCTGATGTGATGGCAGTTTTCTTCAGAGTATGCCAAACACGGGGGGAGATTGTAAAAACCCAGGCACACAGCAGTTAATAGGTTTTCCAGAGAAACTGCTGAGTACTCAGACGTATCAATTCAGCAGACTGTTTCTAAGTTTGGTTTTGATTTCATTCATCAATGCCTATTTATTTATTTTTGGCTGCCCTGGATCTTTTCTGTTTTGCTTCGGCTTTCTCTATCTAGTTGTGGTGAGAGGAGGCTACTCTCTAGCTGTGGTGTGCGGGCTTCTCATTGAGGGGGCTTCTCTTGTTGCAGCACACAGGCTCAGGATCTGTGGCTCGCGAGCTCCACAGCGCAGGCTCAGTAGTTGCAGCAGGAGGGCTTAGTTGCTCCACAGCATGCGGAGTCCTCCTGATCACAGATCAAACCCGTGTCCTGTGAATCAGCAGAGGACACTCCTTTCCACTGTACAGGGAAGGCCCATCTATGCTTACCTTATTACAAGAGATGTATACATGGTATTTCATTCAATCATCCCAACAAACTTACAAAGTAAGTGTAATTTTTTTTTCCATTTTACAAATGTAAAAACTGAAAGCCTGAGAGAGGAAATAGCAGCTACAGAACTAGCTGGAAAGGTCAAGATTCAGAGCAGGGTCTAGCTGCCCTTGAAAAGTACAGAACAAGTTCAATCCCTCTTCTACATAACACTTATTCCATGACAATAATTCCCATTGGAGATACACACATACAGTTTGTCTCAGGGATAAGAATGCCAATAGGCACTTGGAACCACAGCAGGAAACCATTTTGGGAACGTAAGGATGAAGAAGCCCAAGTCATGTCTCCATTCCTGACTGGATATCTTCTGCTGTGAGAGTGAATGTGATATTACAGAAGGAAGATAGATTTTTAAGTCAGAGGTTCCTGGACTCTGTTCCTGACTCTACAGCTGCATGTGGAGCAAGTCACTTAACTTTCCTGAGCCTCATACTAACCCTACCTTCAAGGGCTATTTGTAGATTGACAAATATTAATAGAGGCAAAGAACCCAACACATAGAAGATATTCTAAGTATAGTCATTCCTGTTATCCTTCAGTTTCCTATAACCACTTTTCCTTTAAAAAAAAAAAAAGTGACCTGTGTTCCAATTGAAAGAAAGCTGTAACAATAACTGTTTTGCTCTAGACTCCAATACTGTTCTCCTTTCTGCTTCTCTGCACCACAAAACCATTTGGGGTGGGTGTTGGACTTGCTTTTCCACTTCTTTCCTCCCTACCTTGGCCCACATCTCTTTGCATTCTACCTCCCTAGGTGTGTCTCTTACCCCTGTTGGGGTACTTATAGCCCTAAAGGTACATCACAAGCTCAAAATCTCTGCACCTGCTGAGGTATTCTGTGCTAAATTTACTGCTCAGCTTCAGTATTAACCTCACCCTAGTGTCTCATTCTGGTCAGCTTTTCAGTTGTCTTCTTAAAATACCTATTTCATTGTGCTGTTTGAAGTGTGTTCTAATCTTTAGTTTCTTAAAATGCCTTTTGAAAGAGAGCAAGGAAGAAATCCTACGTACGAAGGTCACCAGGACCTATGGCTTTTTCTTAGCTCTTACCTCAGTTCTTCTCTGATTTTTGAGGCTGTTAGTCCTGTCAACTAGAAACACCTTCCTTGGCTCTGTCTCCCTCACCTCTCTATCTGTCTGCACCTCTTTTGTAGCCTCCTTTTCTTGCCCCCAAAGAGACACATTTTATAGCACTTGTTCTGTCCTCTCTTCCCTCTTCTCTCTCCCTTGGAGGACCCAATCATTGCTGTGGCTTCATCTTAGACTACAGAGTCAATGATCCCAAATCTGGGTGTTAGTCTAGACCCAAGCCAGTCTACACCAGCATTGCCAGTAGCTTTATCAACAATTCTTCTTGGAAATGCTTTGGGTATCCCAGGCTCAAGAAATCTAAAACTAACTTGCTTTTACTGCTTTCCTCCATCCTCATTTTTGTTAATGACATCATTAGATCCCTATTCCCCTCTACTTGGAACTCAGAGCTTTCTTATGTTCCTTGCTGTCCTTTACCACACAATCCATCAGTCGCCAAACCCTGCCACATTGGCCTCCTTAGTGTCCCACATTTATCCCCTTGTTTCTATCCCTACTGCCACTGTCCTAGCTCAGGTCCTGGACTGTTGCCATATCTCCCAGTTGGACAGTCCAGTCTAGTTTTCACACTGTGCCAGACTCATCTCCTTGAAATACCTCTATGATCATGTCACTCCCTCTTCTGATACCTCTGATATCTCCTCAGTGCCTACAGAACAATGGTCAGATGTCTTGGCATTCCAGTCAAGACCCTCTAATATTTGAGCCCAGCACCCGTCTTTCTTACTCCTCCTCATTGCCTTTGCCTTCCAGTCCCACAGTCGTGCTTGTCTTTTCTCTCTCCCTTGCATTCCCTTCCCACCTCTTTGTCAAAGAGTAACCTAGCTTTCAAAGGCTTCCCCACTTAAGAAGTCCTTCCCATCTTTCTGGCCAGAACTCACCTTCCTCTGTATTTTGCTAACACAGGTTATTATTCAATATAGATCATAGAAGGAACTTATTTTTTTTTAATATCCTTATATGCTGAACTAAGTGCTTTATATGTTTACCCTTTTAAACTTTCACAGTAGTTCTATAAAATGGGTTTTTACGGATGTAAAACTGAGGATCATATGAATTAATGTGGCCAAGGTCATGTAGGCAGTGAGAAACAGTTTCTCTTCACAACTCATGCCTGGTACTCTTTCCACTATAGCAAATCATTTCATCTTTTTGAGGACAAAGAGCCACAGAAATCTAAGGGAACCGATATGACCATTTAACAGTGACAAAGCAGCTCTGACTTTGGTCTGTCCTAGTTCTAGTTTTTTGCTTGGCTTTTCTCCTTTCAGATCCTCTTCTGATATTTGGTTACCAGTGCCTTTTAAAAGTTTCATTATTATGCATAATGTATTCATTGAAGGGCAGCATTTCCTGTAATTTATGTCTCTTCGTTTTACTACTCAGCAATTCCTCAGTATTTAACCTCATAAATTTCAGTTATTGTCCTATATTTACACATCGCATCTGCCGGAGAAGTCTGTGCAATTTAATACTGTGTGGAATCCGAAGAGATATTTAGTAAGAGGGCGAGCCCATAGCTTATGCCTTTCCTAGCAAAGACAGATTGCTCATGAGCAAAAGCAAATAATCACACCTTTTCTCCCTCTCTTGTATTTGCCTTATGATTCCCTTGATTTTCTGAAATCATCCCCAGCCCGTTCCTGGGAGCATGGGCGGCTGGCCTCCAAGTTCCTTTGTGGCTACAGTACATTTTGCATGCTGCACCTCTTCATCAGTCTGCTGGACCACCAGTTCCTCCCCCTCTGAAAAAGCCAAACAGTACTAAAACCCCACCTCATCTGGCTCTCGGCTCCCTTTGTTCCTCTTAGATTGTTCTGCCATTGCCCTGAGGCCAAGAGATCTTTGGGGCAGTGGCCCTGTTTGGTGTTTGGCACAGTTTCTTTACTGAACATCTCTATGTACATTTATGATGCCATATAACTAATAATAAAAACAGGACAGCCCAGGGCATCGTTTTTTATTGTCAGTACCACAGCAGCGGTGGGGGATGGGAAGATGAAGGACAGAGAGTGCAATAAGGTTCAGGACTTGTCAATAGAGGCTGGCCCTTGCTGAGCTCAGTCTACTCAGCCATATTCCTTTCCAAAGGGGAGCAGTAATGATCCGAGCCTTGTCCAGACCCTCTCACAGAGCCACAGTAGAACAGACTAGGACAGAGGATTCTGTGTGCTGTTGGGGAGCTGCCTGGGTTGTGTACCCCACTATTTTTCAAGTAGCAGGTTTGCCCATCTCTAGGCATGTGTAAGATGGACGACGGCAGAGCTCACACTGTTCATCACTGCCTGTTGCTAAATTGATGCGGCTCTCCTTGGACGCCATCAGCTGTGCAGTAATCCATATTGATGGCTGGGCTTTAGAGCAGCCGTTTGTATGCTCTGCATCCCTCTGTGACTGTCTGCTCTTTGCAGACGTGGCCTGGGTGGTATATGCCCCCAAATCCTCTGACTCAGGCTTCAGAAAGGTTGGGAAAGGTTTTTAGAGGCAAAAAATTTATCCCAGGAAGGCATTCACAGGAGGCAGCATAAAATAATGGAAAAAGCCCTTACTCTGAAATTAAGTGGCCTGACTTCATGTTTCAGGGGTCTGACCTTTTTTATCTGTGGGGCCTTGGGTAAATCACTTAGCCTCTCTGGGTCTCAATTTTCCTTTCTGCAAGCAGGGAAAAAAAGATAAATTTCTACTTCAAGATTATTTTTTAAATCCTATATCATTTATGTGCTGAAAAGTCCTATATAAGAGGTCATTAGTACTGGTACTATCGGAGAAGGCAGTGGCACTCCACTCCAGTACTCTTGCCTGGAAAATCCCATGGACAGAGGAGCCTGCAAGGCTGCAGTCCATGGGGTCGCTGAGGGTCAGACACGACTGAGCGACTTCACTTTCATGCGTTGGAGAAGGAAATGCAACCCACTCCAATGTTCTTCCCTGGAGAATCCCAGGGACGGGGAGCCTGGTGGGCTGCCGTCTATGGGGTCGCATAGAGTCAGACACGACTGAAGTGACTTAGCAGCAGCAACAGTAGTACTGATACTATAGTCAAATATTTTATAAAGGAAAGAAAGGTACAGAAGGGAATCTCTATGCTATATATGTTAGTATAAAGGTATAGAAATGCAAATATAAATGCAAAACCTGTACTAAATAGTAAGGGAGAAATAAACTGTTAATTTCCATTCTAGATAATTCCTGCTATTGCAGATGCCTTGGATAACCTGGAATACTTGGCACAGTTCTATCACAAGTGTAATTATTGGCAGTATACACTTCAGAAAGAACAAATGAACCCTCTCTAAGCAGAAAATAATAATCTATGATGATTTTTACAACTATCAGAGTGTGTGGTTTGTAAACAGTTAAAGAAGCTTCTTCTGTGGGGATCCATGGATTAAAACCTGGAGAGCACAAGAGTGGGAAGTAGAAGAAAAACAGGTTCTGTCCATCTTACTGGTACTGACCATGGTAACACGGGGTTAGCTGGAAGCAGCCTCTGAATCTGCCAGATCCAAAAAGAACTAGATCTAGTTTACCAAACATGTGTCAGTTTGAAACAGATTTATTTTGGTGGGATACTTTGTCAAGGTGCCCAAGCAAAGACAAACTCAATACGCAAAGGAAAGTGGACTGTCTGGGATGAGGGCCAGCTTGCATCCTCTTCTGAAATTTCTTTAATGATCTCAGCTGTTTACATCCCACATGCTGTTTGTGAAGGGACTGATTTCCATCATCCTTTAAAAGGATCTCTTTGCTCTATGTAAGCCCTCATCAGCACACTGTGCATGCTATTTTAGGGGTTATTACAGATGAGTTAACCTTTATCTCTGAGCTGCACATGCTAAATGCTGCATAGGGCCCCGCAGAGGAAAGAGGTCAATTCCCCTTGCATGTTCCAAGGACCTACCAGACATTTTCAGAACCAGAAGGTTATAAAAAAGATTGAGATGGAGATGGTCTGTCTGTTCTAGGAAATTATTTTCTTTTATTCAATGAGGAATATGTCCTATAGTACTCTTTTGACTTGCCAATCTGCTAATTTTAACAAAATAGTTGGGCAAGCAATGTGTAACAGCTGTCCACCTTTCTCTGTAACTGAGAAATCCATGTAGCCTATAAAAATGATAAGACCATAAGGAGGTGTTTCCATAACTGCAGGCAAAGGGAGGGGAGGCAGCGGCTTCAGATTAGCTTTTGCCTCTCCTCTGTTGATTTTGACTCATTTTTGTGTATCGGGAGGTGTGTCTACCCACTGACCCCCAAACCCAGTATTTCAGGTTTTCTTCCCTCATTAGCAGGAAAGAAGGGGATCCAGGCAGACACTTACAGCCATTTATTTTGTTCTTCAAGGGCCGCCTTCTTTGTAAATGAAAGAGGCCAATCAATAGGGCAGTAAGGAAGGAGGACAAGTAGCTGGGAGGGCCCCACTGCGTGGTAAGGTCTAGTTATAGCCCTGGTCCTGTGTACACAATATCCCAGAAGTGTGACTCATTAACACTCTGGGGAGGAAACCCAGCAATTTTTTTTTTTTTTTAATTAGCTCTCTATTAAAGAGAACAGTGAGTATTTTCAGGTTAGCATCTGTAGATTAAAATGAGCATATCCATTTAACATTTGGAGTTATTGAAATCAGAACTGGTATGCAGCAGCCCTCTCCAAGGAGGCAGGGCTGTGGAGGGGGAAGTCACAGACTAGCAGTCAGGCAGATCGAAGTTCCAATCCAGCCTTTGCCTCGTCAGCTCTGCCTAATTGTACAGTCACTTTGCTTCTCTGTCCTTCAGTTTCCTTATCTGCACATTGGGATGAGAACAGACTCAGGGCATGTTGAGAGAATGACAAAGAACTGTTCACATTAAAAACACAGACACAAATAGCAAGTGCTCAAAAATGTGAGCTCTTGTTAGTGTCATTTTATGGAAAGTGGTCCATTAGAAGTTAGCAGAGAGGAAACAGACACTCTAGGAGAACCGATAAGGCCTCTTGAGGCTGCTCTGTCATATCAGCATATCTCTACTTTTTTTGAGGAAGCATAGTTTCCTAAATTGTGAGGCTTCCCTCCTCATGAAGACTGAAGTATATCAGGAGTTGGATGGAAATGACATGCCAGTATGTGAAGAACTAAATATCACAATGGTGAATCTCCAAAGTTTTGCTCACATAGTTTTTTTTTTAATTGACTTTAATTTTTAGAACAGCTTTATATTTTCAGAAAAAAAAAAATGAGAAGACAGAGATAGGACAGAGAGTTCCTGTATATTTAGTACCCAGTTTCTCTTATTATCAACATCTTATTTCCATATGGTTCATTTGTCACAATTAATGAATGGATACTGAAAAATTATTCACTAAAGTCCACAGTTTATTCAGATTTCCTTAGTTTTTCTTTAACGTCCTTTATCTAATCCAGAATTCTATCTTATATACTATATTACATTGTTTCCTTAGTTGTTGTCATTCTGACTTGTCTTGTTTTTGATAGTTTTGAAGAGTAATGGTCTGATGTATTGCAGGCTGTCCCTGTATCAGAAATTTTCTTATTTTTTTCTCATGATTACACTGAAGTTCTGGCTTTTGGAGAGAAATATCATAGAGGTAAATTGCCATTTTCATCACATCATATCAAGAGTGTATTCTACCAACATGACATATGACTGATGAAGTTGACCTCAATCACCTGGCTGATCAAGGTTTCTTTACTAAACTGCTACCCTCCCCCCCCCCCCAGTTCCATACTGTGATCTTTGTAAGGACGTCATTTTGCCCAGTGCTAGTGCTTAGTCACTCAGTCATGCCCAACTCTTTGCAACCCATGGACTGTAACTTGCCAGGCTCCTCTATTCTTGGGATTCTCCAGGAAAGAATACTGGAGTGGGTTGCCATTCCTCTCTCCAGGGGACCTTTCCCACCCAGGGAGCCAACCCAAGTCTCTTACATTACAGGCAGATTCTTTACTATCTGAGCCACCAGGGAAACTCTATCAGTCATGCCCAACTCTTTGCAACCCATGGACTGTAACTTGCCAGGCTCCTCTATTCTTGGGATTCTCCAGGAAAGAATACTGGAGTGGGTTGCCATTCCTCTCTCCAGGGGACCTTTCCCACCCAGGGAGCCAACCCAAGTCTCTTACATTACAGGCAGATTCTTTACTATCTGAGCCACCAGGGAAACTCTAGACCTTTCTTAGCATTTCCATTAAATGCATTTTATGGAGAATCCCAAGAACAGAGGAGCCTGGTGGGTTACAGCCATGGGGTCGCAGAGAGCTGGACATGACTGAGTGACTAAGCACCAGCATTGCTGCTGCTAAGTCACTTCAGTCATGTCCGACTCTGTGCAATCCCATAGATGGCAGCCCACCAGGCTCCCCCATCCCTGGGATTCTCCAGGCAAGAACACTGGAGTGAGTTGCCATTTCCTTCTCCAGAGCATGAAAGTGAAAAGTGAAAGTGAAGTCACTCAGTCGTGTCCGACTCCCAGCGACCCCATATTCTGCAGCCCACCAGGCTCCTCTGTCCATGGGACTCTCCAGGCAAGAGTACAGGAGTGGGTTGCCACTGCCCTCTCCACTAGCACTAAGAGAGGTTAAGTGACTTTCCCAGAGTGACATGCTGAGTTAGTAGACTGAGTCCTTTCTCTCTTTCACTCTATTTATATAATTTTCCAGAACTTTTTATAAATGAGTATATAAATATTAAGAAGGAATTAAATGGTCTTTCAAGCAACTACAGGAATATTTAAATACCTTTTTTTTTTTTTTTAAGTACAGTATATAGTCTGTGGTTCTTTATTTGGGAGATATGGCCCAGAACCTGCTAGAATTCTCCCTTAACACTCAAGCTTATATTCCATACTCAGGTCTCTACATTTTATCCTTTGGCCAGGCTGCAGCCTCAGAATTCCCTGGCTTTTTCCATAGTGATCTCTATTGCCTTTACATCCCATGAAATGGCTTTGGGTTTTAATAAAAGTGACACATTCTGCCACATATTCCAGGTTGCCTATGTCTAAGAGCCCTGTAGGTCACCCATAGAAACCCTGGTAGACTGTCAGTACTGGATTTCATTTCCCAGCAAAATATCCACAGAACAGTGATTATTCTGGGGGAAAAAAAAAAAAAAAAAACTTCAGCCAGCAATATCCAGAAAGAAGCTGTGTACCTGAAGGAGGGATGTCATTTATAGACCTACTCTTGGTAATGACAAAATCGCACAATTACCTCCTGCTGCCCCTTCATTGCTTGCAACCTCTAAAAGGTGTAGATTCTTTTGAGGTCTCAGCCCAGGATTCTCTCTATAACATAATGTTATACATAAAAACTGCAATGGAAACACAAGCTAAATACACCTTGAATATATTTTATCATAATTACTATTTATAACATCATTTGTAAGACAAATGTTTCCAGAAATATATGATACAACTTCCAATGTGGTAAGGAGGCAGTGTAATGTACTGTAATAAAAAACACTATGGGCGTGGGGACCTAAGAGACAAGGATTCAAACCACTTCTGCCACTTACCAACTGAGTCCCCAGGCAAATGATTTAACATCACCAAGTTTAAGTTCCTTGATACTTACTTTACATTCTTATGTGAGTTTTAGAGGTTTATCTGTTATACATTAAATCTAAATTGGATGTTAAATAAATGCCAGTGATAATTTAAGTCAAGCCTTTCTACTGGGATAAAATTCTAATGAAAAATATCTATTCTTGATATTTTTGATTACCAAAATAACTGGCAATATGGAAATACTTTGGATAATCCATTTCAGACTCAGGAAATGAGGTACCAGCTAAAGTTTTTTATTTATGTATTAACAGGTTAAAGACATAAAAAGGAGTTGCTAATAGTTAGATATTCAACAATAAATCTGACTTTCCCATCTTCCTTGGATTCTAAAATGTAAATGATAGATTTTGTTTTATTACTATTATTTCACTAGAAATTACACGGGTCAAATTATTGCAAACTTTAACTCTGTATATCAAGATATGCTCTATAATTGCATTTGCATATGGCTCCCAATTATAGCTGCAAGTACACAAAAAGAAATACCGTTTTCCTTCCAACCTCGTATCTAGCAATAGCACACCTTTGTTCTTCCTAAGTCCCTTTCCTCCCCATCAGTACCAGATCCCAGAGACCAGGCCCTGACCACTGAAAACTGTGGAATTGACTCTACACACCGAGACTTGGCTGCAGGACCCTTGTGCAGATGAAGATGTCAAAAGGCAATCTGCAGTGAGAATGACAGTGTGATTAACCAGAATGAGGCCTAAGTCAGAATAGCACGGACCACTGGGAAATTAAGGCACCAATTTTCACCGTCAAGATCAGCTGTGATAGGGCGGTATATCCTAGCAACAGCAGAAGTCTTAACCTTGCCATCACAGCAAAAACTAATTTTGTAGTGTTATCCATTTATATCTTTTAATCCAAAAAGTCTTTAAACAGAAAGTAAATACACATTCCTTTTCCTAGATCTGCCTTTTGCCTCTAATTGAGAAACCTTAATTCAAGTGAATTAAAAGGTTACTGAGTCTTAACACAAATTTTATTAGCTTTCATTCTTGGTGCAACTGTGGGAAACCTCATCGGAGAGATGGAGAGGGATGGTAATAGTTAACATTAACAGTATTTATGAAGGAAATGATACTTAAAATCACCCTCGTGTATCCTAAACCAAACATACCATATTTTATTATCCATCTGAACAGTGTTATAGCATGCCCCTTTATTATGTTGATTGAGATTTATCATAAGGCAACACCATCACTTAAAATATAACTTCACATAAAGGAGTAATCAAAAAGGATGGAGGTTTTTTTTCATCTCTTGATACTAGTGCTTTAAAGTGACTTGACTGATATATTTATATTTATAAAACTAAGCAGCATAGGCCATTCACTGCCAGATGTTTTCAAGATAAGATAAATCAGTGATTTTTGATACACTGTATCAAACTGTCAGAACATGCAGTTTCTCTTTTAAAAAAAAAAGCAAAAATAAAATTGCTCTTCAGTGAGCCTAATTCCCCAATTAAAGGTAAAATCCTGCTAGAGGCCAAAATTATTCTGCATGCCCCTCTATTTCTGGTTGGGAGACCCCTATTCCAATTTTTCAGACACTGAGAAATCCCTCCCTGAAGCAATCTGTCTTGCTTTCAAAGCAGGGCCCAGTGCTCACCTGAGAGGTAAGCCTTGAGTAGTAAGGAGAAAGGCAAGGGAAAAGAGAGCACCCATGGCTAAAGATGAAAGAGAAAAACCTGGACCAAGTGGAATCATGGACTCCAAGGAAGAAGATAGTTTAAGAAAGAGCTGGTAGGGAACTGTGTTGAATGCAGCCTAGGTCTTTTAAGCCAAATGGACTAGGAAGGGAGATGGATTTGAAGGTCATGACTGATCTTGGGAGATCTCTTTTTGTGGCTGGATAAAGGCAAAGTGCAGGGATTAAGGAATGAAAAGACTGGTGGCAAAAGAAAAGAACCACCCTAGTTCATCCAAGTATTTAACACTTCCCATAAGAAAGAATAGGGATCCTTCCATGGTGTTTTTACAGGGTTTTAGAAAGCTAACCAATTGTCTGTCCAGTGGACCTAGCAGAATCCCTAATTCAGGAGAAGAGTAAGGCCTTATATTAAGGGATGAAAAATCCTTCCTATCCCAGAAATTCATTCTTGGGATAGAATGATAGTTAGTCTAAACTCCTATGCCAATTCCCCAGGATGGGAGAAAAGACTGGCAGGAAAATCCCAAAGCAGCAACAGAATAAATAATTCATTTACATGTTTCTCTCAAATTCAGGTAAAGGATTAGATTCAGTTAAAGCTTGGGCATTGAATACAGGAGAAGGCTTCACCCAGTGTGTGGGTATCCGAGGCAAGTATTTTATTGGCAAGAGGTGACATATATTTTGCACACTAGTAGCTTTTATCCTCTCTGGACTTTGGGGCACACATTCGCCTTGGTGAGGACTAAGGGGCTTGTTCTGATCTCTCTAGAATGCTTGGGATTATATACAGGAATGTCAGTGCAAGATTGCTGGTGTCTCTCACTCAGTGATACTGCTGTGGTCATTGTTGTTATGTGTATGAAGCTGTGTCTTGAAAATCTGAAATTGGACCAGAGGTCCTCTTGCTTTCAGACACCCATGATGTCAGCCTGTCACTCCACCAACTGTGCATAGATCTCATGTCTGAGGATCAACTTTAGCATTTCTCAGGCTGTCTATGCTGCTTCTGAGCTGCTCTTGCTAAAAATAAGCTGTACTTCTTCAGTCTGCTGCCTGCCAAATTGGACTGGCAGCTGCCCTGGTCTCCCCTTCCACAGCTCCTGCCAGTGTTCAGAGCTTCATATCACCATACATTCGGCACAAAATACTTTTTTCCTCCTTGTCCCACTCAGAACCTGTCAATCACCCGCTTTACTTTCACCTTCCTTCCTCCTCTCTCACAGAGGCAGTTTGGGTATTGTGTAACTTCAAACAAGTCACTTAATCTCTCTTGTTCAGACCAGTCTTTAAGGCCAAATGCACAGCAAGTGGCAGTTGGCACTCTACACATTGCAATGGTTGTCACATTAAAAGAAAAACAAAGATTTCACTCCCACTTACAACTTGAAATGTCTGTGGCTCTTACTAATCCTCTCAATGATTTTGCAATCAAGTTTGGTTGTATTTTGACTCATACCTTGGAAAGTTTCCAACAAGGAAGGGAAACATCACCCCATATCAAAAGAATGGCCAGTTTGATGCAAAGTGATGTGTGAGCACCAAGAAGATGCTGTTAATTGATTTGTCAGTGCCCCTAAGTGTGAACAGGTGTGATGAAGTGTAAAGAAGTATGTGATGTGGAGGTGGCAGAACTGTCACACTGAGAGGACTTTGACTATTAGAGGAAATGACTCCTCAACTACTCTCCATCTTCCTGTCCAAACACCTGTCCCACAACACCCCATCTGGGCAACTTCAGGGACCTTAGGACATGTATAAACCGGCATGTCCCATCTTAAGGCACACCTGAGTAAGGGGGTCATGTGTGACTACACTGAGACTTGGAGGTGTTTTTTCCTAAAGGAAAGGTATTATCTCTTACCTGTAGTTAGGAAAGGACAAAGATCATTTCTAGGAGTAGGACTTTTTCAACTGAAAAAAGTACTTGCAAACCAAAATCCATTTTTAAATTAAGAAACCTTTGGTCAGTTATAAAACATCATCACTAAAATGTAACCACAAATGAACAAGCATTTGTTCAGGGAGTAATAAGAACATGTCCTCAAAAGAAAGGAGGAATAGTTGTATAAATGTTTGATCAAGTTGCCCATCACCCCTTACACTTTTCCAGATGTCTCTGGTACTCACAGGCTAACCGCCTCCTCTCTCCTAACCGATAAAAGCTAAGCAAGTCAGAATATCATCAGCCTGGTCCTGTATACTGTGACTTTTGCAACTGGAAAAGTATTTGTGTCTGAGAGTGGAAATGTCAGATTCTCTACCCCAATGCCTCCCACACATGGACTAGTTAGGGACTGGGGCTTTGATTGGCTGGAGTTCTTCTTTATTTCTCCAAGGCACTGATGCTTTATGGGAGTGGGAGTTGGTGGGGGATCTCCAGGTGCAAAGGCTAAGAATTTGACTTGTAAGGTGCTTTTCAGAAATCAACCCCTATGGATATGGAAAGTAGGGGAAGAAGTAGATTGGACAGATGGAAAAACAGAACTGTGATATAGGTTAGAGGTCAGACAAAGCCTTGGCCAACCCAGTAGGGAACTGTGGAGTGGATATGGCCCATCACTGTTGTCATAGGGTGACCAATTTGTCCTGACCTGCCCAAGACTTTCCTGTTTTTCAGTGTTATAAAAGTGCACATGCAGGGAGCCCATAACTGCTCATCAGTTATGTGGCCTTGGGCAAGTGAACCTCTAAAACCTCTTTCCTATCTTGTGAAGTTCTGTAAAGAGTCAATGAGATGATGTGTTTTTATTACTGGCACAGAGTAGGTTCTTGGTAGGGATGAGTCAACATTACCTTTGGTGGAAAGCCTCCCAGCTTAGTAAATGCAAGAGAAAACTGCCTCAAGCAGCCCCTACTCTGGTTAGCCTCCTGCTTCCTCACACTGGCCCTTAATCCCCTTTTTAAAGATGCCCTCTCATCTTTGCCTGCTTCCCGGATAGTTTCCATGTTTGTGCAATAAGATGAAAGCAACAACTCTTGACAACCAAGAATTCTGAAATACTCAGTGGCAGCTAGAAGAAAATGGCTTTTACTCAGGGGCTGTCTGCTCTTGTGAAAATCTGAGAGTCAAAGAGGGCCTGCAAGGCATTGACAGTCTGTGTTCACAGAGGTCCCTGCAATTCTGAACTGTGAGCAAGGAAAAGTAGTGCTGACTGTGCTCGAAAAAGTGCAGTGGAAGGCAAACAAATAAATGATTCACGGTTTTGGAAGAAAGACTTTTGAAGAAAGCTTGACCTTAACCTCTGGAGCTTAGAGCAAAGCTCTGCTGAGTAAAGGTGGGTTGCAATGGTAAATTGGTCTGGACAAAACACATAGAGAGTTATTAAGAAAAGAGGAAACCTTCCTCATCTTGGGGCAGGGACTGCTGATGAGACAAGTCTTTAAAGGGCAGCCTGTTGGGAGGAACTGGGCTAAATTCAAGGACAAAAGCAATCCTCATTAGGGCCAAAAAGCCAGGGGCTATGATATGGAGGCCAGCTTACCAGCCTGCTTCACATGCTACTTGCCTATGGCTGGTTGTTACCATTGGATATAGTAGGGTGTTAATGAGGCCAAGGGCAGGATTGCTGCACAGAGCAGCTAGCTTTATACTTTTCTACTGCTGTAGATTCCACCCTAAGCTAGACCATGCAGTTCACACACATGAGTTTATTGTTGCCCATGTCACCTCAAGTTTGCTCTCTGGAGATTTCACTGAATCCTTAGCAAATTTGGAGATATGATTTTTTTTTTTTCTTTTAAGTCTCAAACTGTGGTCTAGCCTAGCAGTAAGACATTAATTCATTCACACCTTTATTCATTCTGTCAGTCAACAAACATCTGAATGCTTCCTCTGTGGAGGCTTTGGGCTAAGTGCCCTGGATACAGTGGTCAACAGGGGAAAGGAACATCTATCACTAAAGAATCCAGAAATTCAACACAGGGAGAAACCGAGTGGGAAAGAGTGGGGGTCTGCGACTGGGAAACTAAGTGCACGCAGCTGCAACCGGCACACTAAGAGCAGCCGAGAGGTCAGGGGTGGTGGCCGAGAGTGCCAGGCTGCGATGGCGCAGAAACAGCTGAGATGAGCTACCATGCGTCTGAGGCCAGGGGCTGCTGGCAGGAGCCACCCCGCATCCGAGATCAGGGGCGGCAGCCGAAGGAGCAACCCCATGCCCCAGGCCAGGGTGGCAGCAGGGAGGAGCAACCCCACGTCCAAGGAGCGGTGGCTGCGAGGGCACAGGAGGGCCTAGAGGAGCTATCCCACATTGAAGGTCAGGAAGGGGGGTGGTGAGGAGATACCCTTCATCCATAATAGGGAGCAGCAGCTGTGCTTTGCTGGAGAAGCCATGAAGAGATACCCCATGCCCAAGGTAAGAGACACCCAAGTAAGATGGTAGGTGTTGCAAGAGGGCATCAGAGGGCAGACACACTGAAACCATACTCACAGAAGACTAGTCAATCTAATCACACTAGGACCACAGCCTAGTCTAACTCAATGAAACTAAGCCATGCCTGCAGGGCAACCCAAGATGGGCGGGTCATGGTGGAGAGGTTTGACAGAATGTGGCCCACTGGGGAAGGGAATGGCAAACCACTTCAATATTCTTGCCTTGAGAACCCCATGAATAGTATGAAAAGGCAAAATGATAGGATACTGAAAGAGGAACTCCCCAGCTCAGTAGGTGCCCAACACGCTACTGGAGATCAGTGGAGAAATAACTCCAGAAAGAATGAAGGGATGGAGCCAAAGCAAAAACAACACCCAGTTGTGGATAGGACTGGTGATAGAAGCAATATCCAATGCTGTAAAGAGCAATATGGCATAGGAACATAGGCATATGTTCAGTCCACAAATCAAGGCAAATTGGAAGAGGGGAAACAGGAGATGGCAAGAGTGAATGTCAACATTCTAGGAATCAGTGAACTAAAATGGACTGGAATGGGTGAATTTAACTCAGATGACCATTATATCTACTACTGTGGGCAGGAATCCCTCAGAAGAAATGGAGTAGCCATCATGGTCAAAAAAAGAGTCCAAAATGCAGTACGTGGATTCAACCTCAAAAATGACAGAATGCTCTCTGTTCGTTTCCAAGGCAATCCATTCAATATCATGGTAATCCAAGTCTATGCCCCAACCAGTAACGCTGAAAAAGCTGAAGTTGAACAGTTCTATGAAGACTTACAAGACCTTTTAGAACTAACCTCCAAAAAATGTTCTTTTCATTATAGGGGACTGAAATGAAAAAGCAGGAAGTCAGGAAACACCTGCAGTAACAGGCAAACTTGGCCTTGGAATGCAGAATGAAGCAGGGCAAAGACTAATAAAGTTTTGCCAAGAAAATGCACTGGTCATAGCAAACACCCTCTTCCAATAACACAAGAGAAGACTCTACACATGGACATCATCAGATGGTCAACACCGAAATCAGATTGACTATATTCTTTGCAGCCAAAGATGGAGAAGCTCTATACAGTCAACAAAAACAAACCATGGGGTTCACAAGCTGACTGTGGCTCAGATCATGAACTCCTTATTACCAAATTCAGACTTAAATTGAAGAAAGCAGGGAAAGCCGCTAGACCACTCAGATAGGACCTAAATCAAATCCCTTATGATTATACAGTGGAAGTGAGAAATAGATTTAAGGGCCTAGATCTGATAGATAGAGTGCCTGATAAACTATGAAATGAGTTCATGACATTGTACAGGAGACAGGGATCAAGACCATCTCCATGAAAAGAAATGCAAAAAAGCAAAATGGGTGTCTGGAGAGGCCTTACAAATAGCTGTGAAAAGAAGAAAGGCAAAAAGTAAAGGAGAAAAAGAAAGATATAAGCATCTGAATGCAGAGTTCCAAAGAATAGCAAGAAGAGATAAGAAAGCCTTCTTCAGTGATCAAGGCAAAGAAATAGAGGAAAAGAACAGAATGGGAAAGACTAGAGATCTCTTCAAGAAAATTAGAGACACCAAGGGAACATTTCATGCAAAGATGGGCTCGATAAAGGACAGAAATGGCCTGGACCTAACAGAAGCAGAAGATATTAAGAAGAGGGGGCAAGAATACACAGAAGAACTGTACAAAAAAGATCGTCATGATCCGGATAATCACGATGGTGTGATCACTCATCTAGAGCTAGACATTCTGGAATGTGAAGTCAAGTGGGCCTTAGAAAGCATCACTAAGAACAGAGCTAGTGGAGGTGATGGAATTCCAGTTGAGCTATTTCAAATCCTGAAAGATGATGCTGTGAAAGTGCTGCACTCAACATGCCAAAAAATTTGGAAAACTCAGCAGTGGCCACAGGACTGGAAAAACTCAGTTTCCATTCCAATCCCAAAGAAAGGCAATGCCAAAGAAGGCGCAAACTACCACACAATCGTACTCATCTCACATGCTAGTAAAGTAATGCTCAAAATCCTCCAAGCCAGGCTTCAGCAATACGTGAACCATGAACTTCCTGATGTTCAAGCTGGTTTTAGAAAAGGCAGAGGAACCAGAGATCAAATTGCCAGGATCTGCTGGATCTAGAGAGTTCAAGAAAAACATCAATTTCTGCTTTATTGACTGTGCCAAAGCCTTTGACTGTGTGGATCACAATAAACTGTGGAAAATTCTGAGAGAGACTGGAATACCAGACCACCTAACCTGCCTCTTGAGAAATCTGTATGCAGGTCAGGAAGCAACAGTTAGAACTTGACATGGAACAACAGACTGGTTCCAAATAGGAAAAGGGGTACATCAAGGCTGTATATTGTCACCCTGCTTATTTAACATATATGCAGAGTACATCATGAGAAATGCTGGGCTGGATGAAGCACAAGCTGGAATCAAGATTGCCTGGAGAAATCTCAGTAACCTCAGATATGCAGATGACACCACCCTTATGGCAGAAAGTGAAGAGGAGCTAAGAAGCCTCTTGATGAAAGTGAAAGAGGAGAGTGAAAAATTTGGCTTAAAGCTCAACATTCAGAAAATGAAGATCATGGCATCTGGTCCCATTACTTCATGGGAAATATATGGGGAAACTGTGGAAACAGTGTCAGACTTTATTATTTTGGGCTCCAAAATCACTGCAGATGGTGACTGCAGCCGTGAAATTAAAAGATGCTTACTCCTTGGAAGAAAAGTTATGACCAACCTAGATAGTTTATTCCAAAGCAGAGACATTACTTTACCGACTAAGGTCCATCTAGTCAAGGCTACATTTTTTCCTGTGGTCATGTATTGATGTGAGAGTTGGACTGTGAAGAAGGCTGAGTGCCGAAGAATTGATGCTGTTGAACTGTGGTGTTGGAGAAGACTCTTGAGAGTCCCTTGGACTGCAAGGAGATTCAACTAGTCCATTCTGAAGGAAATCAGTCCTGGGATTTCTTTGGAAGGAATGATGCTAAAGCTGAAACTCCAGTACTTTGGCCACCTCATGTGAAGGGTTGACTCATTGGAAAAGACTCTGAAGCTGGGAGGGATTGGGGTCAGGAGGAAAAGGGGACGACCGAGGATGAGATGGCTGGATGGCATCACGGACTCAATGGATGTGAGTCTGAGTGAACTTTGGGAGTTGGTGATGGCAGGGAGGCCTGGCACGCTGAGATTCATGGGATCGCAAAGAGTCAGACACGACTGAGCGACTGAACTGAACTGAACCAGGCTGATGTGAATGCAAGTGCCAAGATAACAACTGACAGTTGTGCAATAGTCTCAGAAAAAAAAAAAAACACAACACTATTTAGATAAAAAAGACAGAAATCTGTAGAAAAAAGACCTGCAAGAAGAATAAAATTCAAATAAGCTACTAAATGTTTGAGAAACTAATGGTCCATTGATGGATGAATAACAAAGTATTCAGTTCAGTTCAGTTCAGTAGCTCAGTCGTGTCCGACTCTTTGTGACCCCATGAATCGCAGCACGCCAAGCCTCCCTGTCCATCCTCAACTCCCAAAGTTCACTCAGACTCACGTCCATCAATTCAGTGATGCCATCCAGCCATCTCATCCTCTGGTGTCCCCTTCTCCTCCTGCCCCCAACCCCTCCCAGCATCAGAGTCTTTTCCAATGAGTCAACTCTTCACATGAGGTGGCCAAAGTACTGGAGTTTCAGCTTTAGCATCATTCCTTCCAAAGAAATCCCATGGCTGATCTGCAGAATGGACTAGTTGGATCTCCTTGCAGCCCAAGGGACTCTCAAGAGTCTTCTCCAACACCACAGTTCAAAAGCATCGATTCTTCGGTGCTCAGTCTTCTTCACAGTCCAACTCTCACATCCATACATGACTACTGGAAAAACTGTAGCCTTGACTAGACGGACCTTAGTTGGCAAAGTAATGTCTCTCTGCTTTTGAATATGCTATCTAGGTTGGTCATAACTTTTCTTCCAAGGAGTAAGCGTCTTTTAATTTCATGGCTGAAGTCACCACCTGCAGTGATTTTGGAGCCCAAATAAATAAATTCTGACACTGTTTCCACTGTTTCCCCATCTTACTTTATTAAAAAATAGTATACTGTTGAGATGTATAAAACTTTGAAAGTACAGAAATAAGATTGTCAATTCTATTCTTAAATTTGGGGAGGAATAGTGATTTATACATGGAAAATGAGAAAATGAAAAGACAAGATACTAATTATAGAGAAAATAGTACATTGTATGAGAAAAGAAATGAAATCACAGTACAAGTAAAGGAGTTGAAAGAAGTTGCCTATGGGGAATTTAAATTGGGAATGTAGAGTGGAGAGGGGCAAGAGATTGCTCTTTTGTTATAAATATCACAGTGTTATTTGGTATTTTAAACTGTACACTTATGACAAAATATATTTAATTTTTGAAAATACTGTGAGTCTGAAAGCAACTGTTAGAGGTATTTAAAAATCTAAAAAAATATGTAGATAGATATAAGACTTCATTAAATAACAGTCTGTGACAGTGAAAACTGTTAAGCACAAAAATATTCATCAAAGAGGGTTGGTTAAATAAATATCAGTAAATCCGTAAAATAAAGGGAGCAGATCACAGCCTTTGAAAATAAAGAGTAGGTTCATGTGTATTGACATATAAAGATTTCTCCATATATTTTTAAGTGAAAAGGTCAAGTTGCATTAACTATATACCAAAGTACATAGTATAAAGCATGTATACATACATACGTATGTGCATGTGTTTGTACACATATAGGAAAATGTATGGAAGGAAACAAAATAAACTATTAACTGTGGCTCCTTCTATGGAATGATTAGAATCAAGTCATAAAGCCTTTCATTCTTTCTCTAAATATGTGTCTGTATTTCACAATGAGCAAGCATAATCTCTATTATTAAAGATAAAATAGACAAAATAATTTTTAACTAAAATACAAAGAATGGGCCCACCCAATTGCATCTGATTTTAGGAAGCTCATAAACAGGCAGGGAGCATCCCACATAGCTCTGTGGTAAAGAATCCACCTAACAATACAGGAGACGCAGGATATGTGGGTTCAATCCCTGGGTCAGGAAGATCCCCTGAAGTAGGAAGTGGCAACCCACTATAGTATTCTTGCCTAGAAAACTCCAAGGACAGAGGAGGCTGGCAGTCTACAGTCCACATGGTCACACATGGTAAAGAACTGAATGACTGAGCCCAATCATTCAATTCAGTTCAGTTCTGTTCAGCTGCTCAGTCGTGTCCGACTCTATGCCACCCATGGACTGCAGTACTCCTGGCTTCCATGTCCATCACCAACTCCTGGAGCTTGCTCAAACTCATGTCCATCGAGTTGATGATGCCATCCAACCATCTCATCCTCTGTCATCTCCTTCTCCTCCTGCCTTCAATCTTTCCCAGCATCCAGAGTCTTTCCCAATAAGTCAGTTCTTCAGATCAGGTGGCCAAAGTACTGGAGTTTCAGCTTCAGCAACAATCCTGCCAATGAATATTCACGATTGATTTCCTTTAGGATGAACTGATTTGATTTCCTTGCAGTCCAAGGGACTCTCAAGAGTCTTCTCTAACACCACAGTTCAAAATCATCAATTCTTCAGTGCTCAGGTTTCTTTATAGTCCAACTCTCACATCCATACATGACTACTGGAAAAACCATAGCTTTGACTAGATGGACTGTTTTTGGCAAAGTAATGTCTCTGTGTTTTAATATGCTGTCTAGGTAGGTCATGGCTTTTCTTTCAAGGAGCAAGTGTTTTAATTTCATGGCTGCAGTCACTATCTGCAGTGATTTTGGAACCCAAGAAAATAAAGTCTGTCACTGTTTCCACTGTTTCCCCATCTATTTGCCATGAAGTGATGGGACCACATGCCATGATCTTAGTTTTTTGAATGTTGAGTTTTAAGGTAGCTTTTTCACTCTCCTCTTTCACTTTCATCAAGAGGCTCTTAGATCCTCTTCAAGTTCTGCCATAAGGGTGGTATCTATGTATTAGAGGTTATTGATATTTCTCTCAGCAATCTGGATTGCAGCTTGTGCTTCATCTAGCCTGGCATTTTGCATGATGTATTCTGCATATAAGTTAAATAAGCAGAGTGACAATATAGAGATTTGATGTACTCTTTTCCCAATTTTGAACCAGTCTTTTGTTCCATGTCCAGTTCTAACTGTTGCTTCTTGACCTGCATAAAGATTTCTCAGGAGGCAGGTAAGGTCTGGTATTCCATCTCTTGAAGAATTTTCCGCAGTTTGTTGTGATCTACACAGTCAAAGGCTTTGGCGTAAACAATAAAGCAGAAAGTGAAAGTGCAAGTCGCTCAGTCGTGTCCGACTCTTTGCCCCCGTTGGACTATTCCTCCATGGAATTCTCCAGCCCAGAATACTGGAGTGGGTAGCCTTTCCCTTCTACAGTGGATCTTCTCAACGCAGGGATCGAACCCAGGTCTCCCACATTGCAGGCAGGTTTTTTGCCAGCTGAGCCACAAGGAAGGCCCCAGTAAAGCAGAAGTAGATGTTTTTCTGGAACTCTCTTGCTTTATCTATGATCCAGTGGATGCTGGCAATTTGATCTCTGGTTTCTCTTCCTTTTCTAAATCCAGCTTGAACATCTGGAAATTCACAGTTCATGTACTGTTGAAACCTGGCTTGGAGAATTTTGAGCATTACTTTGCTAGCATGTGAGATGAGTGCAATTATGCAGTAGCTTGAACATTCTTTGGCCTTTCCCTTCTTTGAAATGGCAACCCACTCCAGTATTCTTGCCTGGAAAATCCATGGACGTAGGAGCCTGGTAGGCTACAATCTGTGGGGTCGCAAAGAGCTGGACATGACTGAGTGACTTCACTTTCACTTTCTTTCCTTTTCTTTCGTTGGGATTGGAAGGAAAGCTGACCTTTTCCAGTCCTGTGGCCACTGCTGAGTTTTCCAAATTTGCTAGCATGCTGAGTGCAACACTTTAACAGCATCATCTTTGAGGATTTGAAATAGCTCAACTAGAGTTCCATCATTACTGCTAGCTTTGTTCATAGTGATGCTTCCCAAGGCCCACTTGACTTTTCACTGCAGGATGTCTGGCTCTAGGTGAGTAATCACACCATTATGGTTACCTGGGTCATTAACATCTTTTTTGTATAGTTCTGTGCATTCTTGCACAGAATTCTTTGTGCATATTAACCTCTTCTTAATAGCTCCTGCTTCTGTTAGGTTCATACCATTTCTGTCCTTTATTGTGCCCATCTTAGGCTGAATGTTCCCTTGGTATCTCTGATTTTCTTGATGAGATACTTAGTGTTCCCCATTCTACTGTTTTCCTCTATTTTTTCATTTCTTTTCCTTTTTTTTTTTGAAAATTGACCCATTTTAATTTTTCAGAACAAAAATACAACACATCTTTTTTTTTTTTTTCATCTACAATTCAATTATCTCCAAATATTCTAAGACCAAATAGAATCCCCTGCCCAGAGCAGGAATTAAAATGAGATGCTGAAGTCACATAAAGGTGAATGCTGAAGATCGACATTCCAACTGTAGGCCACAAGTCTTCCATTCAAACACACTCTAATTCTTTTCCTTTCACAGTTTGTTAAAGTGTGTAGAAGTTCTTTAAGATAATTTCATCTCAAACACCAGGTTTCTTCAGTGATACACAGCTCCATGACATCTGTTTTTCCATCTGATTGACAGGAATGAAAAGTAATTTTTACGTTTGGTTGTTTTGTTGTTGTTGTTGTTTTTGTAGTGTAAAGAAGTAACTGGGAGGGATTGGGGGCAGGAGGGGAAGGGGACGACAAGAGGATGAGATGGCTGGATGGCATCACCAAATAGATGGAAATGAGTTTGGGTGAACTCTGGGAGTTGGTGATGGACAGGGAGGCCTGGCGTGCTGCGATTCATGGGGTCACAAAGAGTTGGACACGACTAAGCCAGTGAACTGAACTGAACTTAAAGAAGTAAAACTATCGGCCAGATTCCTTTAGTAACAAATGAGGAAAGGAGAGATATCTAACTGGGTGCTGTTTCTACTTGTCTTTCAAGAATGTGATTTTAGAAGCATTAAATCACCCTCATGCCACTACAATGATTAGTACTAACAATCTTTTTTTTAGATAATAAAAAGGAAAACATTCAATGGACATAAAAATGGTCAAAAATTGCCTGTTTTTCTTACTGCAGGTCAGTTCCCACCCTCCCTCACCCCCTAAAAGAAGATACAAAATGAACATATAATTGGGATGGTAACTTGGTTGAACATTCCAAGTCACCCAGTTCTTTTTCCCCATACAGGTGAGAGGAAGAGGCATTAAGTTTTATTAGTGATGTTATAGCAGTAACCAGATGTGTTAATAGCAGCTTATTTCAGGTCTATCAATCCTTTGAGAACACAGAGAGGAAATCAAGGCTGTCATTCTCCAACTGTCTACATCTGAATACATTCCACTACCATGGAAACTATAAAGGAAGGAAAAACATATTTATTCTGGGATTCATTCACTAGGATATTTAAGCACCCTCTCTTCCGCAGAGCCCCAGAGCAGTGCTAAGTGCTAAGGGCTGCTGTGTTTCCTGGCATGTGTTCCCCTCCTCTGAGGATCCTGAGAAGGATAGTGGATTGGTCCTGGAGCCGTCATGAAAGGAGGGGATGGTCCCATGGAGTGGAACATGTGTGGCCAAAAACATGGGGGTGGGAGGGGGCAATACCAGGAAGGGGTGGTAGGGCAGTGGTTCACCACGGCTGGAGGACAACTAGGGGGTAGGTTGAAGTAGTTGGCAGAGGCTTCTTCTGCAGCAGCAGGAGGAGGAAGAGCTCCTGGGAGCCCTGGAACAGGCTCAAGCTTGATTCCAGTATCTGTGGTTCCGTCCTTCTCCTTTTCTTTTCCTCTGGCTGCCTAGGACCTTCCCCATTCCACTTTGAGACTACAGCCATTAACAACAAAATTATTAAAGGACTTGACAGCCACTCCTGCAGCCTGCTTTGTGGCAAATTGGATGAAAGCACACTGCTGTCTCTACACAACAATGATGGTCCGGATCTCTCCAAACTGGTAGAAGTGATTCTTTAGATCAGTCTCAGTAATGGTTTCACCCAGATACCACTGTATGTGTATACAGTGGTAATACAGTGTGGTAATAGTCTTGTCTTCTGGTGGGTCCAGACATGGCATTCTTGAAGCCCGCTTTAAGAGTTTATCTGCCATAGGGTCGTTGATTCCATAAGGTCTTTAATGTTCTGATCAGCAAGGGGGTCATCCGGATCTGTTGGTTTTTCATGTCTGTATGGACATTCCTCTCCCTCTTACACTCTCCTTTCACCCAGAAGGAGCAAAGGTATGGTCGATTCCTTTTGTAGTAGGGGTGGTCTGGGCCAGTTTGAGCAGCATGTCACTGGTGGATGTGGCTTTCCCCAACATGCCAACTGGCTGCGTTCCATCAGAGTTGGAAATCTCTGTCTCCATATTTTGAGTGTAGTACTGTGTTGATGTTGGACTTTGGCATGTCATCCTTAAAATATAATCCTACATCACAAACCTGGATGGGCAGGCCATACTCTAGGTCTAAGAGGCAAGTCTGACAGACATTCTTTCATTTACTGCGGGTCTGGCACACTTCAGTATTCTTGAAATGCATGCGGACCCTGGGGCACCAGGGAAACACTGTGAATGGCCTGGCACAAATTTTGCATTCCTTCCCATACTTTTCTTTGGTCATTTGGATATGTGGGTTTTCTCCAAAACACATCTGGCACAGAATAGGGAAGTCCTCAACCTTCCAATTCTGCCTGGTGTAGGTGTTGGAACCTAGAGAGGTCACCATCTCAAAAGCATCTGAAGGCAGCTGCAGCTTCCAAGTTGGGAGAGGACTGCCACCTCCTCTATTTCTTTGCACTGATCACTGAGGAAGGTTTTCTTATCTCTCCTTGCTATTCTGTGGAACTCTGCGTTCAAATGGCTATATCTTTCCTTTTCTCCTTTGCCTTTCACTTCTCTTCTTTTTTCAGCTATTTGTAAGGCCCCCGGCAGACAACCATTTTGCCTTTGTGCATTTCTTTTTCCTGGGAATGGTCTTGATCCCTGTCTCCTGCTCAATGTCACAAACCTCCCCCTATAGTTCTTCAGGCACTCTGTCTATCATATCTAATCTCTTGAATCTATTTGTCACTTCCACTGTATAATCACAAGGGATTTGATTTAGGTCATACCTGAATGGTCTAGTGGTTTTCCCTACTTTCTTCAATTTAAGTCTGAATTTGGCAATAAGGAGTTCATGATCTGAGCCACAGTCTGCTCCTGGTCTTGTTTTTGCTGACTGTATAGACTTCTCCATCTTTGGCTGCAAAGAATAGAGTCAGTCTGATTTCGGTGTTGACCATCTGGTGATGTCCATGTGTAGTCTTCTCTTGTGCCGTTGGAAGGGAGTGTTTGCTATGACCCATGCATTCTCTTGGCAAAACTCTGTTAGCCTTTGCCCTGCTTCATTCTGTACTCCAAGGCCAAATTTGCCTGTTACTCCAGGTGTTTCTTGACTTCCTACTTTTACATTCCAATCCCCTATAATGAAAAGGACATCTTTCGGGGGTGTTAGTTCTAGAAGGTCTTATAGATCTTCATAGAACCATTAAACTTCAGCTTCTTCAGCATTACTTGTTGGGACATAGACTTGGATTACTCTGATATTGAATGGTTTACCTTGGAAACAAACAGAGAGTATTCTGTCATTTTTGAGATTGCACACAAGTACTGCATTTTGGACTTTTTTGTTGTCTATGAGGGCTACTCCATTTCTTCTAAGGGATTCTTGCCCACAGTAGTAGATATAATGGTTATCTGAATTAAATTCACCCATTCCAGTCCATTTTAGTTCACTGATTCCTAAAATGTCGATGTTCACTCTTGCCATCTCCTGTTTGACCACTTCTAATTTGCCTTGATTCATGGACCTAACATTCCAGGCTCCTATGCAATATTGTTCTTTACAGCATCGGACTTTACTTTTATCACCAGTCACATCCACAACTGGGCTTTGTTTTCACTTTGGCTCTGTCTCTTCAGTCTTTCTGGAGCTATTTCTCCACTCTTCTCCAGTAGTATATTTGGCACCTACCGACCTGGGGAATACATCTTTCAATGTCATATCTTTTTGCCTTTTCATACTGTTCATGGGGTTCTCAAGGCAAGAATACTGAAGTGGTTTGCCATTCCCTTCTCCAGTGGACCATGTTTTTTCAGAACTCTCCATCGTGACTCGTCCATCTTGGATGGCCCCATATGGCATGGCTCATAGTTTCATTGAGTTAGACAAGGCTGCGGTTCATGTGATCAGTTTGATTAGGTTTCTATATTGTGGTTTTCATTCTGTTACCCTGGGACAGATAAGAAATCAGTGCAGAAAGAGTAAGGGTATGTGAGTTGGGGGATACTGTTACAAAATCCTCCTTAACCAATCATTGTACATTTTTCAGCCTATTATTCACTCCTCCAAAATGGCCTGTGAGGTAGGATTCCTGTTCCTGCATGGCCTTGTACCCTGACATCTATAGAAACAAGATAATTTACCAATCTAGGTATCTTTGAGACATAGTGATAAAAAAGGAGCTTTCTTATATCCTTCAGATATACATAAAATGCTTTGAAGTTTAACAGGCTTATTTATAAGTATTGTCTCATTTTATACTTGAAATAATCCATGAAATGTGATTACTATCTTTTACATATAGGAAATGTCTCTGACAAAGGTGAAAGATCCATAGAGACAGAGTGAGTTAAGAACTTTCATGAGTTTTTACTGTTATGTGTGTGTGCTCCATTGAGTCCAGCTCTTTACGATTCCATGGACTGTAACCCACTAGGCTCCTCTAGCCATGCAATTTTCCAGGCAAGAATACCAGAGTGGGTTGCATTTCCTACTCCAGGGATCCTTCTGACCCAGGAATCGAACCCACATCTCTTGTGTCCCTTGCACTGGCAGGCGGGTTCTTTGCCACGGAGCCACTTGGAAGCCCCAGCTTTCACTGTTAACCAGATCCCATGCCAGGTTGCAGTGGCACAGCTCTGAAAAATGTCAGATTCTCTGTCATTTGACCTTCCCTCTTTTGTGGTCATAGGGACCATTTTTGGGAGGAGAGAGTGAGAAAATCTGACACAACTTGCATAGCCTCAAGCAGTGCTAAAGCTGATGGGTTTCTGGAACAGCTACTACCTGGTTGTGGATTCTCCATGCTAGGGTCTAATGAGGAGGGTCTTGGTACTTGAAAGCATGAGTCCAATAAGTCTTGACTGGGCTTGTTTTCACTTGGCTCTCCAGGTGGGAGGACTCCTGGGAGCAACTGATTCTAGAATACAAGGGAGCAACTAATTCCAGATACAAGCATAGTGGTTGCTCTGAGAAAATACCCTACCAGATTGACTAACCAAATCTCTAACCTGAAAATCTGTATAGGAAATGATTGCAAAGTCCACCAGGTCACATGTGGCTCACTGAGATCTAGAAGCAAACAGAGGAAAATTTTTTCTCTTCTCTTTTTTTTTACAAATCTTGTCTAGGGCCTAAATGGAGAACTCGTTTTCTATTTTCGAGGCTTTATCCAAAGATATTCACAGATCAAAGAGGGCCAGGAGAAGAAAAAACATCAACCAAAGAAAAATTGCTTGGGTAGAAGAATCTCTCTTCTCACATTTGTCAAGCTCTGTGCTCCCCCATTTCCCAAGGAGAGTCATAGAAGAGGACCACCAAGAAAGAATTCACTCCTATTGTACAGGTGAGGGGTTTTCCAGGAGGTGCTAGTGGTAAAGAACCCACCTACCAAAGAAGGAGACATGAGCCACAGTTTCGATCCTTGGGTTGGGAAGATCCCCTAGAGAAGGGCGTGGCAACCCACTCCAGTATTTTTCCCTGGAGAAGTCCATGGACAGAGGAGCCTGGGGGGCTACATACATACCCTACATACATAGGGTCGCACAGAGTTGAACATGACTGAAGCAACTTAGTATGCATGCAGGTATAGGTGAGACTCCAAATGAGGCTCAGGAGCTTCAGGGACCCATATTGACTGGCCAGTTGTCTGCAGAGCTGGGTTTCTACCTTGAGAGCCTTGCTCAGGGGGCTTGCTGAAAGCATGCCATTTGGATGGTATGGTTGTGGATCCTGGATCTGCCTCTAGAATTCATGTGACCTTGGCAAATTTCTCATCTTTTCACTGATTCAATTCAAGGTGGGAACCCAGATAGAGATAATAATAATAGATCTTACATGCCAGGTAATACATAGTAATCTATCAGTAAGTGTTAACTACTTCTCTTATTGCTGTTGCTGCTATTGTTGTTATTTTATTGCACAGACAGCATCTCAGCCCCAAGTTTACAAAATAAAATCATTCTAATTTCTAAAGATGTTCCACTTCCAGAGAAAGCATAGAGAGCCACAAGAAGTCAGCTGCCATCTGTTTTCCCTGTATGGTAGAAAACAGACCATTTCAGGACACAACTGTCCCACAGGAGAAGCAACCTAGAGGAAGAACTTGGGCTTGGTGCCCAAGCTTTAAATCTAGGCTCTACCCCTCATCATCTTTGTGAGCTTGGCGGGCTTTCAACCTCTCCAAGCCTGATTTCCTCATCTATAGGCCAGGGACAATATATAAACCAAATATTTTATGTAGATGAGAAATAATATATGCAAAAAGCCTTGTATGGTGCCTGGCTCATGGTAGGCTCTCAATAAATTATAACTAGTATTTTGGTTCTTACTATTCCATCTGATCAATGGCTAATCCATGTGATTCATGACATAGAAGCTCACACACATGCACACACACTTATACATTCCCCTCTTGGACCTAGGATGGCCAGGTTTGGGGTGTGATCTTCTCTTGGCAGGAATTGGTCCAGATATTTATTTTTAAAGCAACAAAGGATAGATGAAGGAACTGACAGAGAAGAGAAAAACAGAAGAATAACTATAATGCCTAATGATTACATTGCACTCTACAGCTTACAAAACATAAAATTCACCAAAATTTCCTCAAGTCACATTTTAAACAGTGATTTAAATCAACCCCTCAGATAAGGCTATATTTCAAGCCAGAATCTCACTGTAGAAGATAAGCAACTTCACAAATGTTCTGTCTTTGTCCCTTGATTAATTGTATCCCTAGATAACTGGGCAAGGATTACAGTTTGTACCACTGGACATCCATCCATGTACCAGTCTTTCCCAGTAAATCCTAAACTAAACCACAAACTCAAAGCCTCTTAAGTAAACAGACAGTGGCTAATCACCCAACTATAATCCACTGGTATTTTACCTTACTTTAAACTTTGTTATAGACCTGATCTTAGATACTAAATACATGAGACATTTAAAAAAATAAAACTTGTAAAAATTGATTCCTAATCATTATATTATCTCCTGACTATTGTCTTTCTTTTCAAGTAAATTCAGATTAACACTAATATACATTGATTTTTTAAATCTAAATTGCATGTTCCTCTAACTGTATTCAAAACACGGGACCAAGTTTTATATGATTATTTAAGCCTGTTGGAGAGCTTAAGTGAACAGCATTTATGGGCGACCCCAATCTGCACTGAAAAGGTCTTATTACTTTTATTGCTTTATATTATTTTATGTGGTGCCCCAGGAACTGAATGGTCCACTTTACATATGTATTACTTGAGATCATGCCTTCTTTCATCTCCGATACCAGAGCAAAACAAAATTTCTGGGGAATTTTATGTGTTTGGGCAAGATTAAGGATGAGATACTATTCATGGGCAAGTTCTGATTATTATCATGGTGCCTAGAACAGAGTTCAGCACAAAATAATAGACACAATAAATACTGATTAGTAATATTTATATACACTAATGGAGGAAACTGGGACACAGTTAACCAAAGTTTATGAGTATCTGACATTGCCACATTAGATGTTTCTATCCTATCTCCAAGGTCTTCCCCAATGGCTCATTGGGTAAAGAATTTACCTGCAATGCAGGAGATGCAGGAGACATGGATTCCCTCCCTGGGTTGGGAACATCCCTTGCAGGGGGAAATGGCAACCCTCTCTAGCATTCTTGCCAGAAAAGTCCCATGGCCAGAGGATCCTGGAGGGCTACAATCCAAAGTGTCACAAAAGAATTGGACGTGACTGAGCACATATCCTTTCTCCAAGCAACTTTCTTTAGCATTTGGGGAATTTTTCATGTGCTCCAAGGAAAGATAGTCCATTATCTCCATCTACAGAGACAGATTCTGATTAGTCTAGACTAGGAGCTGGCAAACTTTCTTATGGGACTAGATAGTAAATATTTTAGACTTTGTATACCAAGACACAAGATCAAAGGTTTTACTGAAATTTTTATATAACCACTTACAAAGGCAAAAGTCATCCTTATCTCCTAGGCCACATAGAAGGTGGCTAGCTGGATTTGGCAGTGGAGCAAAGATTGCAGATTTTAGGCCATCATGGCTTAGACCATCATGACAATCACATGCTCTTTACTGGTCAGAAGTTTTGGCTTCAGCCCATAGAACACAGCATTTCCCTGAGAACAGTTATTAGTCTGAAGATGGGCCCTTGAGTTGAGTTGACCCAATAAGACCAAAGAGAAGAACCTGATTCTACAGTTGGGAGAATAACTTTTTCTCTCTTTTGCTTTCTCTCATTCTCTTTCCCTTTTGCCCTTTCCTTCTACCGCCCTATCTCTTACTGAAGATGAACAAGTAAGAATATTGTAACTTTTGTTGCTGAGAGTCAGTCTGTGATGATTAGAAACAGCACAGGGAGCTCAGCTTGGTGCTCTGTGGTGACCTAGATGGATGGGATGGGGGTGGGGGTGGAAGGGAGGTCCAAGAGGGAGGGCTTCCCTCTTGTCATAAAGCAATATTGTTGCTTTACAGGATCTCTTTACAAAAAATAAAGTGGTCTTTAAAAAGAAGAAAAGAAAAGCCAAACTAAGAAAAAGCATCCACATAGAGAAAGACAGAACTGAGAGAATCACAGAGAAGAGACCTAGCCCAGATCATAGATGACCTGGGGTCCATCCTACTTTAAAATTTTCTTATATAAAATAATACATGCACACATTGTTTAGGCAAATTTAATTCAGGTTGACTGTTTCCAGAAAAAAAAAACCTACTTCTGTTTTATTGACTATGTCAAAGCCTTTGACTATGTGGATCACAACAAACTGTGGAAAATTCAAGAGCTGGGAATACCAGACCATGGAACCTGCCTCCTGAGAAATCTGTATGCAGGTCAAGACACAACAGTTGGAACTGGACATGGAACAAAAGACTGGTTCCAAATTGGGAAAGGAGTACCTCAAGGCTGTATTTTGTCACCCTGCTTATTTAACTTATATGCAGAGTACATCACGAGAAATGCTGGGCTGGAAGAAGCACAAACTGGAATCAAGATTGCTGGAAGAAATATCAATAGCCTAAGATATGCAGTCTTATCTCCTAGGCCACATAGAAGGTGGCTAGCTGGATTTGGCCAGTGGAGCAAAGATTGCAGATTTTAGGCCATCATGGCTTAGACCATCATGACAATCACATGCTCTTTACTGGTCAGAAGTTTTGGCTTCAGCCCATAGAACACAGCATTTCCCTGAGAACAGTTATTAGTCTGAAGATGGGCCCTTGAGTTGAGTTGACCCAATAAGACCAAAGAGAAGAACCTGATTCTACAGTTGGGAGAATAACTTTTTCTCTCTTTTGCTTTCTCTCATTCTCTTTCCCTTTTGCCCTTTCCTTCTACCGCCCTATCTCTTACTGAAGATGAACAAGTAAGAATATTGTAACTTTTGTTGCTGAGAGTCAGTCTGTGATGATTAGAAACGCACAGGGAGCTCAGCTTGGTGCTCTGTGGTGACCTAGATGGATGGGATGGGGGTGGGGGTGGAAGGGAGGTCCAAGAGGGAGGGCTTCCCTCTTGTCATAAAGCAATATTGTTGCTTTACAGGATCTCTTTACAAAAAATAAAGTGGTCTTTAAAAAGAAGAAAAGAAAAGCCAAACTAAGAAAAAGCATCCACATAGAGAAAGACAGAACTGAGAGAATCACAGAGAAGAGACCTAGCCCAGATCATAGATGACCTGGGGTCCATCCTACTTTAAAATTTTCTTATATAAAATAATACATGCACACATTGTTTAGGCAAATTTAATTCAGGTTGACTGTTTCCAGAAAAAAAAAACCTACTTCTGTTTTATTGACTATGTCAAAGCCTTTGACTATGTGGATCACAACAAACTGTGGAAAATTCAAGAGCTGGGAATACCAGACCATGGAACCTGCCTCCTGAGAAATCTGTATGCAGGTCAAGACACAACAGTTGGAACTGGACATGGAACAAAAGACTGGTTCCAAATTGGGAAAGGAGTACCTCAAGGCTGTATTTTGTCACCCTGCTTATTTAACTTATATGCAGAGTACATCACGAGAAATGCTGGGCTGGAAGAAGCACAAACTGGAATCAAGATTGCTGGAAGAAATATCAATAGCCTAAGATATGCAGATGACACCATCCTTATGGTAGAAAGTGAAGAGGAACTAAAAAGCCTCTTGATGAAAGTGAAAGAGGAGAGTGAAAAAGTTGGCTTAAAGCTCAACATTCAGAAAACGAAGATCAGGGCATCTGGTCCCATCACTTCATGACAAATAGATGTGGAAACAGTGCAAACAGTGTCAGACTTTATTTTCTTGGGTTCCAAAATCACTGCAGATGGTGACTGCAGCCATGAAATTAAAAGACACTTGCTCCTTGAAAGAAAAGCCATGACCTACCTAGACAGCATATTAAAACACAGAGACATTACTTTGCCAAAAACGGTCCATCTAGTCAAAGCTATGGTTTTTCCATGGTCATGTATGGATGTGAGAGTTGGACTGTGAAGAAAGCTGAGCACCAAAGAACTGATGCTTTTGAGCTGTGGTGTTGGAGAAGACTCTTGAGAGTCCCTTGGACTGCAAGGAGATCCAACCAGTCCATTCTAAAGGAGATCAGTCCTGAGTGTTGTTTGGAAGGAATGATGCTAAAGCTGAAACTCCAGTACTTTGGCCACCTCATGCGAAGAGTTGACTCATTGGAAAAGACTCTGATGCTGGGAGGGATTGGGGGCAGGAGGAGAAGGGGACGAGAGAGGATGAGATGGCTGGATGGCATCACCGACTCGATGGACATGAGTTTGGGTGAACTCCGGGAGTTGGTGATGGACACGAGGCCTGGCATGCTGCAATTCATGGGGTCGCAGAGTCAGACACGACTGAGTGACTGAACTGAACTGAACTGAAGCCACTGCACCAAAGAGATTCCAGCATTCAGAGACTTAAAAGAATAAAGAAGTTTATTTCTCTCATACATACTAGTCAGAATGAATGTTTAGTTCAGTGTGAAAGATTTGAGAGTAGGAAGTTCACTTCTTCACAATCTTTCTGCTATCTTCAGTGAGTAGTTCTAGACCACTCTGTTGATCTACTTTTCAGGGAGAAGGGAAAAACACAGAAGAATGATTGAGATAGCATTCATGGGACAATTTGAAAGTCGTACACACCACTTCTGCGCTCAGCTTTCTTCACAGTCCAACTCTCACATCCATACATGACCACAGGAAAAACCATAGCCTTGACTAGAAGAACTTTTGTTCACAAAGTAATATCTCTGCTTTTGAATATGCTATCTAGGTTGATCATAACTTTCCTTCCAAGGAGTAAGCATCTTTTAATTTCATGGCTGAATCACCATCTGCAGTGATTTTGGAGCCCCAAAAAATAAAGTCTGACGCTGTTTCCACTGTTTCCCCATCTATTTGCCATGAAATGATGCGTCCTCTGGAGAGAATGTACTCTGCTCAAATGTCCAGGCCCAGGAAGAGAGGTTGGAGTGGGAGTGTCTCTGGGTAGTCGTATGCCAAGTTATAATTCAGAAGCTATGAAGGAAAGGAGGACTGGAATTGATGGGTAAACAGCACTCTCTGCCACCTGTGTTGTCTTCCATGTGTTGTCACCCACACCCCCAAGCCACACCACTTGTGTACCAAGAATCACAATCCCCAGTAAGCAGTCCCTTTAGCTTCCTCTCTAGTCTCAGAGCTTATCTCCCCACATTGATTTTGAAGCTTGCTTTTAACTCTTGTTCTGTTTGATTCTTAAACCCTGATGAGAAAGATTGGACAAATGTAATTGACTCAGTTTTACAGATAATATACAAGACTTTGACAGATTAAAGACTTGCCTAAGTTTACCCAAGTTTTTGGCAGAGCTGAGATCTGACAAAGAAACTTTTATTGACTAAGCTCTAGATAGGGCTCCTATGAGTCTGACCAGACCTCATTCTTGGGCATATCCTAAAGAGTACAGTTTTAGCAAACAGTATAACCAGAATCCCCTGCCCTCAATATCCAACCTAATTCCTCATCCTCCACCACGACCCTGAGTGATGTCTTATCATCCTGACTTGCCTTCAGCAAGAATCCTGTTAGGTCAGTTTAGACAGAATTCTCTCATACACCTGAGGTTGCCTCTTAGTAATTATCCATCCATCAGCCTTCTCACCCTGCTCCTTGCCTACTAATGCCCACTGTTTTTTGTATTCTAAAGTGAGTTCACTCTTCCCCATCTAATGTAAAATCCTATTGCAGTAGTCCTGAATTAAATCTGCCTTAGCATTTTAATAATGTGTTGTGAATAATTTTTTCTTTAACAGTCCAGAATCCAGGTACCTTGGTTCAAATCGGAAACTTTTTTCACTAGAACCCACAGACTAGGAAAAAACAATACATATTTGCCCTCACTCACATACTTACCCACAAAACAACAGAAGATCCTATGTCAAAGGTGCTAGAAAAAACATCCAGTCAGAGAGGCATCAGAGCAAAAACCTCAGACGAAGAGGGTACTTTTCTCTTTCTCTCTGAAACCTCTCATCTATTCTCTGGCACCTCACTGCTCTGCCTCTATGGAGGTATTTCTTGGGCTCCCTTGCTGGCTCATTTCCAATAGGATTCAACCAGTGGGAAACACCACAAGCAATCAGAGAGCAGGAACATCAGAGGATAGTCTTTTCCCTGTTCTGACCCTGGAAGTAGCTGCATCTCTCCACAACTGCCCATAGCCAGACAGCCCTCCTCCTTGCCCTTAGCTCTCTCCAGTCATACTCTTTCCTCCCCTTGACTCTTTAGTCCTAGTGGTGATAAAGAATTTCCATCATTTCTAGTGTCTGAAACTTGACTCTTTAGTCCTAGTGGTGATAAAGAATTTCCATCATTTCTAGTGTCTGAAACATTCCCTGACGCGGGTTCCTTTAACTTTACTTTAACCTTGCTTCCTCCATACGTTAATGTTTCTTCACTTTAACTATCTGGGGTAAATTATTTCCTTTTAGAGCAATAACCATCCTGAGTACATGTGGGTCATCAGATTTCTAGCTGCAGCAAATGTGGCTGAGCGTTATCCTCACTTCTCCAATGAGCATGCTTCTGTCCCCACAGAAGCATGTATACTGCCACAGAGGAAGTATACTTTCCACCATAAGCTTTCTGTTTCACTACTTAATCCTGTAGACATCATCAGGAAACCTAGCCCAGCCCTGTGGTTGCAAAGTTGAGAGGTTTTTGTTTTGTTATTCCCTCTCTTTTCTCTCTCTCTCTCTCTTTTTGCAGATGTAGGCTTTGGTCAGTGCTTTGTGGTTTGTGTTCCCCTGTTGGGGACACTGTCAGCAGAGTAAGGAGGTTAATCAATCCCTGTGAAGGCACAGAGACCACTGGGATGCCATTTTATGCTGATTCGAACTTCTTTACGGTGCTTTGTTGTTGTTCAGTTGCGAAGTCGTGTCTGCTCTTCTGCTCTCCATGACCCCACGGACTGCAGCACGGTCAGGCTTTCCTGTCCTTTCTTATGCCCCCCAAAATTCTCACAATGGAACATGAGTACTACTATTCATAATAAAAGATTAATATTGTGAACTTCTACCCTAAGAAGCTTTTGGTAATACTAGTGACAACAATATAATAACTAACGTTCATTGCGATCTATTTTGTGTCAAGCCATGTCCACAGGGCTTTACATGTATTTACTAATCCAATCTTCATAAAGGAGGAAAGGTCTACTATACCTTGGGAAAAAGAGATAGAACTTTTTATTCTGACTTTAGAATCAGAGAACATTTGGAGTAGAGGGAAACTCACAGTTCATTGAATTTACCTTTCTTTCTACAGGTAAGTATGATGGGACTCAAAGATATGGCACAGCTTCTCCATATCCATTTGGCTAATTGGCAGCAGAACCAAGATGCCAACCCAGAGTTGTTTTAATTCTCCTTCAAACATAATAAATTTAACACTTGAGTTATCACCTCAGCAATTAATCGGTCATGTGGACACACACAAAGGGGGAAGAGCTGCAGTAAAAAGATAACTCCACATGCTGGTTCACTGTATTTTAGAGCTTCAGAGAGTGCAAAGAAAATCGACATGATAGGTAAGCCTTGCAGTTCATTAAGTTTAGAGGAACTTCTGAGGTCAGATGGTCCTCTATCCACAAGACAAAGGACAGTCTCCCCAGAACAAACTAAGACTTCTGAGGATGAACTTGCCACCATGCCCACTCTGGTCTCATGGAGGAGTCAAAATAAACTCTCTAGACAAGGCACATTCTTTTGATAACAGGCCAGATGGTAAACACTTTAGACTTCCCAGGCCATATGGTCTCTGTTACTATTCAGTTTTAATGTCCCTCCCAGCTCCAGTTTGTTATGTTTTTATTTAATTTAACATTTATTAGTCACAGTTTGGATGTCATTGTTTTAAATGCTGAGAAGTATAAATAAGACAACATCTAACTTCTATTACTGGCAATACTGCAACCTAAATTAAGAGCATTCCCAACTAATACAGCACATTTAAAAATATTGAGTAAAATATTTTTAAGTAAAATATGGCTGTGCTGGTGTAAAGTAAGAGAATTTCTTGTAGATAAGAAAGGAAAATATGAAAAGTGCTAATCCACTGGGGTGAGTGTTGGCACCAGTATTTGCCCTAGAGAAAAATGTTCATTCTGGCATTCTATAATCTGAGTTTTAACAGACTGCTACAGGGAACGGGAAATAAAGCGTAGGGGCTGAATAAAGAAGTTGGACTGACGCCCCAACTGAAGCCAGGATCTTCAAGGAGTAATACACTCAGTGAGGAAAATAGAAAAAAAATCTCCCCAGAAAGCAGTATGGTTGGGATATATGATTGTCTTAGTCTTCACTTTTGGTAACTGGGAAAAAGGAAATTTCCCCTGTAAGTTGCAGGTCTAGACTGAAAGGCATACTAACCATTTGGACCAAAAATATAAAATTTTACCTTAACTCTGGGTTGATGGTATCAGTAAAACCTGGGAAAAGTCCAAGTCTTTTATGGAGGAACACACTTTAATACAAGGTTGCAAGCAATTTCCACAGATAAAGTCTGTAGTAAGCCGAAAAATTAGGCCTCAAAACGTCCATATTCTAATACCTGGGTCATGGGAATGCAAACTAATATAGCAAAAGAGACTTGTAGATATAATTAAGAGTCTTGATATAGGGAAACTATCTTAATTAGCTAAGTGGGGCCCTAAATACAATCAAAAACATCCTTAAAAGAGAAAGACCGGGAGATTTGATACAGAGGAGAACATGATGTTAAGAGTTTGCAGAGAGACATTTGAAGACGCTACACTGCAATATGAAGATGGAGGAAGGGTTATGCATCAAGAAATGCAAGTAAAGTAGCTCTAGAAACTGGAAAAAGCAAAGAAATATATTATCTTCCAGAACCTCTGGAAGGAGCACATCCTTGCTAACTTCTTAGTTTATGCCTGATGAAATCCTTTTGGTTTCTGAACTCAAAAATTATAAGAGAATACATTTGTGCTGTTTTAAGTCACCGGTTTCTGGTAATTCATTACAGTAACAATAGGAAAGTCAAGGGAATACAAAGTCTAAGGGTATAAGCTCACAATTTTTAAAAAGTCACTAACCATACAATGAAATAAACTATAAACAAGAAGAATCTTGAAAAATAACATACTATAGAATTATATCTGCAAAGAGAGCAGGTATTGAGCTTGGGAAAAAAAGTAAAAGTGTTAATCATTCAGCCATGTGTGAATCTTTGTGATCCCATGGATGGTAGCCCACTTGAAAGATATAGAATATTAAATAAGATTAATTAATATATTTCAAGAAACAGAAGAAAGAATTAAAAGTGCAATAAGTTCAGTTCAGTTCAGTCACTCAGTCATGTCCAACTCTTTGCGACCTCATGAATCACAGCACGCCAGGTCTCCCTGTCCATCACCAACTCCCGGAATACAGTCAAACTCACATCCATCGAGTTGGTGCTGCCATCCAGCCATTTCATCCTCTGTCATCCCCTTTTCCTCCTGCCCCTAATCCCTCCCAGCATCAGAGTCTTTTCCAATGAGTCAACTCTTTGCATGAGGTGGCCAAAATACTGGAGTTTCAGCTTCAGCATCATTCCTTCCAAAGAACACTCAGGGCTGATCTCCTTTATAATGGACAGCTTGGATCTCCTTGCCATCCAAGGGATTCTCAAGAGTCTTCTCCAACACCACAGTTCGAAAGCATCAATTCTTCGGCGCTCAGCTTTCTTCACAGTCCAACTCTCACATCCATACATGACTACTGGAAAAACCATAGCCTGACTAGATGGACCTTTCTTTGCAAAGTAATGTCTCTGCTTTTGAATATGCTGTCTAGTTTGGTCAAATTTCCTTCCAAGGAGTAAGCGTCTTTTAATTTCATGGCTGCAGTCACCATCTGCAGTGATTTTGGAGCCCAAAAAATAAAGTCTGCCACTGTTTCCACTGTTTCCCCATCTATTTCCCATGAAGTGATGGGACAAGATGCCATGATCTTCGTTTTCTGAATGTTGAGCTTTAAGCCACCTTTTTTACTCTCCTCTTTCACCTTCATCAAGAGGCTTTTTAGTTCCTCTTCACTTTCTGCCATAAGGGTGGTGTCATCTGCATATCTGAGACTATTGATATTTCTCCCAGAAATCTTGATTCCAGCTTGTGCTTCTTCCAGCCCAAGATTTCTCATGATGTACTCTGCATAGAAGTTAAATAAGCAGGGTGACAATATACAGTACTCCCTTCCCTATTTGGAACCAGTCTGTTGTTCCATGACCAGTTCTAACTGTTGTTTCCTGACTTGCATACAGGTTTCTCAGGATGCAGGTTAGGTGGTCTGGGATTCCCATCTCTCTCAGAATTTTCCACAGTTTCTTGTGATCCACACAGTCAAAGGCTTTGGCATAGTCAATAAAGCAGAAATAGATATTTTTCTGGAATTCTCTTCCTTTTTCTATGATCCAGCGGATGTTGGCAATTTGATCTCTGGTTCCTCTGCCTTTTCTAAAACCAGCTTGAACATCTGGAAGTTCACGGTTCACATATTGCTGAAGCCTGGCTTGGAGAATTTTGAGCATTACTTTACTAGTGTGTGAGATGAGTGCAATTGTGTGGTAGTTTGAGCATTCTTTGGCATTGCCTTTCTTTGGAATTGGAATGAAAACTGACCTTTTCCAGTCCTGTGGCCACTGCTGAGTTTTCCAGATTTGCTGGCATATTGAGTGTAGCACTTTCACAGCATCATCTTTCAGGATTTGAAATACCTCAACTGGAATGTCATCACCTCCACTAGCTTTGTTCGTAGTGATGCTTTCTAAGGCCCACTTGACTTCACATTCCAGGATGTCTGGCTCTAGGTGAGTGATCACACCATCATGATTATCTCGGTCATGAAGATCCTTTTTGTACAGTTCTTCTGTGTATTCTTGCCACCTCTTCTTAATATCTTCTGCTTCTATTAGGTCCATACCATTTCTGTCCTTTATCGAGCCCATCTTTGCATGAAATGTTCCCTTGGTATCTCTGATTTTCTTGAAGAGATCTCTAGTCTTTCCCATTCTGTTCTTTTCTTCTATTTCTTTGCATTGATCGCTGAGGAAGGCTTTCTTGTCTCTTCTTGCTATTTTTTGGAACTCTGCATTCAGATGCTTATGTCTTTCCTTTTCTCCTTTGCTTTCTGCTTCTCTTCTTTTCACAGCTATTTGTAAGGCTTCCCCAGACAGCCATTTTGGTTTTTTGCATTTCTTTTCCATGAGGATGGTCTTGATTCCTGTCTCCTGTACAATGTCACGAACCTCATTCCATAGTTCATNTGTGAGATGAGTTCAATTGTGCGATAGTTTGAGCATTTTTTGGCATTGCCTTTCTTTGGGATTGGAATGAAAAGTGACCTTTTCCAGTCCTATGGCCACTGCTGAGTTTTCCAAATTTGCTGGCATATTGAGTGCAGCACTTTCACAGCATCATCTTCCAGGATTTGAAATAGCTCAGCTGGAATGTCATCACCTCCACTAGCTTTGTTCATAGTGATGCTTTCTAAGGCCCACTTGACTTCATATTCCAGGATGTCTGGCTCTAGGTGAGTGATCACACTATTGTGATTATCTTGGTTGTGAAGATCCTAAAGATATTAACCATCCCTTTCTTGTGTTGAAAATATCTTACTTTATATTTTGTTACATCATTATTTTATTCTGGAAAAAGATAATGTATTTACTAAAAACATGCTGGAGGCAAAGATTTCACCACTTCTGGTAGATTTTCCATTGCAAGAATAAACCAGCCTTCTCTCTGCTGACTGTATTGACCTACTCCCGGATGACTCAGCACTGTACCAGTCAGTCTGTTGGCATCGTCATAGCTCTTAGGTTACTTGTTCTGGTCTTCACGATTAGGATGAGGGAGTGCGGAAGGCAGTGAGTATTTTATCTATGACAAGTAAAACTTCAAAAATGTAGTAATGAAAATTTGAGCCATCATAAATATGTTCCACAACTTATATAAAATAATGAGGCTAATGGAAAGATGACTCTGACAAAGATCATGACTTCCTAGAATTTACAGTCTAGGCATATACCTAAATTGTGGTAGAAATAACAAGAGTTTTAGGAGATCAAAGGAGAAGATATAATGGGGGTGGGAGGGTAGGTTGTTATGTGTGCATGCTGTCACTTTAGCTGTGTCCAATTCTTTGTGATCCTATGGACTGTAGCCCTCAAGGCTCCTCCGTCCATGAGGTTCTCCAGGCAAGAATACTGGAGTGGATTGCCATGCCCTCCTCCAGGGGATCTTCCTGACCCAGGGATTGCATTTGCATCTCTTAGGTCTCCTTCATTGGTTGGTGTGTTCTTTATTCACTAGGGCCATCTGGGAAACCCAGTAGGGTGTTAATCAGGGATATATTTGGAGTCCAAGGCCATATCTAAACAGCATAAAAAAATGAGTTGGTTTGGGTGTGTTTTTCAGTTTTTTTCTGCCTCCACCCTGTCAGTAGCTGAACATTTAGGGTGTATGAGCAGCAAGCCTGCAGAATTAAATTAATCATTTGGTGCTTGATTGCTTGCTTCATGATCAATGTGGAATTGGTGACTCCAGGCAATATTATAGATTCAGCCTCAAAGTTTAAGTTATAAACAAACACTTCAAAAATCTTTTGGAAAGTGGGCCTCCAAAATAAGGGATAGTCTTTGTAAGTTCTTGCTTTTAAAGGACAGGTCACACATTCGTCATTCTGATCACACAAATGATTAGTGTAAATGTATCAATTTCTAAAAGATACTAACAAATATGAAAAAAGTAGAGTATATTTGTACATTCAGGAGTGAATACTCTTTACCTTACACGTGCAGTTACTAAGTCCTGTCCCATGTACTCCCAAGTCTTTCTTTGTCTAAGCTTCAGTATCTACTCTAACTCCATTATAATTCTAATCATTCCTTACATTGTAGTCATACAAAAATTCTCAATGCAAAGAGCTGAACTTTTAATTCTCTTGCTTAAGGATCATCTGGCTTTATTTAACATCCTACAGTGGGTCCTCATTGCCATCAAATGAGTTCCAAGTTCCTGAACTTGGCATTCAAAACACGTTTTTCGCCTAAATTCCATTCTCTTCCCCTTACATGTACCCAAACTCTACTTACGGTTTCCTTAATATGTCATGGTGGTTCTGATTCCTATGCTTAGAATTCCCTTCCTTTATGTCTACCTAGAGAATTTCTAATCATAATTCAAGACTCAATTATCACAGCCTCCATGAAGCTATTCGCCACAAAGATCTATTCCTCTATTCTTGATTACCATTAATTATTCCACATACCTGGGCTAGTAGGCATCTCTTTTCATTGTAATAACTTCTTTGCATGCCTGTGACCTCACTGAGTGCAGGGACTCTCTTTTTTTATCTGTGTGTCCAATAGTAAGTAAGTAAGTAAGTATCAGTCACTCAGTCATGCCCAACTCTTTGCGACCCCATGGACTGTAGCCCATGGAATTTTCCAGGCAAGAGTACTGGAGTGGATTGCCATTTCTTTCTTAGAGGTGCAAAATTAGAGATATTGGCAGGAATGTTAAGAAAACAAGTGATCTAATATTAGTACTACAATAGGAAAAAGGTATAGAAACACATTAACAGAAAGATTACTGATAAATAGCCAACACATTTGTAGTGCTTACTGTAAGAGAGGCACTGTTCCATTAACTCATTTAATCCTCACAACACTCTGTGAGGGAAGTAGTATGGCTAGTCTCACTTAATATATGAGGAAATTGACCTCATATGTTAAAGGAGTTGCTCAAGGTTACACAGCTAACATGTGGCAGAGTCAGGATTTGAACCCAGGGAACCCTGCTCAACACCTGGCTACACTATTGGGAACATTGCATAGGAAGACAAAACTAAGGAACATGGTTGGAGATAAAAAATGATTTAGGAGAATGGTTCAAATTATCAACTGGAAGCCTACATATCTTAATCTTTGTACCCTTCCCTGACCTCATCTTGGTACTGGATTCTTTCTGCTCCAGAAGGTTAACAGGTAGAATTATTACTTCACTGATATATCCTAAATAGGATCATACAAAGAGCTGCATTGATTATGTGCACTGACTTCAGTTAGGTTGCACTATTTCCCTAAATATCCCATAGCAGAGAGTCTCACAATAAATTACCTCTCCATCCTGTGCATTAGTGCTGGCTGCTCTCCCACAAACAATGTCAAAATTGTAAGCAGTTGGCACGGAGTCGTTGTGACAATATGTAAATTACTTATAAAGTGAACTTGATCTTGTATAATAAATGGTATTTGAATCTTAATTTGTTAACAATATTTTAATGCAGTAATTGAGGTCATGAAAGACGTGGACTAAAGATAAAACCATCTATAACTGTCGATTTTAAGCAGAACTACATTACCTAAGTTTATAAAATACTCCAAGGAATTAAAAGGCAAATGCAATGCTTGTATTTGCTATGAATAAGCACTGAAACATAACTGTAGGAAGAGATATAATGTGCTGTAGGCCTAGAAAAGGGGTTTGAAAGAGATGTTCAAAGGTGTTGGGTTTTTTTTCCTGCTGCTAAAATTTCTTGGCTCTAGGATCAGTGTACCCTGACCTACTCAGGTCTTTCCTTAATGAAATAAAAGAACATCTCAATAAATTACATGGCCCCAGTTTAATTCTTAGTAATCTGGGGGCACCCCCTCAATTCCATGCTTTCATAATTAATCACCAAGCTTCCTTTGTCTTCTCAAAGGAAGCCTTCCACCAATTGCCTGCTCAATCTTCTTGCTCTTTCCATTCAGTTATCAGATGAAAATCAGGTCCAAATCTGTGAAATTGACCTTCAAGTGTGAAATCGTTTTTTAATGATAAAGTGCCAATAGTGTTCTGTGAGTATAAGGTATTAATTGAGTGTTATAATTATTATTATACAGCTACTTCCCATAGTGATGACCTTTGTTCTCCTCCACCTTTCCTTCTTTTGCTCTATTTCATAGTCTGAAAATTTTGAGGGTTCAAGGCCTCAAGGTTTCAGAAAAAGAAGTCCTGAAACTCTGATATTCTTTCTTCCACCTAGTTCTGACCTCTGTAAACTGGGCTAAACTTCCTCCAAACCCAGCGTACACTGTAGAGAAAGCCAGGCTTGGTTCTGAGTGGAAACAGCAATCATCATTCCTCCTCTCAAGTGAATCAAGCAAAATGCATATTGTTTGACTCCACTTACTCCTTACTTGGCTTAGCCAACTTCCAGGGCAGGAAGATCTCCCAAAGGAAGCCACTCATCAACAAAGCCTGAAAACAGACCTCCTTCATGTTATGCTCTTTGCTTGCAAACCTAAAATACTGTCCTCTATCACATCAAGTCACACGTCATAATTCAAGGCCTGTGGTCCTATTGAATATAATCCATCCAATCACTACTTGCTATGTCTGGTTTCTTTCCATTGAGACACGTGTCAACGATTCCATTCTACCTCACTCCTCTTTCTGCTCTCCCAAAGGGGTACAACCCAGCCAGCTTTCCAGGCCAAGTTCAAATCTTTCCTTTGCAGTTTATATATTTCTTCTCTTCTTGATTCAAACTCTTACTCGAAAGTTATCACTTTTAGAATTAGTTCCTCCCTCTTCTGGGATTCCAAGCACTTGCATTTAATTTTGTAAAAACGCCACACTGCACCAAAAGTATTGTTTATATGGCTGTATTCTGTACGTGGGGGCTTTCTAGGTGGCACTAGTGGTAAAGAACCTGCCTGCCAATGCAGAAGACATAGAGACATGGTTCAATTCCTGGGTCAAGAAGATCCCCTGGAAGAGAGCATGGAACCCACTCCAGTATTCTTACCTGGAGAATTCCATGGACAGAGGAGCCTGGCAGGCTACAGTCCATGGGATTGCAAGAGTCAAACACAACTTAGTGACTAAAACAGTCCATGGAGTTTGCAAAAAGTCAGACATGACTAAAGAGACTTAGCACAGCACATTCTGTATTTATTATAGCAGAATCTGTATTTTGTTCATTTTTATAATTTAAAAAAACTTAACAAAATCTGATTTGTAGGAGATGCTTAAGAAACAATTGTTGAATAAAAAAATAAATGATTCCCCAAAACTCTGAACTCTGTGCTTGTGTATATATCATATATATATAATATTTATGTATTATGTACTACATATCATATATAATATTTATATAATTTTAAATATAATTTGTGTATGTGATTCCTATTATGCAAGTACAAGAATTTATCTTGAGAATATACCTAAAAGTGAAAATTCTGGGTCATACTATATATATATATATACAGATCAGCTTCAGGAGATAATACCAAACTTCTTCCCAAAACAGTCATACAATATTTTACTTCCAGCAGCACTGTATGAACATTTCTATGGACCCATTTTCTTTTCAACACCTGGTATTTTTAAGCATGTTAATATTTTGCAAACTAAATGAGTATAATATGGCATCTAATTATGGATTTAATTTTCATTTCCTTGATGATACACAATGTTGAACATGTTGTAACTTGTTAATTTATACCTTTGTCAATTTTTTTATTATTCATTTCGCTTATTCATTTGTAAATTACTTTACATGTTATTTACAAAAGTTACTTAATTTCTTTGGTCCTCAAATTCTATTTTTATAAACAGGGAATATTATGATACCTATATCTAGACTTGTCATGAGGATTAAGTGTGAACATTTATTTTATACGTAAAGTGTTGTTGCTGTTTAGTTGCTAAGTTGTGTCTGGCTCTTTTTTGCGACCCCATGGACTGTAGCCTGTCAGGCTCCTCTATCCAAGGGATTTCCCAGGCAAGAATACTAGAATGGGTTACATTTCCTTCTCTAAGGGGTCTTGCTGACTCATGGATCAAACCTGCCCCTTCTGCCTGGCAGGCGAATTCTTTACCACTGAGCTGCCTTGTTAGCCTGTGTAAAGTGTGAAATGTAGGCTAATTGTAATACTGGTTAGGATTAATTTTTGTGCAACTGGAATGGCCTAGAATTTCCAAAATGGAAAGAACACCAGAACAGGATTCAGAAAACCAGAGTTCCAGACACACTTCTGCCATGACCTTTCTGAATATCCTCAGAAAGGACATTCTGAAAGATATATAATATCATTTATCAGCCTCAGTTTACCATCTGTAACATGGCTACAATGTCTGTTTTGCTATAATGCTGTGAGCACGAGGTGATGTTTAGTAAACAGGGTTGGTACTAGGCTAAGGTAAGTGAGGGGACACCAAAAATCTTACAATCAAGATAATATTTTAAAAAGTCAAAATCAGGGCAAGATTCTAAGATGAACCAGATATCCAATTTTTAAATATGGTATTTTATCTTTAGAAGGGCTATTTGCTTTACACATTTGAGAAATTATTAGACATACAATTATCTATTATAGATAAAATGGCTAGAGGTAAAACCAGAAACAGGAGGTTGACAGGGACAGTTATCATTTGCAGCTTTTTAAAGAACACTTGCAAGCATTTGATCTTTGTTCTCTCCAGCAACAAAAGATTGTGAATGGTCACTGCTCAGCTGCCAAATGATGGTGTTTTGAAATCTTTGGAAGCCTATTTCCAGCTGATTGGCTCTTTTCACTATTGGTGAGTTACTCTATCTTTATCACAGCTGACTGATCTCAGCTGGCTGCATTCTTTGGCCCTGTATCTTTTTGCTCACGAAGTGGATGCTAATAGCAAAGGTGTCACTTTCCTTGTGACTGCTGATGCCTCCCTCTGCCTACAGAACAGCAAGGCCAGTTAAGGTGTTTCTCATAAAAACAGAGCACTTCCAGTACATGGTAAACAATAAACTGAAACTCAGCCAGTGGTGACAGGATTGGACAGTGCACAACTGGTGACAGGGATGGTTTAGAGGTGGGTAAGTGTTTTAGAACTTTGTAAACACTGAACATCTTCCAACTCTACATACTTAGAATGCCCCAATAAGTAATGATCTGGATATGATTTCTTGCTTTGGAAGCACCCTATCATGAGATTTATCAAAGAGGCAGAAGGGACTCCCAGATCTTTAATGCACAATCAGGGGTATGATAGAGGAGGATGGATAAATGTACTATATATAATAGTCAAACATACCCTCTATTTTTACTGTTGTGAATATTGATTTCCAAATGGATTTAATCAAAATCAATAACAAAATGTACAGTAATGAAGTAATGTAAAATGCAGTAATGTATAGGCCAAGAGGTTGACTATGGAATATATTAACAGAGAAGCAGTTTTACAAGAATAATTCATTTCTCTTTTAGAATCTTTCTTCAACCTACTATAAGACAATAAGAAGGAGAAGCAAAGCTCTAGAGGTGGGCCATAAAACAAGTACTTTACAGAACTTTTAAAAATTTTCATAGCAAATTTAGTGATACAGGATTGGTCTATAGATAGAAAGACACAATAAAGAAATCTATTTACAAGATCAGAAAGCTGACCTACAGGTGGATGGTCCAAACACTGTCCTTTCAGGTTGGCTTATAAAAGGAAATAAAATGTCTGATTTTCAACAATATCATAATGATTTTCTAAAAGTCAAATAAATTCTAAAATGTTTTATATATACCGTTGGAGTACACAAATGCATCCTAAAGTTAAACGGCAAAGGGCACAATTGTCCAAAATTGTCTAGTTATTACATTTATATACTAAGTGGTAAAAGAGGGAAATGTATTACATAGAATTGTCCAGAAAGGCCCAAGGTGATTTTTGAGTAATCAATATTTTTCAGTATATGCTACAGCTTTAAAACAGAGAAAATAACTGATACTGGCAATCACTAGAAACCTGTTTGTTTGTTTCTTAAGGAAGCTTAATGATTTGCTGGCAAAGACTGACTATAATACAAAGATTTCAAGAGTATTTTACCAAGAAGGAATAGCATTCCCATTTTGTATAGAATCAAACTGAAATCTCAGGATATTAAGAGGTCTTACATAAATCACTGGATGAACTCTTTCACTCATTTATCATTTCTATTTCTTTCTTTACAACTTTAATTTACTTTTCCTTTCGTATTTGGCTGATGCTCCTCTCAATTAACCTTTGTGTTACCATCTGCAGTCCCTCATTTCCTTCCTCCTCTGTTTCCCCATTTTTTCTTCATCTGACTATCCTTATACTTTCTAGAAAAGCTTTAAAAGAGGAAAGAATACAGACAAAAAGAGGGAACATAACCTACCTTTAATCATAGGTGAAATAGCTGATTTAAAATAAGAGATACCATTTTTAATATTTCCTCTTAAGTGAAAAGATAGAAAAAAGGAAGGAAGGAAGGAAGAAAGAAAAGCAGGAAGGTAGGAAAGAACCAGGGGCAGGTGAGGGGAAGAAATTAAAGGAGAAGAGAATAAATGAATTTCCAATGTTTGCTAGCACAGTCCTACAGTGATTAATGGAAACTTCCACATGCCATTTCTGTGTAATGCCTGAGCATTATTGAAGACAAGCACTGACATACACAAACATTATTAGAATCCAAACAGCAATAGCCTCTGTAAGGGTGGAATAGCTCAGAATTCAGAAATCAGACCATCTAGGGTCTAGTGACATTTCCTACTCATCCTCAGGGGACGCCACCATGACTGAAGTAATAGAAGTCAAAACTTCAATCAGGCCCTTATTAGTTACTTTGCACACACAATACAAGGTACCATGTTTGGTGGCAAAACTAGAGCTACTGCAGCTTAGAATTGACACAGCTTTTTTAAAAATCTGTTTTTGACTGCTCAATATAAGGTTAGGAGCAGGTCATGTACCAAGTTTTTTTTTTTTTTTTTTTTAATCAAATTAATGCTATCAGGGGAATTACACTTAAATGGAATTTTTTCTCTCTAAACAATTCCCATCTAGTTTCACCACTGTTTTTTCTCTCCATCTCTCCCTATATAAAATGAATCAGACCAGCAGACATCTGGAATAATATATAAAGAATCAAGTTATCAAACAAGCCAAGATTTACCACCAGGTTTTATGCCCTCTTCTCTAAGTTATCCAGGAGGTTGAAAGTCTCAAATAGCCAGTAATTTTTTTTTGATAGCTTTCAAATAATATTTCACATCTGCTTCTTGGTGCATAATCTTCATTCAAATGGCCAAAAATAATTTAAAGAGACTCTTCTATTTGGGAATCATTTTCTTCATCTATTTTTTACTTAAACATCACATTGGTGTGATTAAGAGAAGACTTCCTAACTCAGCCATCAAATACATGTAGGAATCAAAATCTAAATCTAATCACCAAGCTTATTATTCCTTACTTAAAGGCAAAAGGTTCTTTTTTATGGCATCTATTTTTTTTTTTCAATTCCAACTACTCTTTTTCTATAACAAGGTATCATGTTGTCATCACTTGCCAGTCCAGTGAGGGAAAATTTCATTACACCTATGTCTCTACATATATGGTAAACTGGAAAACTGAAGATGTTTATTTTCAATATCTGAGTGAATTAATGATAATCCTTTAACCCCGATGTGCCCACATATAATGTGTATGTTTGAGATGGGGCATTGGAGGCGAACAAGAGTTCATAAAAGTAGACTTTAAAGTGACTCTAATAAGCATAGTGAAAAGTGACTGGGTTGACAGAAGTGACATTGAGTTGATAGAAAGCCCTGAATTCTAAAATAAGGAATATTTGGATTTTATCCACAAAGTGACATTGAGTTATTATAGATTCTTAAACTGAGAAGTGATGAGATAAAAGCTATAATTCAGGAAGATCTGTCTATGGTGGGTGCTTGGCAACTGGGTAAAGGGAAAAATAAAGGAGCAGGAATTAAATGGAAAAGAGGAGGAGGCTAAGATTATGTTTAGGATGCTAACAACAGCAATAATCCATAATAAGGCAAAAAGGGCCTGCTATAGACAGAATGTTTGTATCCCCCTGAAAATTCATATGTTGAACAGTTCCCAGTATGATAATATTAGGAGTAGGAGCTTTGGGGAGTGGTTAGGTGATGAGGGTGGTTCCCTTATTAATGGGATTAGTGCCCTTATAAAAGCAACCTTAAAGAGCTCCTTTACTCTTCTGCCATGTGAGAACACAGCAAAAAGACAGTCATCTGTGAATCAGGAAACAAGCCCTTATCAGACAGAAAATCTGCTAGCATTTTGATCTCGGCTTCCTCAGACTCCAGAACCATGAGAAATAAATTCCGGTTGTTTAAAAGCCAACCAATCTACAGTATTCTCTTATGGCAGCTCCAAAGGACTAAGACATGACCTAAACCACAAGGTGGAGAGAAAGGATAAGAAAGGCAGATCAGAGGGGAAACTTGGTTATCTGAAGATTGGCAGGGATAGATAAACCAACAACTATAAAAGATTATTAACCCTAAATCATGGTAACAGAACAAGGAGGAGGAGGAAAGTGGAAGTCATTTAATGACAGTGATTTGGAAATGGGGAGGGTTGGGGAAAAGGGCAAGGAAATTAAGTCTAATTAGGTTTAATGTGTAGTTCAACCCTTGTTAAATTTGAGAGGCTTAAGTTACATCCAGGATATTTTAAGCAACCAGCATGAAGATGATAGCAGAGGTCTTAATGATTAAACTGACCAAGGGAGAAAAGGCAGAGAAACAGAAAGCCAAGGGCATGACCTTGAAGAAAATTTGATTTTGAAAAGTGGAATGTGAGACAAAAAAAAAGAGATCTTGGAGGGGAGGGAGTGAAAGGTCCCAGGCACATTGGAGTAATTGCAGGAGTCCTTACTATAGGGAAAGACACGGGTTCTAGTTTTTGTCACTTACTAGTGATAACATTGATTGAATTCCATGATTGTTCTATAAGTAAGTAAGTAAGTAAAGTCACTCAGTCGTGTCCGACTCTTTGTGACCCCATGGACTGCAGCCCACCAGGCTCCTCAGTCCATGAGATTCTCCAAGTAAGAATACTGGAGTGGGTTGCCATTTCCTTCTCCAGGGGACTTCCCGACCCAGGGATTGAACCCAGGTCTCCCGCGTTGGAGGCAGACGCTTTAACCTCTGAGCCACCAGGGAAGTCCATCCATGATTGTTCTATGATCCTATAAAATTAAGGATGTGGAAGAGTTCTGTTTCTGCTGCAGATATAGAAAGCTAGAGTGTTGATAACTCTGACAACAAAGAAATACCAGACAGTCATAACATCATAAGTTTTTTTGAACCTCTGGGAGATCTGATGTCACAACACAAAACCAAGAGAGAGATTCCTCATGGGCCATGCAGACTGGTTCAGCATGGGAAGAACATCTTCATACAAGCCAAGTCAGAAGAAGCCTAGCTAAAATTTTAGCAAGTGTTAAAGGCCAAGTGGGATAGCGTGACAATGTAGAACTCTTGTGAGCCCCAGAGCACAAGAAGATTTATGCTCACTCATAGGCTCTTTTCTCCTCCACTGAGTGCTCGCAAGTTTGGCGGCTGTGAGAGAAACCAAAGAGAGCACCCTCAGTGGTGTGAATGTGCAGGAAGGAATAAGCTGAAACTGCAAAAATGCATTAAGTTCTATCATCTTAACTCAGAATGTTTTCTCTTACCCAGCAAAGCTATAATCCACTGGGAGAGAGGCCTGAATCTCGTGGATGGTAAACAACTGTTGTCAGAAGAGAAACTAACCCCCTTCTCTAACAACTGAAGTGTTAAAGAACCTACAGCATAACTCCTAACTCATCCACAAGTTTTTGTCTTCAGAGTTTATTTTCAAAGCTAAGGATAATTACCAGTGTACTTTTTGACTCTATGAATTTGACTATTCTCAGTATCTTGTATCAGTCAGTTCAGTCACTCAGTCGTGTTTGACTCTTTGTGACCCCATGGACTGCAGCATGACAGGCCTCCCTGTCCATCACCAACTCCCGGAGTTTACTCAAACTCGTGTCCATTGAGTCAGTGATGCCCTACAACCATCTCATCCTCTATCATCCCCTTCTCCTCCCGCCTTCAATTTTTCCCAGCATAAGGGTCTTTACATTGAGTCAGTTATTCGCATGAGGTGGCCAAAGTATTGGAGTTTCAGCTTCAGCATTAGTCCTTCCAAAGAATATTCAGGACTGATTTCCTTTAGGATGTACTAGTTGGATCTCCTTGCAGTCCAAGGGACTCCCAAGAGTCTTCTCCAACACCACAGTTCAAAAGCATCAATTCTTCAAATCTTGTATAAGTGGAATCAGTTATTTGTCTGCACCTAATGTATTTCAGGTATATTGGGCTCCCCTGGTGGCTCAGATGGTAAAGAATCTGCTTGCCAATGCAAGAGATCCAGGTTCAGTCCCTGGGGTGGGAAGATCCCTTGGAGAAGGGAATGGTTACTCACTCCAGTATTCTTACCTGGAGAATTCCATGGACAGAGGAGACTGGCAGGCTATAGTCCATGGGGTTGCAAAAAGTCAGACACAACTGAGCTACTTACATTAACTAACTAATGTATATTGGAATGCATTTTTAAGGTTAACAGTATATGTCCTACAAACAGACTGCACCTTCTTTTTTCTCCCTTCTCTGGTGGGGAGGGGGCGGGCGATGAGAAGGTGGAATGAGGAGTTAGCATTTAATGGGGATGGAGCTTCAGTTTAGGAAGGTGAAAAATTTGGGAGATAGATGATAGTGAGAGTTGTACAACAGTATGAATGTACTTAATACCACTGAACTGTACACTAAGTTAAAATAGTAGGTTTTATATTATGTGATTTTTACCACAGCAAAAAACAAAACAAAACAAGGGTTAATTATCAGATAGCTAGATTAACAGACCAGGCCACAATACTAGAGAGGGGCATTGTTAGGGGTTGAATTGCATCCTCTGCAAATTCATATGTTGAAATCCTAACCCCCAATACCTAAAAATATGGCCTTACCTGGAAATACAGTTATTGCAAGTATAATTAGTAAAGGTAAAATAAGGTCCTACTGGAGGAGGGTGGACTTGAACCTAATATGACTGATGTCCTTATAAAAAGGAGAGCTTTGGATACATGCACAGGGAGAATGCAGTGTAAGATGAAGGGAGATATCAGGGTGATGTTTCTACAAGCCAAGAAATGCTACAGATTGCCAGTAAACCACCAGAGAGCTTCCCAGGCAGTGCCAGTGGTAAAGAACCCGCTTGCCAATGCAAGAGAACTAAGAGACGTGAGTTTGATCCATGGATCAGGAAGAACCCCAGGAGGAGGGCATGGCGACCCATTCCAGTATTCTTGCCTAGAGAATCTCATGGACAGAGGAGCCTGCCAGGCTACAGTCCATAGATTTACAAAGAGTTAGATATGACTGAAGTGAGTTAACATACACACATGCAAATCACCAAAACCTAGGGAAGATGCAGGGAACACATTTATCCTCCTAACCCACAGAATGAACTAATCCTGATGACATCTTGATCTTAAACTTCTAGCCTTCAGAACTGTGAAGTAATACATTTCTCTTTTTAAAGCCACTCAGTTTGTGATACTTTGTTATGCCAGCACTAGCAAACTAATACAGTCTTTGAGGAAGTTATAGAGTTAGATTTATTAATTCATTTATTGAAAATACTTTTTTCAGACTCTGCTATGTGAAGTGAATAGTGTAATGAACAAAACAGATAAGGTCCCTGCCCCCAAAGGGCTATTTAGGAGACAAACAATAAAGCAAATGAATATATTAAATGTGAAGCAGTTGCATGTGCTTTGAAGAAAACTAAAGAAGGGAAAGAGGTCTAGGAATATCAGAGACATGGAGAAATGCTTCTCTGAGGAGATGTCATGGAATAGAGACCTAATGAGGAGAGGCAAAAGTCAGGTGAATTCATGATGGACCAATGCTCTAGCAAACGTCTTGAGGCAGAAACTTCTTTGGCATATTTTGAGAAACAGGAAGACTAAAGTCTTTAGAGCAGAGTGAGATGAGAGAAGAGAGATAAGATCTGAGCAGCAAAGGCAAGACCATGCAGGATTTATAAGGACTTCAAATTTTATTCCAAGTGAGATGGGAAACCATTGGAGAGTAATGAGAAATTATTTAAATTTTATAAGATGGCTCCATGGGAAGGTTAAACTTTGTGGGAAGATTAATGTGAAATATGGAAGACACTTTGGAGTTGTTCATGCTGAGCTGGTATTATCTTGAGCTAAAGTAGAAGCAGAAGTGGTCACACAGACCTACTAATGACCCATGATAGTTAAATGGGTGTTGGTCAGGAGGAATCTCTACTTACTGAGAAAAATTTCCAGCCTGAATTAGAAGGTGTAACTTTAAGTAGATTTCAAAGCTCTGGGAAGTAACTATGTAGTATAACTATGGACATAATGGCTGTAAATATTTTAAAAACCTGCAAGAGTTTTGCAAATATTTTCAAATGGTAGCATCTTAACAGAAAGTGTATTTCAACAAAGAACACATTTGCGCCTTTCCATCCTTCAAAAGGTTTTCTGCATTTCTACCCAGGGTGCTCTCCCTAGTAAGAACCACTGGTGGAACAGTTTTGAAAGTACTTGCCTTTCATCACACGCCAAAATAAATCAAAAACTGTTGTCACAGATTTTGCAAGGATTGATTCAACTGTGGAAAAGAATATGTTTCATCTGTAGAGGCTCTCCAGGGGAAAATGTTTTGAGTGAAAGGGTAGCATTTTATTTTTAAAAACAAATGCTTCATTGTCCTTATAAGACATAAGATATAAGGCTTATATCTGCACACACAGAAATGAGGGAAAAGATTTAAATACTCACCCAAGCCATATACACACGGGAAGGTGCTGAAAATAGGAGGAATCAAAGCATTATTGAGATCACAGAGGGATGATTTTTGCCTAGATGGTTCAGATGAAATACCTCACTGGAGCTAGTGTCCAAGATCATTGTCTTTTACCTAAAAAGAGGTAGATCTTGCTATTTTTATTTTCCTAGGAAACCACTAGCACCTTTATTCAGATTCTGTTAAAATGTATTTCCCAAGAGTTATACTAAGTCAAATATTGGTAAATCTTCATAATTCTGGATATTAAACTGCTATAAAAACCAACTATCTTCTAAATGTCAACCCAGTACTTTTCTTGATTAGATCATAGCTTTTTCCAAGTCCTTAATCAATGCAGTCTCAATCAAATAACCCTAATCAACTTTGCTTCCTAATTTGATGAATTATGCTAATAAACTCTAATTTTCACCAAGAAAATGTAGATTTGCAGTAATCCTGTAAATTTATTTTCATTTCAGTGAGATACTTGCACCATTTTCAAAACTGTCTAACCTCATTTTCTATTTACAGAGGTTTTGACTAAGCTAGATTTTTTGCTGGACTATGCCTAAGATGCTAAAGTTATATTCCTTAATGAATGGTGTCTGATTTTTTCCATCAGTTAACATGAAAGCCTGCTAAGTCATATGCCTCTCCATCTTATCAATGTCTGATAGTGGAGGACATTCACCATTTTGGGTTGTGTTCCATAGCAGGAATATTCTGGGACTTGATCCTGTCATACTATCACATGGGTACATTTAGATACTCCACCCTGGCACTCTAACTCATATTTGGATATATAGTCTTTCCTTTAGCCAGACAATCTTACTAAGATTTGCATTTCTTTTTTAGCGGATTTTTTTTTTTATGAGAAGATGAGAACAACCCACATGTTCAAGACATATTGCACCAGACATATATACTTTCTTCCCTAAATTGATGAACAAACTCTACAGATGTTAACAGTCAGGATCCTTTCTTTTACTTCACCCATCACTGCCCATGTTGTTGGGTTTCCAATGAATATTGCCAAGTGACCAAATGCTTAATCTTATCTCCTAAATTGATTTCAATTTAATTTGACCATTATTGTTATATCCTTACTATGAGCAACATTCTATGCTAAGTACTACTAATAGTCAGTATATTGATGAATAAAACAGCTCTTCATTCATGGGCTCACAACTTGCACGAAACCCTAGACTAGTATTTATCTTGAATGATCCTAGATTGGCATTAATCTTGAATAGATACAAAGCTGTGGAGAAACTTATTTGTAAAAAATCAGGGAGCAAGGATCTTCAGAGTAAACTCATCACAGTGTCCCCATTCAGGGCATTTCCTAATCACAGAATTCTTCAATATACTCCAAGGAAAATAAGTATGACACATTGGAAAAGACTCTTGGTTCAGTGACTCCAGTATTATAGTTCTCACCATCTTTAATGAAAAAGGCTATCTAAAAATAAATTCTATGTAAAATAACTATAAGATTGGGCAGGGTCTTAAAAATATCTTGGCTCAATCCTCTTATTTTAAAGATGAGTGAACTAGGCTCAGAGATGAAAAGTGGCTTGTCTTGGGTCATCTGCTTCTAAGTGGCAGATCAAGAAACAGAACTTAGTTCAGTGAATCTTATTCTCAAACACTCAGCCTCCTTGCCTCTCTGGCTAATTGAATATCAAGAGGCTGAACATAATCCATATTAAAGACCCAGGGGTAAAAATGGGATAAGAAAGAAATTATCCATCAAAGTGAGAGATGGGAAACCTGTGCTGAGTTCCACTCACTAATTTCCTTCCTTTTATGCCAGAAAATGGATGACTTGCTCCTCCCAATCTCAGAGACTCAGATTAATGTAAATGTGGGAAAGGGAAAAAAATAAGTGGAAACTTTATGAATCTGGAGGAAAGACCAGGGGCACCAGCAACAGTTTACTGGAGAGGCACACTGACTATTCTTTAGCTGCACAGGGTCAAAACCTGGCTTTATCATCCACTGTGTTTACTTGAGTGAGTTACTTAAACTCGCTGTTTTGATTCTTCATCTCTGAAATGGGATAACACCTAACTTAAAATGCTGCTTTGAGGATTAAGTAATTGATATTCATAGAGTGGTTAGATTTGCTTAGTAATATAGTGCAATGATCGGAGAAGGCAATGGCACCCCACTCCAGTACTCTTGCCTGGAAAATCCCATGGATGGAGGAGCCTGGTAGGCTGCAGTCCATGGGGTCACAAAGAGTCAGACACGACTGAGCGACTTCACTTTCACTTTTCACTTTCATGCATTGGAGAAGGAAATGGCAACCCACTCCAGTGTTCTTGCCTGGAGAACCCCAGGGACAGGGGAGCCTGGTGGGCTGCGTCTATGGGGTCGCACAGAGTCGGACACGACTGAATCGACTTAGCAGCAGCAGCAGCAGCAGCATAGTGCAATGATATAAGGGAATAATCTAATATAAACCAGAATAGTTAGAGATATGTCTTATCTAAAAATAATTTTTTTTGTGTTTTTTGTATAGGAGGCACATTTCAAAGAGAATATTCTTTTGAGGATTTGTAGTGCAAATATGCTATATTGTTCATTAAGATGTCAACTTCAGACAAAACTGGTATTATGACATTCAGATGGAAGACATCAGACATGTTAAATTTTTAAAAATTAACAATCAGTTTAATTTCTTCATTGGGTTTTGTGAAACATCCATTTCTCTTGAACATACATATAAACATAAGTCTAAAGAACTGAAAGTCTTCCATAGTCCTTAGCATTGGGAAGCATTGGGATAAACAGAATTTAGTAGGTTTCTTTACTGCAGGACTGTTAAAAGCTTATATTATGCTAATGTGAATTGTAAATTTTGTTTTTTAAGGTAAGAAATAAATCATTATTAAATACAAATTTAAAGGAATAGCAACTAAAATGCAACTACGTTTTAAAAACTTTCAAATTATTGATAGTCTTTCAAAAGTTCATTCCTGCAGGCAATGATTCTGATAGAGGTTTAAAAACAGATGCAGGATACAGGATGCTTGGGGCTGGTGCACTGAGACGACCCAGAGGGATGGTACAGGGAGGGAGGAGGGAGGGGGGTTCAGGATGGGGAACATGTGTATACCTGTGGCGGATTCATGTTGATGTATGGCAAAACCAATACAACACTGTAAAGTAATTAACCTCCAATTAAAATAAATAAGTTTATATTTAAAAAAAACAGAAATATGTATGGTCATTCATAGCTGATAACCTCTCTAAGAGTTTATATAGCTCATTCTGCATCAGTGTCCAATGCAAAGTCCACAAAAGTGAAAAATTTCTGCAGCTTTTCAACAGATAGAAACATTCATGCATTGAAAGGAGCGTGCTAAGTCGTCTCACTTGTGTCCGCTCTGTGTGACCCTATGAACTGCACACTGCCAGACTTCTCTGTCCATGAAGTTCTCTAGCCAGGAATATGGAATGGGTTGCCATTTCGTTCTCCAGGGGATCTTTCTGACCTAGGGACTGAACTCGGGTCTCCTGCATAACAGGCAGATTCTTTACCATCTGAGACACAGGTTCAGTCAGTTCAGTTGCTCAGTTGTGTCTGACACTTTGTGACCCCACAGAGTACAGCACGCCAGGCTTCCCTGTCCATCACCAACTCTTGGAGCTTGCTCAAACTCATGTCCATCGACTTGGTGATGCCATCTAACCATCTCATTCTGTCATCCCCTTCTTTTCCTGCCTTCAATATTTCCCAGGATCAGAGTATTTTCAAATAAGTCAGCTCTTTGCATCAGGTGGCCAAAGTATTGGAGTTTCAGCTTCAATATCAGTCTTTCCAATGAATATTCAGGACTGATTTCCTTTAGGATTGACTGGTTGGATATCCTTGCAGTCCAAGGGACTCTCAAGAGTCTTCTCCAACACCACACTTCAAAAGCATCAATTCTTTGGCACTCAGCTTTCTTTATAGTCCAACTCTTACATCCATACATGACTACTGGAAAAACCATAGCTTTAACTAGATGGACCTTTGTTGGCAAAGTAATGTCTCTGCATTTTAATATGCTGTCCAGGTAGGTCATGGCTTTTCTTCCAAGGAGCAAGTGTCTTTTAATCTCATGGTCTGCAGTGATTTTGGAGCCCCAAAACATAAAGTCTGTCACTGATTCCATTGTTTTCCCATCTATTTGCCATGAAGTGATGGGACCAGATGCCATGATTTTTGTTTTTTGAATGTTGAGTTTTAAGCCAGTGTTTTTCACTCTCCTCTTTCACTTTCATCAAGAGGCTCTTTAGTTCCTCTTCACTTTCTGCCATAAGGGTGGTATCACCTGCATATTTGAGGTATTGATATTTCTCCTGGCCATCTGGATTCCAGCTTGTGCTTCATCCAGCCTGGCATTTTGCATGTATTCTGCAGTAAGTTAAATAAACAGGTGACAATATACGGCCTTGATGTACTTCTTTACCAATTTGGAACCAGTTCATTGTTCCATGTCTGGTTCTAGCTGTTGCTTCTTGACCTGCATACAGATTTCTCAGGAGGCAGGAAAGGTGGTCTATTCCCATCTCTTGAAGAATTTTCCACAGTTCATTGTCATCCATGCAGTCAAAGGCTTTGGCTCAGTCAATAAAGCAGAAATAGATGTTTTTCTGGAATTCTTGTTTTTTCAATGATCCAGCAGATGTTGGCATTTGATTTTTGGTTCCTCTGTCTTTTCTAAAGCCAGCTTGAACATCAGGAAGTTCCTGGTTCACATACTGTTGAAGTTTTGCTAGAAGAATTCTGAGCATCACTTTGCTAGTGTATGGGATGAGTGCAATTGTGTAGTAATTTGAACATTATTTGGCATTGCCTTTCTTTGGGATTAGAATGAAAACTGACCTTTTCTAGTCCTGTGGCCACTGCTGAGTTTTCCAAATTTGCTGGCATATTGAGTACAGCACTTTCACAGTATCATCTTTGAGGATTTGAAACAGCTCAACTGGAATTTCAACACCTCCACTAGCTTTGTTTGTAGTGATGCTTCCTAAGGCCCACTTGACTTCACATTCCAGGATGTCTGGTTCTAGGTGAGTGATCACACCATCGTGGTTATATGGTCATGAATATCTTTTTTGTATAGTTCTTCTGTATATTCTTGCCACCTCTTCTTAATATCTTCTGCTTCTGTTACGTCCATACCATTTCTGTCCTTTATTGTGCCCATCTCTGCATGAAATGTTCCCTTGTATCTCTAATATTTTTGAAGAGATCTCTAGTCTTCCCCATTGTACTGTTTTCCTCTCTTTCTTTGCACTGATCACTGAGGAAGGCTTTCTTATCTCTCCTTGCTATTCTTTGGAACTCTGCATTTAGATGGGTATATTTTTCCTTTTCTCCTTTGCCTTTCCCTTCTCTTATTTTCTCACCTATTTGTAAGGCCTCTTCAGACAACCATTTGCCCTTCTGCATTTTTCTTGAGGTCTTATTTAAAGGAGAGCTAGCATAAATTCTTTATAGAATGTCCAGCAAATTAATATGCCTCCTTTTAAGAGTGAGTGGAAGACTTATTTTTTCCTTAAAGAGGTAAAACACACCTTCAGATAAGCCAGAGTGCTTGGTTCCTGAAGAGTTCATTTCTCTAAGTGTTTCTCAAAACATATCTGAGTCCAGTAGTCATATAATATTTAAATTATCCTTTTAGGAAGAAGTCCTTCCCCATGAAGTACACTTAGCATGAAAGACTCATTTAATTAGTTCTAGTCTTAAAGTTTTCTATTAAGAGAAGACTACATTCTGCAAAATACGATATATTTATATCAAGAGATGCAGAATGTGGAAAACAGGCCTTCTGTGGACTAGTAGAGTTTTTACAACAACTTTGATGATTATGCCACAAGCAGCTAAGCCTGCTAATCTGCCTGCTTTCATTAATTGATTCTAACAGCCCAGAGCATCTCACATCCATGTGCTTGGAATAATAGGATAGATGTAATAGGACTGAAATATCATATATTCTTTAGTATTATCATCTGTAGTATATTTATATACTTTGTAGTTGATCTAGCCAGATATTTTAGTAATTTATTATTTATTTAATATTATTTATATAATTTATTTATTTGATAAATTTTATCAAACCAAAATCCAGACTGCACAAAAGCCATAGTCAAGATGTCAGTGACTACTTCAAGACATGGCATGCAAGAAAGCCTGTTCTTATTTACAAGTGTGATTTTAAACACTAGCATTAACCTATATGTTTAGGCCCATCAGTTTTCTGACAACTGATAGTATTAGGATTGATTTGAAAAAAAGGAATTAGAGTTTGAAGAGAAAGTAGGAATATTTTCAGTTCAACCTTACAAAAATGAGAAGAAACACATTTGGACCTATTGTGGAGAAAGTGTCTGAGAAGTTGGTTTAAAAAAGATCCATGTGAGAAACCTTGAGGTGTTTTGTTCTGTTCTGGAATTAAGTTTCATCGGGAGGTAGAAAAACATCCACTTGGTGTCTGAGGTATTCTCTCTGTTTAACTAGACTGAGGTATGTAAATGAATAAATATTTGCAACATTTCTTACCATGTTACTCTTTTTCCCCAGGAGTATATTGGAGCCACAGGCATGAATTAATATATGAATTGGAGGAAGATGTTTGCTGAGCAGGAGGAATGTGGGAGACCATGTTGACTCCAAACTATTAAGACTAAGCTATTAAGTCACATATTAGAAGAATCTCTTCTCTTCTCTCAGTCCTCATCTATACTCCTTTTCTTCCCCTACCCCAGCAAACATAACCTCTTCCCTATGCATAAACCTACTAATTCTAAACAAGATGCCCTCTGTCCCTGATTTCTGGAATTGTATAACAGAAATCATATCCAGTTACTAAAATAATGGTGTTTTTAAAGAGTTAGACTTTCTCTTTCAGGATTGTATCTCTTTCATTTATCAAGGAATGTTTGTCATTGTAAGTTTTCAGTATTATTTTAAGACACATTAAATTTTATCACTATAACAACTTGAAAAAATGTGAAATTGGTAGCAGAATTTCAGGCTATGATAGTATTCCCAAAGGATTCTGATGTCCTTTTCAAAGTTAAATACAATAATGGAAGATAAACTGTGTAAAATGCCAGCACTTTTCTTCCTCCTCTCCTCTGTTTGTGTACTAAGCCAAGAGGTCGCACTGGCAATCATATTTAAGGAAATAAACAGTATAGAGAGAGCTTTCAGTATCACTCATGAATTTGCTAGATACTCTGTTTCTCTCACTTGATTTGATTTTGGTATTAATTCACTTAACACATATACATACATAAAATATACACAGCTTGTCTCATTATAATTGCTATTAGTAATTTAGGAAATATTGAATATATTAAACCATAAAATGTTTAATTTCAAAGAAATAGGGGATAATTATGATATTGAATGGTTTGCCTTGGAGACAAACAGAGATCATTCTGTCATTTTTGAGATTGCATCCAAGTACTGCATTTCAGACTCTTTTGTTGACCATGATGGCTACTCCATTTCTTCTGAGGGATTCCTGCCCACAGTAGTAGATATAATAGTCATCTGAGTTAAATTCACCCATTCCAGTCCATTTTAGTTCACTGATTCCTAGAATGTTGACGTTCACCCTTGCCATTTCTTGTTTGACCACTTCCAATTTGCCTTGATTCATGGACCTGACATTCCAGGTTCCTATGCAATACTGCTCTTTACAGCATCAGATCTTGCTTCTATCACCAGTCACATCCATAACTGGGTATTNAATGTCGACGTTCACCCTTGCCATCTCTTGTTTGACCACTTCCAATTTGCCTTGATTCATGGACGTGACATTCCAGGTTCTTATGCAATACTGTTCTTTACAGCATCGGATCTTGCTTCTATCACCAGTCACATCCATAACTAAATCTACAAACAATAAATGATTGAGAGGGTATGGAGAAAAGGGAACCCTCTAACACTGTTGGTGGGAATGCAAACTAGTACAGCCACTGTGGAGAACAGTGTGGAGATCCCTTAAAAAACAAATAGAACTGCCTTATGACCCAGTAATCCCACTGCTGGGCATACACACCGAGGAAACCAGAATTGAAAGAGACACGTGTACCCCAATGCCCATCACAGCACTGTTTATAATAGCCAGGACATGGAAGCAACCTAGATGTCCATCAGCAGATGAATGGATAAGAAAGCTGTGGTACATATACACAATGGAGTATTACTCAGCCATTAAAAAGAATACATTTGGATCAGTTCTAATGAGGTGGATGAAACTGGAGCCTATTATACAGAGTGAAGTAAGCCAGAAAAGAAAAACACCAATACAGTATACTAATGCATATATATGGAATTTAGAAAGATGGTAACGTTAACCCTATATGTGAGACAGCAAAAGAGACACAGATGTATAGAACAGTCTATTGGACTCTGTGGGAGAAGGCAAGGGTGGGATGATCTGAGAGAATAACATTGAAATATGTATATTATAATATGTGAAACAGATCACCAGTCTAGGTTCGAGGCATGAGACAGGGTGCTCAGGGTCAGTGCACTGGGATGACCCAGAGGGATGAAATGGGGAGGGAGGTGGGAGGGGGGTTCAGGATGGGGAATACATGTACAGCCATGGCTGATTCATGTCAATGTATGCCAAAAACCACTACAATATTGTAAACTAATTAGCCTCCAATTAAATAATTGTTTTTTTAAAGAAACAAACAAAAAAAAAATTCCCTGCAGGAGTCACAGCTGAAATATATTAAAACAATGTTTTTTTCAAGTGACCGAATTTTTAAAATTTATGAATCCTTGTGTTATAAAAATCTGTAATTATAACTTAACAAGCCACCATAGAATGTTTGCTCTTAAAACAAGTAGGTCTTGCTCACAAGAATAAGGACTTTGTTAAACAAATGAATAAATCTGTGAACTTAATACTCATAAATAAATAAATGAATTCCGTCATGGGCAACACCTGAGCTAAAGGACATTTCACTTTCTTTTTTTCTTATGCCCTCAAGAAGCTGAATCCAGGCCAGAGATCAGGAAGATTTTAACTAACTTTCGCTCAAGATTCTTTCCCCAAAAGGCAAATTACTTGCTGTCTGTTGTCTCTCTTTTACTCTGTTACTACTTCAGAAATGAGAGTAAAGCTGGTTTAGAAATCACCATTTTAGCAACATGTTGAGACATCATCCTCACATATGTATATGTATAATTTTCTCTGAAGTACCTTACAAGGTAGCTGAAATTCCAGTTTCCAGGCTTAGCAATGCTCTGGCACTTGTAACTTCCCCTCAGGTCACACTTACATGGGCTTCCCTTGGTAAATCTTGAGCTCAGTTCAGTTCAGTTCAGTCGCTCAGTCTTGTCTGATTCTTTGAGACCCCATGAATTGCAGCACGCCAGGCCTCCCTATCCAACACTAACTCCCGGAGTTCACCCAGACTCATGTGCATTGAGTCGGTGATGCTATCCAGACATCTCATCCTCTGTCGTCCCATTCTCCTCCTCCCCCTCCCCCCAATCCCTCCCAGCATCAGGGTGTTTTCCAATGAGTCAGCTCTTCGAATGAGGGGGCCAAAGTATTAGAGTTTCAGCCTCAGCATCAGCTCAGCCTTTGCCAAAAAGCAATCAGTCTGACCACTGCTTTCTTTGGCATTTTTCCATAGGTATTAACTGCCTTTTCCTCATATGAATGAATTTCTGATTGCACAACCGAAAAAAAGTACAAAATATTAAGTCAATGGATTCTGCCTTAGAAGCAAAATTGCTGATACTTCACGATTTTTGTCAGCAAGAACCAAAAAACAGTCTGTGATTAAGGCTTACGACTGAGCCAAATGCAATTTGCCCTTCAGACTTTTAGCCCCGTATGCCTTTGTTGACAAAGAAGTGTCTAGCTTTTGAATCAGTGGGGCACCTTTTGGAGGGACTCCAGTTTCTTCTGACAACATGGACGTTGTGTGTGTGAAAGCCTGAGGGACTCCCTGCCATACAAGTCTGTGGCTGAGTACAGTAATTCTCAGTAAGGCATAAACCACTGCAAGCCTTACATACCATAATAACATTGTGCCTCCACTGAACAAGATGCAGAGAACAAAATTCTGAGGGATGAAATTCCTTCCATTTTAAAGCCTTCACAGTTTAAGATCCTGTTATCTAAGAATTACCTTCTCTTGGCAACCCACTCCAGTACTCTTGCTTGGAAAATCCCATGGATGGAGGAGCCTGGTAGGCTGGAGTCCATGGGGTCCCTGGGAGTCAGACATGACTGAGTGACTTCACTTTCACTTTTCCTTTCATGCATTGGAGAAGGAAATGGCAACCCTCTCCAGTGTTCTTGCTTGGAGAATCCCAGGGATGGAGGAGCCTGGTGGACTGCCATCTATGGGGTCGCACAGAGTCAGACACAACTGAAGCGACTTAGCAGCAGCAGCAGCAGCAGCATCTTCACTGATTACTCATCGTCTCAAGTCACCATCCCTACAGATTTTTCTAGAGTTGCTAATTCAGCAGATTTGGAAGCTTTAATTTTCTCACCACTTAAACCAGATGTCATGTCTTAAAGATTAGATTGAAGGATGCTACCCACTTGCCTTCCTTAGAATCTTATAAATTTCTAGTCTATGCCCAAATAAATTTTGAAATGGTCTTTTATCACATAGTTGTGTATATACCTTGATAATTACAGATCAAGACCAAATATTGTTTCTGAAATCACTGTTCTTTCTATTAGCATCCACTGGAGAAAGGAATGGCAAACCACTTTGGTATTCTTGCCTTGAGAACCCCATGAATAGTATGAAAAGGCAAAATGATAGGATACTAAAGAGGAACTCCCCAGGTCAGTAGGTGCCCAATATGCTACTGGAGATCAGTGGAGAAATAACTCCAGAAAGAATGAAAGGATAGAGCCAAAGCAAAAACAATACCCAGTTGTGGATGTGACTGGTGATAGAAGCAAGGTCCAATGCTGTAAAGAGCAATATTACATAGGAACCTGGAATGTTAGGTCCATGCTGCTACTGCTAAGTCACATCAGTCGTGTCCGACTCTGTGTGACCCCATAGACAGCAGCCTACCAGGCTCCAGTCCCTGGGATTCTCCAGGCAAGCATACCGGAGTGGGTTGCCATTTCCTTCTCTAGTGCAGGAAAGTGAAAAGTGAAAGTGAAGTCGCTCAGTCATGTCTGACTCTTTGTGACCCCATGGACTGTAGCCCACCAGGCTCCTCCATCCAATGGACAGAGGAGACTGGCAGGCTACAGTCCATGGGGTCCCAAAAAGTCAGGCACAAGTGAGTGACTAACACACAAAGGCACAATGTAGTATAGTTAGACACACACATACCTACACATATACACAGAAAGAAATAAAAGGCGTAGCAGTTGTAAAGAAAGAAAGGAGGCTGTCATTATTCACAGTTCATGTGATTACATAGAAAAATTCTACAGAATATACAGTCATATTAATAACAAATATAAGAGTTCAGTGAGTTGCTCAATATACAGAAAAAATCAATATACAGAAAAAATCAATTGTTCTTAAACACCAGCCGAAACAATTAAAAACAGTAATTAAAAAGATTCAACGTACCATAGCAACAAAACCTATAAATTAATTAGGAGTATATCTAGCAGAGGACAAATGTAAAATTTATGAAGAAAAACATACGCGAAGCCCTAACGAAATGGGAGAATCCCTCTGTGATCATGTGTCAGTTTGTCACACCTTCAGCTGTAAATTTATGCAACTGTTATTTGAATATCCAAAAGCTGGATTTTAATATTTATTATTTTAGTGGCACTTCACAAGAAGGATGGTAAAACTGATGTGGGAAGTAAAGGCTAAGGAGATCAAGGTGATTTTGAAGGAGAAAAATAGAGAGAAGGTTTCCTTTGTTGATATTAAGATTTACTGAAAAGTCGCTGTATCAGTAATGGCCCAGTCAAGTGACAGAAACCACACAGTTGTTTTAACAGAGTTTAAAATAAAGAACTGTGAACTGCATGCAAAATTGTTGGGTGGTAGTAGTAGTAGTAGTAGCGTTAGTCGCCCAGTCATGTCCAACTTTTTGCGACCCCACGGACTGTAGCCCACCAGGCTCCTCTGTCCATGGAATTCTCCAGGTAAGAATAATGGAGTGGGTTGCTATTCCTTTCTCCAGGGGATCTTCCAGACCCAGGGACTGAACCCTGGTCTCCTGCCTTGCATGCAGATTCTTCACTGTCTAAACTATCAGTAGTCCTTAAAATTGTTGGTTAGGTAAATAAAAGGCAATAAAAGACACAAAAATATCACAAGGGCAGCAACTATAGGCATTACCTACTAACCTTAGGACTAAGGGACAAAGGAAAATAGTTGGAATTATTGAAAGTTAATGCTAAGAGGGGTGGCTTCCCACCTGGTGCAGTGGTAAAGATTCTGCCTGCCCACGTAGGAGACAAAAAGAGATGTGGATTTGATCCCTGGTTCAGGAAGACCCCCTGGAGGAGGAAATGGCAACCCACTCCAGTATTCTTGCCTGGAGGATTCAATGGACGGAGAAGCCTGGTGGGCTACAGTCTATGGGGTCACAAGAGTCCAACGCAAGTGAGCACACACACAATGCTAAGAGGAGGAGAGCACATGACTGTCAACTGAGTCTCTGCTGGGAGATGGTAAATCAATTGTGGTTTACTTACTGCAAGATATCATATTACAGTTTGGCTGAATGAATGAGACTCATATGTATCAATATAGATAAATTAAGAAAATATATTGGAAAGAAGAGCAAGTTTAAAAGGATGCTACATGTAATATTTTAAAACACACAAAAATTTTGACACATACACATATATGTGTGCTACCCTGGGGGCTCAGTGGTAAAAAAAAAAAGTTCCTCCTGCCAAAAAGTGCAAGAGATGTGGGTTTGATCCTTGGGTCAGGAAGATCTCCTGGAGAAGGAAATGGCAACCCACTCCAGTATTCTTGCCTGGAGAACACCATGGACAGAGGAGCCCGGTGGGCTATGGTCCATGGGGTCGCAAAAAAGTCAGATATGACTCAGGGACTAAACATGCGCATAACAACACCACATATATGCATATTACACATATATACACAGATACATATATAATTTAGTGTATGCATGTATACAAACATTCCGTGAACATTAATGTATCTATGGTTCATTGACAGCAGTTCAGTATTAATGTTACTTCTGGGATAGGACAGAAATAGAGACCAGAATAAAGGGTATTGAGGAGGAGGAGTTTACCAGCGTGTATAACATTCTGTTTCTTTAAAAAGAGTTTTAAAGCAATATGGTGAAATATTAACATCTGTGTAATCTCAGGATACATATGTGTCTGACACATTATTTTCTGTATGTTTGAAATGTTACAGAACAAGAAAAAGGAAAAGATTAAATGAGATCGTGTACCGAAAGGACTGTCACATGGGGTTATTTTCATTATGATCATTGAATGGAGTACCCCAGGTCACTGATGGACAATCACGGCCATTGGGTCCAGCGGAAGCTGCATGTCACATTTGGGACTGGTCATGCCAGCCGAAAAAAGACAATATCCTATAGGCTTTCTGAAAACTAACACCTCTAATCTCTCTGCTACCAGTTAATACCACTAATTTAGGACAACATCGTCATTGCTAAAATGTCATTTTATAGTGGAAACTAAAGCTCAGAGGAGAACAGTAATTGGTGCACAGGGACCCAAGCAAATAGTCTTTATTCTGGAGCTGTTGTTCAGTCACTAAGCTGTGTCCCACTCTTTATGACCCCATGAACTTCAGCACACCAGGCTTCTCTGTCATTCACTATCTCCTAGAGTTTGCACAAACTCATGTCCATTGAGTCGATGATGCCATCCAACCATCTCATCCTCTGTGGCCCCCTTCTCCTCTTGCCCTCAAGTCTTCCTAACATCAGAGTCTTTTCCAATGGGTGAGCTCTTTGCCTGATTGGCCCCTTCCATCACATAAGCTAGTAAGATCCCCCTTCACCACCGGATCTTCTCCTTTGCTTCCTTTTCCCTTTGTTTGGCTTTTGCCTATTCAAGTTGGGTTTCTACAACTTATAATTGAAAGAGTTAAAATCCTTGCAGTTAGGATTGACTGGTTTGATCTCCTTGCTATCCAAGGGAGTCTTAAGAATCTTCTCCAGCACCGCATTTCAAAAGCATCAATTTCTCAGTGCTCAGCCTTCTTTGGGTCCAACTTTCACATCCATACATGACTACTGGAAAAACCATAGCTTTCACTATACGGATTTTTGTCAGCAAAATGATGTCTCTGCTTTCTAATACGCTGTCTAGTTTTGTCATTTTGTCATAGTTTTTCTTCCAAGGAGCAAGCATCTTTTAATTCTGAAGCTGAGACCGTTTTTATTTTTCCTTCCCTATGGTCTTTCTGGCCAGGACAAAGCATGAAAGATGGAGCTGTTGTTGGAATTCCTCAGATGTGAGTTTGAATCTGAGTTCACATTGCATGGATCAACTCATTCTTCTTAAAGTCTCAGTGTTCTTGACAACAAAAATATCAGGAAGATAAGAGCCAATTCAGGGGATGCTATGGAGCTCTGTGGGTTAGCACACTGCAAGTTTCTGGCTTAGAGAGATACTCGTCACTTCTGGTCCTCCACTTCGCCTTCCTCGGTGGAGTGGATGACCCAATGGGTTATCTACTCTTCTTTCTTTACCAGGAGGATACCAGTTTTCTGCCATTTAGTCAGAAAACCTTGCTCTGGCTAAGATCCAGACCCAAGACTTTGTTGGAACTTTGCAGGAGCTATTGGGAGAGAAAAACACCCTCTCCAGTAGGGTTGCTGAGCTGGTAGGATGTGAATCTGGATCGACCTCACCATCCTGAGAGTAAAATCTGCTAGACAGTGAAGACAACACAAGAGAAAAAGAGGCAAGAGACAGAGCTCTGATGACGTTGTTAAAAGCTCCTAGTGCGAGCTGCATCTGAAACCTGATTGGCCCCTTCCATCACATAAGCTAGTAAGTTCCCCCTTCACCACCGGATCTTCTCCTTTGCTTCCTTTTCCCTTCGTTTGGCTTTTGCCTATTCAAGTTGGGTTTCTACAACTTATAATGGAAAGAGTTAAAATCCTTGGTGGTTCCAAGATTTTAGTCATGTCTTGTGCGTGTCTGTGTGAGCTCAGGCATGTCTGATTCTTTGCGACCCCATGGATTATAGCCCGCCAGGCTCCTCTGTCCCTGAAGTTCTCCAGGCAAGAATAGTGAAGTGGGTTGCCATTTCCTACTCTAGGAGATCTTCCTGACCCAGGGATCGAACCTGCGTCTCTTGCGTCTCCTGCACTGGCAGGCAGGATTCTTTACCACTGTGCCACTCATGTCATTGACATTAAAATGGAGGAGACACTGACGGTTCTGCAACCTGGCTTAATATTTGCCAGATTCACATCACCACCTGTTCAGCTGTTCCCTACAGAACAGTGAGAGATATAATGTCTTCAAGCCATGCCTCCTGGATAATCTGCTCTGAGGGTCAGCGCCTAACTCTCCAGCTATGACATAAATTTCTTTCATGCAAAGAATTTAGGAAGACATAGAACAAATTCTGTTCCATAATTCTTTAAGCACATGAAGACCAGGTGGTGACGTAGCTGTATTAACCCCAATGCAGGCAAGCGTCTGCAGAATCTTCCAGCTGCTTCGATGAGACAGCCTGGTAGATAGCAGGACTCCTGGTGTTCTGTTAGATGTCTTGGCAGCTGCAGCATGGAGGTAGAGAAGAATGACTTGCCAGACTGTACTGTTCCCAGGTCCTTTTCTGCCATTTCTAAGTGCAGATTCCTACAGTTTTCAGGGCCAGCTTTATTTCACCCCATCACCTGGCCCATTCAAGGAAGGGACAACTTTTCCACCCATAAGAGTATAGAATCATTTTGCCGTCACAGGCAGGTGACTGTTCCTGAGATGAGCCCTCGGTATCCACAAATGAAGTCTTTCTCAGTCGCTCAATTGTCCAACTCTATGCAACCCTATGGACTCCACCCTGCCAGGCTCCTCTGTCCATGGAATTTCCCAAGCAAGAAAACTGGAGTGGGTCACCATTTCCTTTGCCAGGGCATCTTCCTGACCCAGGGATTGAAGCTGTGTCTCCTGCATTGCAAGCAGATTCTTTACCATCTGAACCACCTGGGAAGCCTTTCTATGGGGTAGAGTGGTTCAAGTATGGACTTTGGAGTCAGAAAAACCTGGAGCCCAATAATATTTTTGTCATCACTTATGAACCTTGTGATCCTGCCTCTCAGAATCTTGATCTTTTTATCTAGGAAATGGGGTCAATAAGAGTGTCTGCCTCCTGAAGTTGCAGAGCAGGGTAAAGGAAATCACATGGGTAAAGCCCTCCACACACAGCCTGGCATGCCTCAAACACTGTATTAATCATAATTTTAATACCATTTCACTTTCTCCTCTGTGGCTGTCGTGCTTCCAACCTGTCTGTTCCCAGGGGTCACAGGAAGAGCCCTGAAATTAGGGAATGGGCCAGGGGGCTTGTCTTTGGAAGTGGTGGGGGGTTGGGGAGGGGATTATATAAGCTCCACTTTAAGTCGAGCCAGGAGGGGGCCTGGAAGTGCAGCAAATTTCCTCCAGGTGAAGGTGAGAGCTGGTCTATGGAAGAGAAGAAGGGTTTCAGAGACCCAGATATCACAGAAGTGATATCTCAAGATGGGCATTCTGTCCTCCATCAACGTTGTGGCAGGGGGCCAGTGGCACCCCTTCTAAAGCAGCCCCTCTGCCAGGACCCTCCAGTCCCCCTTTCCTTCACCAGCTGCTCCGACAGGGCCCTTTGCTCTGTCACCAGGAGACAAATAACCCTAATGCCAGATGCAGTGAGAGCTGGGCTCAATGTCGGTTTCCCCAGAAATTCCATCCTCGCTCAGCCCAGCATCACTTGGTACCCAGGGGTGGGCAAAGCTGGGTCCTGGGAGCTTGAGGAGCAAGAAAGGGAGGTCTCAGTTACCTGGTGGGTACAAATGTCATCTTCTCATCTCAGGAATGTGTGGCATAGCATCTAGACAATTACATGACACAGCTTGACTCAGATGGTAGGAAGTGGACCTTGGCCAGACGGGTATCTTTCTTCTTCCAGGGTCAGACCTCAGTGGGGGCGGCGGGACAGGGGAGGGGGAACATTTGGGCTTGGAGCTGCCATCGGCCTGTTGGCTCCCCTGTGCTCCCCTGGGCTGTATGTGGTCCCCTCTGCTGGGGTCTTCGGTTCCTACAAGGGGCTGCTGTGACTTTTTTCACGCCTGACTTCAGGTCTAATTTAGCGCACACCTTTCTGTGCCTCCCGTCTCTCTGTTTGGAGCACGAGGGAACTTCCTGTGGCTCTCACGCTGGGCAGGGTCATGGGGTCACCTTCAGAGACCACTGCTCTCACTTCAGCTTGGTGCAGAGAGCTCTGAGATCTGTTCCTACCACATTCTGCGACTTTGCTTCTGGGATGGAGAGAGCAGTTCCTCTCTCCTCTGGGGTCCCCCCAGGTATCTTGGGGTTCTGTAATTTTCCCAATCGTTACTTTGAACTCTGAACTTAACTTTGAGGGAAGGGCACATAGCCTCTTCTCACTCACTCACTGAAGTCAAACTCTTTTACCCTCTAATTCTCCTCTGTCCCCTAAGCCTGGTAAATGTTGGTCTGGTCCAGGAGTGTGCTTTTTATGCTTCTGAGATGCTAATCTTACTAAATGCTCAGCTGTGATCTTTCTAGTCTCAGGTATCTGTGCTCTGAGCTGTCAGAGCTAGGACATCCCCCCTTGGAGGCAGGAGGTGGGCCACCCTGGCTGCTCTGTGAATGGAGGGAGCCTCTGGGGAAGCAGGCATTTCTAGGAATGAAAAGAAGGTACACACCGATTAACATATCAAAGAGGTATTCTCCCAGAGCCTGAGAAAGGCGCAGCACAGAAGGAACTCCTTACTTCAGCTTCACGCAGATGGTTTCCTTTGGAGATCTGTTCCTGGACCACAGCTTGGATTTCTGGAAAATGTGCACGTGTGTGTGCTCAGGCGTGTCCGACTCTTTGCAACCCCATGGACGGTAGCCCATCAGGCTCCTCTGTCCATGGGATTTTCCCCAAGATTACTGGAGTGGGTTGCCATTTCCTTCTCCAGGGGAATCTTCCTGACCCAGGAGCTGAATCTGGGCCCCCTGCATTGCAGGCAGATTCTTCACTGTCTGAGCCACCAGGGAGGCCCATTAGCCTGCTTGATTCCCGCTGTTCTTGAACCTGATGCATGAGAGCTGCCCCTCTGCTCCTCTCCTCTGAGTCACAGCCCCTGTTTGTGCCTCTGTGTCCCACTCTGGACCTCAGTCTGCCCTCCCCACGTCTCTGAGTCCCTTCCTTATGTGAGACTTTGCCAGGGAAAGGGCTGCATCTCTGATTTATTGCCTCTGGATTTCCCTCCTTGAAAAGGCCAAGTTATCTGTTGGGGAGCACCCAATGCCGGCAGGTGCCTCCATCCAAAGTGCTTGTGGTTGCCCTCAGTAGGTTAACAACAATCCTCCCATCTGGCCCTTTCTGTTGAGTACCTGGGGCAGAGACTGGAAAAGTTTACCAAACTCATTTCCTCTCCCTTTCAGGACACAGCTAGATACATTCCCTTGCCTTTCTTGCCTGTGGCCACGTGACTGAATTCTGCCCAATCAAATGTGAGAAGAGAGATGGGAGCCACATCCGACGGGGTCCAACCCACCCTCTCCTGCCTGCCTGTCCCGTCTCCTTTCCCTTTAGCCAGCTTGAAGCAGATAAGCCTGATGGCCGTGGAAAGCAGATCTGGAGGTGGCAGAGCAGCATCTCGGAAAAGCCTGAGTTCCTGGACACTCAAGTGAGATTGATGGACAGCCAGGAACAGTCCCTCGGACTGAGTATAAATGTACCTGTGCTATGCCACTGATGTCTAAGGAGTGGTTTGTTAGAGGAATCATCCTTAGTCTAAATCAGTGGTCCCCAATCTTTTTGGTACCAGGGACTGCTTTAGTAGAAAAAATTTTTCCATGGACTTGCGGGATGCGAGTGATGAGGAGTGCTTGTAAATACGGATGAGGCTTTGCTCGCTTGCCTGCTGCTCACCTCCTGCTGTGTGGCTTGTGTCAGCTTGTGGTCCAGGGGATTCGGGACCCCTGCTCTAAATAATCCCCTTGCACTGCCAGAGATCCAGCAGTAATCCACTTTATCTTCAGTAGCCCCTTCTAGGGGCTTCCTTCCCTGAGCTCTCATTTAATATGGCTTCTGAAGCAATAATCCAAATAACAAAGGCTGACCAGAATCACTCATACCTCTGCTTGAAGAAACTTCACTGGAACCTATGGGATAAAGTCCAAGTCTTTTATTAGCTGGCCCTTCCTGCATCTTTTATTTTATCTCTTTATTTGTCTCCTCAATGAACCCTGCAAAGTCTTAAAAAAACAAACAGAGCACGCCAAAATACAATTTCCATGCAACAGAGAGCACAGATATTACTTACGGCATGAAGAATTGGATATAGGCAATTCCGATGACACAGGCAGGTGAGTTGGGATTTCATTGAGTTTAAGGAACAGTTGCGTCTGTGGAGGTCAGCACATTCATTCATACACCCAGCCCCCAGCTGTCTTTGGGCCCACGTATTTACAACATTTTAATTAGCTGGCCCTTCCTGCATCTTTTATTTTATCTCTTTATTTGTCTCCTCAATGAACCCTGCAAAGTCTTAAAAAAACAAACAGAGCACGCCAAAATACAATTTCCATGCAACAGAGAGCACAGATATTACTTACGGCATGAAGAATTGGATATAGGCAATTCCGATGACACAGGCAGGTGAGTTGGGATTTCATTGAGTTTAAGGAACAGTTGCGTCTGTGGAGGTCAGCACATTCATTCATACACCCAGCCCCCAGCTGTCTTTGGGCCCACGTATTTACAACATTTTCTCTTAACAGATCTTATGAGAGATCACTTCCCGGTCTGGCTCAGACAGTAAAGAATCCACCTGCAATGCGGGAGACCTGGGTTCTATTCCTGGGTTGGGAAGATCCCCTGGAGGAGGGCATGGCAACCCACTCCAGTATTCTTGCCTGGAGAATCCCCATGGACAGAGGAGCCTGGCAAGCTGTAGTCCATGGGGTCGCAAAGAGTCAGACACGACTGAGCGACTAATCACACGCGTGAGGGGCAGCATTGGAACACACAGAACTGGAGTCACACATAAAGAGACCCACGGGAGTGATATGAAGGGGGTCAGCCCACTGAGTGATTCCTGCTTTAGAAAAGCGTCTTCAGCATCCTCCTGCCATGTCCCCTCACCCTCCCTCTGCTACAGCCACGGCAAACTCCCTTCTATTTGTCAAATGAGTCAGTCCTTTTCACACCACTGTGCCTCTGCGTGGGAGGCTTTCCCTGGTTTTTAAGAAATGTTTATTTACTTAGCTGTGGCGGGTCTTAGTTGCAGCACGTGGGCTCTCCAGCTGTGTCACACAGGCATGGGCTCTGTCCCTCCGCAGCGTATGGGATCTTAGTTGTCTGCCCAGGGTTCGAGCCTGCGTCCCCCTGCATCGGAAGGTGGATTCTTAACCACCAGACCACCAGGGAAGTCTCACACCTTCCCTGTCTTATCCTCCAGGAACTGACACAGTCATCCTTCAGAGCTCACTTAGGGCTTACTCTTTCTAGCTAAACTTCTCCAACCTTGCAGTCCCCTTGCTCTAAGGCAGGTTAGTCATGAATGCCTCTAAAACTTAAAGCTCTTGGTACCAGTTCTCTGGTTAGAACACTGTACTGTAGTTATCAGTGGCAAAGAATCTGCCTGCCAATGCAGGAGATACGGGTTCAATCCCTGGGCCAGGAAGATTCCCTGGAGGAGGAAATGGCAACCCATTCCAGTATTCTTGCCTGGGATGGACAGAGGAGCCTGGTGGGCTACCGACCATGGGGTCACAAAGAGTTGGACATGACTTAGCAACTAAACGACAAGAACAACAATAGTTATCTGCTTGCAAATCTGTTTCTCTCACTAGACAATGAGCTTGGAGGAGGAGTATTAGTAATCAAGTAGTGTATTTACATATACAAAATATATATAAACGAATTCATGTGTAAACAGCAGGTACTCAACACACACAAATAAACTCAATCAATAGACAGGAGGAGAGTGTCTGTCTGTAAGTCCAAATGCAGTTCAGGCAAAGTATTGGCCCCATGCTGGTGATGAGATCAGTTATTCCCACAATCCTCAGTCTGAGAAGACAATGGATGTGGCCTGAAAGAGGAAGAAAATTTATTCTGAGTGGTCCCAGAGGTCAGAACTAAGACCAGTAGCTGGAATGATCTGGGGCCTAATATCAGTTCTGTTACAGATGACAATTTCCTTTCTTTACTGAAAGACATTTTAAGAGATGAAGACATGTTTAAATATCAGAGTTCAGATAATGAAAAAAATAGGTATTATGTGCCCACCGCCAAGATGCCTCAGATGTTGACATATTGCCTTATTGGCTCAGGCTTCTTTGTTAGAGAAATAAATGTTCCAGATAGAGTTAGAGGCCCCTCCCCGCCCCTCCCCCCTTCTCAGATGCCACCCCTACTCTGTGGCTGGTGTGTATCCTTCTCATGCTGTGTTCCTGCACTTTTCCTAGATAAAACATACATTATTTTTAAATGGATATTTACACATGCAAAAGATATATATGTCAATGAACATATGAGTATAGGATCATATTATATGGATCATATATATATATATATTACTATCCATTCAGTTGCATGTAGATCTAAGGAATTTATTTGAATCATTGTTGCTTAGTCACTAAGTTGTGTCTGATTCTTTGCAACCCCATGGTTCGATCCCTATGTCAGGAAGATCTCTTGGAAGAAGGCATGACAACCCACTCCAGTGTTCTTGTCTGGAGAATCCCATGGACAGAGGAGCCTGGCAAGGTACAGTCCATGGGGTTGCAAAGAGTCGGACATGACTGAAGCGACTTAGCATGCATGCTCGGACTAGAGCCCACCAGACTCCTCTGTCCATGGGATTTCCCAGGCAAGAATACTAGAGCGGGTTGTCATTTCCTCCTCCAGGGGATCTTTCTGATCCAGGGTTGAACCTGTGTCTCCTGCTTGGCAGGTCGATTCTTTACCCCTCAGCCATCTGGGAAGCCCATTTGAATTACTGCAGACTATCAATACTGTATTCAGCTAACCCGTTTGCTATCTATTTGCCTACTTAGAATATTCAGCTATATTTTCCACCATGACAACCAGTTCTGAAAAGCACACCTGTTTCTCATCACATGCACAAAATAACGTTTTGTAACCATGAAACTAGCTGTTTCCAGCGGTCAAGGGCTTCTGGTCTCTTGTCTCTCTTGATAACGGGGAAAGTTATCAAGGAATGTTATAAAGGGGTTTCCTTCACTGGTTTTTAAGGTGAATCTGATGATGTGTGAATTCCCTTCCAAACCTGAAGCTGGAGGTTTCCTTGAGTTTAGGGAAAGGATATTAAATAAGAATACCATGGGGTTTTCTTTGAGTTCTAGGGTCACAAGGCAAGCGCAAGGGAAGCTAACCATGGAACCCATGGTTAGAAGGTCCTTTAGCAGCCCACCTCTTGATGGGTGTCTTTATGCCACAACCAGGATATGTTGGAACTGTCATGCCAGTCTCCTCTGTCCTTGGAATTCTCCAGGCAAGAATACTGGGGTAGGTAGCCGTGCCCTCCTCCAAGGGATCTTCCCAACCCAAGGATCCAACCCAGGTCTCCCACATTGCAGGCAGATTCTTTACCATCTGAAACACTAGGGAAGCCCCCGTTGTGCTTTTAAATAAGAACACTTGCCTTTTCTGGCCAAAATGCAGCTACAGGAACTGAATCTACCTTCTCACCGGAAATATCTACAAAAAAGTCATCTAAAATTTTATGAAACAATGATGCTCGAGATATTGGAATTAGATGAGTGATCTCTAAGGACAGGAAACAAAGCTCATGATTGCCCCAATATACTGCCAGGAGAAAGTTTCCAGGCTGCAGCTTGAGGGAGATGACTCCAGGCGGAATGAGATCTACCTGAGATAAGAAGATTGAGCTGAGAGACCAGGAAGGCCAGCATGGCTGGAAGCCACAGGTCTATTCAGAGATCTGCAGAAGATCCCCACTGAGTCTGCAGCTGAGCACTGATCAGCTCGTGAATGTGACAAACCACCACCCCCGCTCCAAGGTTAGGTAAGTGAAAATGAAAGTCACTCAGTCGTGACTCTTTGCAACCCAACTCTGTCACCCAGCTCTTTGCGACCCCATGGACTATACAGTCCATGGAATTCTCCAGGTCAGAATACTGGAGTGGGTAGCCATTCCCCTTCTCCAGGGGATCTTTCCAACCCAGGGATCGAACCCAGGTCTCCCATATTGCAGGTGGATTCTTTACCAGCTGAGCCACCAGGGAAGTCCAAGAATCTTGGCATGGGTAGCCTATTCCTTCTCCAGGGGATCTTCCCAACCCAGGAATCAAACCAGGGTCTCCTGCATTGCAGGCAGATTCTTTACCAACTGAGCTCTCAGGGAAGCCCATAAAGGATTAAGGCATATATTAATAATACTCAGGAACTATACAAGACCAGGAAATAATGCCTGTCCTCACCAACCACTGCAGAAAACCTAGTAACTCACAGAGTGTTGAGTAGAGTACTAGAGGGATTTTGCTATCGTGGTGGGCAAAGTTAGCCTTAAAGGCTGCTCTGGCTCCACCTAACAAAGCTTAAATGCAAGACACAACAGGATCAAATAGGTTTCAAGTAATGTAATTACATATAAGAACAAAGCTCAAAGTAGTCACAGGAATTAAAAGTATCTGCTGCTGCTGCTGCTGCTAAGTCGCTTCAGTCGTGTCCGACCCTGTGCGACCCCATAGACGGCAGCCCACCAGGCTCCCCCCGTCCCTGGGATTCTCCAGGCAAGAATGCTNGGGCAGGAGGAGAAACGGACGACTGAGAATGAGATGGCTGGATGGCATCACGGACTCAATGGACATGAGTCTGAGTGAACTCCGGGAGTTGGTGATGGACAGGGAGGCCTGGCGTACTGCGATTCATGGGGTCGCAAAGAGTCGGAGACGACTGCGCGACTGAACTGAACTGAACTGAAATAGGGGAATTGTATGTTGGATAAAATAGGCATGATTCACTTTCCAGCTAAATCTGAACCAATGTGTCTACCTCATATTACCTTACTTTAAAAAAACGACCAACAAATCTTACTTGATTTGAATAACTTTTTGCTTCAAATGCATTTTAATGAACTCTCATTTTACTGTTCTAATATGACTATAGAGCGGCCGAGAGGAGCTAGTCCACCTCCAAGATCAGGGGCAGCAGCCAAGAGGAGCTACCCCACGTCCAAGGAGTGGTGGCTGCCCGGGCGCAGGAGTGCCGAGAGGAGCTACTCTATGTGTAAGGTCAGGAGGGGCGACCTCGTTCAAGTAAGGAGCAGTGGCTGTGCTTTGCTGGAGCAACCGTGAAGAGATACCCCACATCCAAGGTAAGAGAAACCGCAGGTGTTGCAAGAGGCCATCAGAGGGCAGACACACTGAAACCATAATCACAGAAAACTAGCCAATCTGATCACACGGACCACAGTCTTGTCTAACTCAATGAAACTAAGCCATGCCATGTGGGGACACACAAGACAGACAGGTCATGGTGAGAGGTCTGACAGAATGTGGTCCACTGGAGAAGGGAATGGCAAACCACTTCAGTATTCTTGCCTTGCGAACACCATGAACAGTATGAAAAGGCAAAATGATAGGATACTGAAAGAGGAACTCCCCAGGTCGGTAGGTGCCCAATATGCTACTGGAGGTCAGTGGAGAAATAACTCCAGGAGGAATGAAGGGATGGAGCCAAAGCAAAAACAATACCCAGTTGTGCATGTGACTGGTGATAGAAGCAAGGTCCAATGCTGTAAAGAGCAGTATTGCATAGGAACCTGGAACATCAGGTCCAGGCAAATTGGAAGTGGTCAAAGAGATGGCAAGAGTGAACATCGACATTCTAGGCATCAGTGAACTAAAATGGACTGAAATGGGTGAATTTAACTCAGATGACCATTATATCTACTACTGTGGGCAGGAATCCCTCAGAAGAAATGGAGTAGCCATCATGGTGAACAAAGGAGTCCGAAATNGCAAATTGGAAGTGGTCAAAGAGATGGCAAGAGTGAACATCGACATTCTAGGCATCAGTGAACTAAAATGGACTGAAATGGGTGAATTTAACTCAGATGACCATTATATCTACTACTGTGGGCAGGAATCCCTCAGAAGAAATGGAGTAGCCATCATGGTGAACAAAGGAGTCCGAAATGCAGTACTTGGATTCAATTTCAAAAACGACAGAATGATCTCTGTTCATCTCCAAGGCAAACCATTCAATATCACAGTAATCCAAGTCTATGCCCCAACCAGTAATGCTGAAGAAGCTGAAGTTGAACGGTTCTATGAAGATCTACAAGACCTTTTAGAACTAACACCCAAAAAAGATGTCCTTTTCATTATAGGGAACTGGAATGCAAAAGTAGGAAGTCGAGAAACACCTGGAGTAACAGGCAAGTAGTTTGGCCTTGTAGTACAGAATGAAACAGGGCAAAGGCTAATAGAGTTTTGCCAAGAGAACACACTGGTCATAGCAAACACCCTCTTCCAACAACACAAGAGAAGAAGCTACACATGGACATCACCAGATGGTCAACACCGAAATAAGATTGTTTATATTCTTTGCAGCCAAAGATGGAGAGGCTCTATATAGTTAGCAAAAACAAATCTGGGAACTGATTGTGGCTCAGATCAGGAACTCCTTATTACCAAATTCAGACTTAATTGAAGAAGGTGGGGAAAACCACTAGACCTTTCAGGTATGACCTAAATCAAATCCCTTATGATTATACAGTGGAAGTGAGAAATAGATTTAAGGGACTAGATCTGATAGAGTGCCTGATTAACTATGGATGGAGGTTCTGATACTGTACAGGAAACAGGAATCAAGACTATCCTCATGGAAAAGATGCAAAAAGGCAAAATGGCTGTCTGAGGAGGCCTTACAAATAGCTGTGAAAAGAAGAGAAGCAAAAAAGCAAAGGAGAAAAGGAAAGATATAAGCATCTGAATGCAGAGTTCCAAAGAATAGCAAGGAGAGATAAGAAAGCCTTCCTCAGTGATCAATGCAAAGAAATAGAGGAAAAGAACAGAAGGGGAAATACTAGAGATCTCTTCAAGAAAATTAGAGATACCAAGGGACCATTTCATGCAAAGATGGGCTCGATAAAGGACAGAAATTGTATGGACCTAACAGAAACAGAAGATACTAAAAAGAGGTGGCAAGAATACACAGAAAACTGTACAAAAAAAAATCTTTACCACCCAGATAATCACGATGGTGTGATCACTCACCTAGAACCAGACATCCTGGAAATTGAAGTCAAGTGGGTCTTAGGAAGCATCACTATAAACAAAGCTAGTGGAGGTGATGGAATTCCAGGTGAGCTATTTCAAATTCTCAAAGATGATGCTGTGAAAGTGCTGTACTCAATATGCCAGCAAATTTGGAAAACTCAACAGTGAAAACTCACAGGACTGGAAAAGGTCACTTTTCATTCCAATCCCAAAGAAAGGCAATGCCAAAGAATGCTCAAACTACCACACAATTGCACTCATCTCACACACTAGTAAAGTAATACTCAAAATTCTCCAAGCCAGGCTTCAGCAATACATGAACCGTGAACTTCCAGATATTCAAGCTGGTTTTAGAAAAGGCAGAGGAACCAGAGATCAAATTGCCAACATCCATTGGATCATGGAAAAAGCAAGAGAGTTCCAAAAGAACATCAATTTCTGCTTTATTGACAATGCCAAAGCCTTTGACTGTGTGGATCACAAGAAACTGTGGAAAATTCTGAGAGAGATGGGAATACCAGACCACTTGACCTGCCTCTTGAGAACCTGTATGCAGGTCAGGAAGCAACAAGTTAGAACTGGACATGAACAACAGACTGGTTCCAAATCAGAAAGGAGTACGTCAAGGCTGTCTATTGTCACTCTGCATATTTAACTTATATGCAGAGTACATCATGAAAAACGCTGGGCTGGAAGAAGCACGAGCTGGAATCAAGACTGCCGGGAGAAATATCAATAACCTCAGATATGCAGATGACACCACCCTTATGGCAGAAAGTGAAGAGGAACTAAAAAGCCTCTTGATGAAAGTGAAAGTGGAGAGTGAAAAAGCTGTCTTAAAGCTCAACATTCAGAAAACAAAGATCATGGCCTCTGGTCCCATCACTTCATGGCAAATAGATGGGGAAACAGTGGAAACCATGTCAGACTTTATTTTTTGGGGCTCCAAAATCACTGCACATGGTGATTGTACCCATGAAATCAAAAGATGCTTACTCCTTGGAAGGAAAGTTATGATCAACCTAGATAGCATGTTAAAAAGCAGAGACATTATTTTGCCAACAAACGTCCGTCTAGTCAAGGCTATGGTTTTTCCAGTGGTCACGTATGGATATGAGAGTTGGACTGTGAAGAAAGCTGAGCACCAAAGAATTGATGCTTTTGAACTGTGGTATTGGAGAAGATTCTTGAGAGTCCCTTGGACTGCAAGGAGATCCAACCAGTGCATCCTAAAGGAGATCAGTCCTGGGTGTTCTTTGGAAGGACTGATGCTGAAGCTGAAACTCCAGTACTTTGGCTATCTCATGTGAAGAGTTAACTCATTGGAAAAGACTTTGATGCTGGGAGGGATTGGGGGCAGGAGGAGAAGGGGACGACAGAGGATGAGATGGCTGGATGGCATCACCGACTCGATGGACATGAGTTTGGCTTAACCACGGGAGTTGGTGATGGACAGGGAGGCGTTGCATGCTGTGATTCATGGGGTCGTAAACAGCTGGACATGACTGATCAACTGAACTGAACTGAACTGATGACCTTAGAGAATTTCAAAACTTTTTTTTTCAAAGGACTAAACCTCAAACCTTCCATTATCAGTTTCAAACAAACATTAAGGCTGGATTTAAAATGTCTGAACAAAGAGCTTTAAAATGAAATATCCATTGGAAAAAAGCATCTACTGATAGCGTAGCACAAAAGGGATTATTGTGATAATAAGAGAAGTATTTGATTTCCAAGAAATACCAATATAATAACAACTTTCTCCCCTCCAAAAATGTTGGCAGGGGAAAATACAGAAGAAAATACAAAAAGATAAAGAAACTCATTTCTCTATTACTTTAAACAAAATGATTTTTCTTTCATTATATGATATCAAGTCAAAATGTGATTCATCAGTCACCTCTGTATTTGTGGTCATTCTTCCTAATATTCTCAATATTATTACAATGCCTTTGGCTAATTTCTTTTAATTTTTTCCTTTACTTTCAAAAAGCAAACACAATTGCTAAAATAGAGGAGATATGTTCTTCCAGAAATCTGGCAAAGCACAAAGAAAACCTATTATTTTGTAGACACATGCACATTTTAAACATACCATAAGGAGCATTTGTTTAGGTCCTTAGGCCCAGGAATTTATCCCTGACAGTCTCCTGGACAGCAACCTGATAGAATAAGGCTGATTTTCACAGTAACTCAAAGGTATGATTCCTGCTCTATGTGTCAGATATTTCCATAAGAACTAGTCTTATTTCTAACCTCCATACTTATGTCCAATCATCTTAAAAACTACTTATTCATTTTGTCTATACATTATCTTTAGATCCACAGAGTTATTGCCACCAAAGAGGGTAACACATACACTTATGTGCCCAACATAACCTCTGTAAGGTTTCACAAGCAACACTGATATTTCAGCATACAGTTCAAATGCTTCCTGACTTTATAAACTTAGATTATATTTCTCCAAACTGACAGCATGTTGCTGTTGCTTCTGTCTTTAGTTCCTCTTCACCCAGACTTGCATTTTATAAAATTACCTCTCAGTCAGTTTACTTTACAACACACATACTCCCACAAACACTCATACATGTACCTGTGAAAGTTACATCCTTCAGTGAAACGAGGCAAAGCAAGGGAAACAGCTAACTCTTCTAGGTGCTAACCATCATTCCAAGTCCTTTATTTACCCTGTTACTTTATCCTCATGACAGTACTGTGGAATAAGAGTTGGTATTATTCTTATTCACTTTCACAAGTCATGAAAAGATTTTAATGCTTTGCGCAAATCTCACAGCTATAGTAATGGAGCCAGAATTTGTGCCTAGGCCTGTCAGTCATCCAAGCCCTTCATAGAACCACTAACTTTCAAGAGTGAATAATGTTAAGACTCCCTCCCCAACCCTTTTCCATTCTGCCTTCCCTTTCCTTCCTCTTAAGAGGCACTGGCTTATGTAAATACTCTCTCAGTAACTTGTTATACAAAGTTTCTTTTTTTAATATCATCATTTCAGTTGTGTGATATCAATACTCTATTCTTTATTTAATAATGTCTCCCTTGACATCTTAACCTAATTTCACAACTATTCAGACGCTTTCAGTTGTTTAAATATAACCCAAGACAGCTTAAAACTGTGCCCTCAATTTAAAGCTCTACTCTATACAGACTAGAAACTATGATTCCTGGAAGAAGGAAATGCATTTGTTATCAAGGCCCATCCCCTTCCCTGAAGCTCCAGCTCTGCATTGGACCAGGAGAGAACTGGAGAGAGAAAATCTATGGTCTACTCTGGTTCACAGGCTCTGGACTCAGGTGAGGCCAAGGAGACATCAACCTTGCACTTGCTCAGCCTTGAGAGGGAAAGCCCCCTGAAACTTGTACCCTAGGCACCTCCCTTGCCTCATCTTACAATCGTCCCCAGCCTGTTTTCATCTGAAGCTATGGCCTCTGCTGTATATTGGTCTCCTTTTATGAGAAGCACATGACTATTTACTGGCAGAGTATGGCTATTCCTGGGATACACTCTTTCCTGAGGACCTCTGGAAGAGCAGTAGTTCATTTGGATACCCATATTTCAATTATAACCCCAGGCTGTGTGGCCCCATCACCTGGGCAACCTTATGATTTCTGTTCCAAATCCATCTTTCCACATGTGAGCCTTAGGAGCCACTGAGTTCTCTTATGTTCCCAACTCAGGCTCTCCCACAGAGAACCTGATGTGGCATAGATTGCCACTTTTTTCTTAACAAGCTCCCTAAAGCACAGTCCCTTTCTGACTTGCTGATGTGGAATCCTCAAGTAAGCCTCACACCTTCCCAGTGCTCTGCAGTGAGTTTTGGGCGAAAACCAGCAAACTCCAGGGGGCATATCTCAAGTTCTCCCCAAAACTCTCTTCTGCACTGTGTTCTGACAGAAGGTTGCTGATCTTAGGGATGCTTTTTGCCTATGCTCAATTAGTTTCCACAAGCAAATACAGAAGCTAAGAAACTTGCTTTTTATAAACCTAGAGTCAAGGTCTGAGCATTCACACCACTCCCATCACTAAAGCCACCACTGAGCCTGCAAAACCTTCCTGATTCTACAGGCTTCCAACCCTGCAGCAAGAAATGCTAGAAACTCACCTTGAGCTATTGACCTTGAGCTTGACCTTGAGCTATTTCCCTGGCCAGGACATTTTTTCCCACCATCCTTGGAAGCATTAAGCTATTTCTGAACCTGGTTTCTTTGCTGACTGCTTACCAGGCAATAATTCTCCAGGTTCTCCATTTGCCCTAGAAACAAAGAATCACAGTTCACCAGAAAGTCAAGAGGCACAAGTGGTACCAAAGCACAGTAATATCAGAGGCTTTCCAGAGCCACTGACAGTATCACTTGCATGGGCTGGGATCTCAGCCATGCATTTCCACAACCCCAGTGTGACCCATGTGTGTTGTCTTGAGCTCTGAGGCAATAGGGACAAGAATCAGAGGCCCTTGAGGTCCCCTGGTTCAACCGTCTGCCAGACATGATAGATATCTGACAAGATATCTGACCTCAAAGGTTGGGATGAGTAAGGTGGCGGAGTGGAGTACTCAGCTTCTTAGGAAGTCTCCTTACAGAAGGCAAAGGTTTGCAAATTGTGCTCCTCACACCCCTGAGGGCTAATGACAGGAGTGGGAGGAGACAGGGAAGTAGCTTTCTCTGATATGTTTTATATGTTGGATTTGGGTGACAAATTTAATAAAGAGAAAGAGTTCCACAGCTTTAAAGATAAAAAGAAGATAGAAGTTTGTTCTCAGAGAAAAAGGATTCCAAGTCCTAACTACGTCCTTCACTAAGTCATTGATTTTGAACAAATATTTAATGCCTCCAGACTCAGTTCCTCATTTATAAAATACGGGAAACAATACTTGCTCAATAATCTCCAAAATGGAAATTAGCATGAAATATAGAAAAATGTTTATATTACTTGGAACTCAGAAATAGGCTTTGTTTTACATTCCCTCCTTTAATCTTCATGACAACCCTGTAATGTAGGTGTTTGTGACCTTCACTTTGCATATTGAAGAAAAAATAATTCAGAAATGTTCAATAAGTTGCAAGCAGTCACACAGTGACTGATCCAAGATTTTCTCTCAATTCTGACTCTTGTTCCTTCCATGAACAGAAGACTTAGCAACACTTCAGGATTTGGGTTTTTTTAATCCCATAATTAAATGGTTGCCCCAACTGTAGAAGGTGTGACTGTCTCAAGCTCTCCACAACACTAGTCTTACTACTGTCTACAGAAATGCTAAGGACCATAACAGCTGCTCTTCTTCACTAAGTCCAAGGCATTGTGCTCACTGCTTGACATATATAATCTCATTTAATCATCCCAGCTTAGTTAATCCTTCCAACACTTCTATTAGGTAGGCACTATTATTATTTGCATTTTACAGATGAGAAAAGGTATGCAGGAATTTCCAATCCTGTTCCAGGAGCAGAATTAAGGTAAATTTCCATGGAAGCAAACACCTGGGATCCAGCTCATCCTCTCCTGCCAGAGAGGTGCTCTGTTCAACATGCAGCATGCTAAGATGCCTTCTGTCTCAGTGTTCTACCCAGGATTCTTCTCTCCTCGTACCTGCTCCCCCCTGTTTCTTACATCTTTCACCACAAGCCACACAGGAGAAAGGTCTGGCAGATTTTGAACAGGTCAACTGAACTGTGTTTGTCAGTGTTCTGATAGGAGAGTTAATGGTAGAGAGGTTGAAATGATTTTGTTCCTAATTCAGAAATCTCGTTAACTTGGAAAGAAATTCACTTGGCTATATTATAAAAGCTTTTTATTTTTATTTCTTTATTGGGGTATAGTTGCTTAAGGGGCTTCCCTGGTGGCTCAGCAGTAAAGAATCTGCTGGCAATGTTGAAGACATAGAGAGATGGCTTCGATTCCTGGGTCAGGAAGATTCCCTAGAGGAGGAAATGGCAAGCTACTCCAGTAATCTTGCCCAGGAAATCCCATGGACAGAGGTGCCTGGTGGGCTACAGTCCATGAGGTCACAAAGGGTCAGACAGACTGAGTTACTAAACAACAAAAATAATTGCTTAAACCCCTGCCTAATTCTGGTTGTATCCATTTCTTCTCAAGAAGTTCTCTCTATGCCCTGTATACATTTGGAACCATGTCTGACAACATCATTTGACAAATGATGGAAGATTTTTGTCCTCTCAGAAAAAAGAATATTTTATGTCGGCAGTAGTATTCTCAGTGTTTGGTGCATCAGTGTGTGGGCTATGCAGAATATTTTAAAGGCATAGTTGCCTTAAAGCAATGACAGCTTTATAAACAGAATGGACATGGACAGATGAGTCAAATTCAGTTTATAACTAAAACTAAAGCAATTCCAACACTATTGTATAAAATATTGTTCAGAAAGAATGTTATACATGAAAAGTTGGATTAAGTTTCCCAGTGTCCCATGGCTAGTCACACTGTGCCTGCCATTGCTGCTGCAGCTAGTCACCATCTCCCTGCTGCCACCACTAATTTAGTCACCATCACCATGGCTCCTGACAATGCTGCCATTTCTGCTGCTACAGGACTGTCAAAGCCTAAATTCATCTTCTGGCCTCCAGAAAAGCAAAATTGCTCTTTTCAGTGTTACAGGATCTTCCTTCAAGCAACACTGGATGAGTCCTGGAGTATATTTGAGGAAGAATCCCCCGACCCTGAGCAGTGACTTGAGGTTAATTCCAACATCTCCACTCTTTCCTCATAGGAACTGCCTATCCACCTGGGGAAATGATTCAGTAGCTAGGAAACCCTTTGTTCCCCTTATGTTCCCTAAGAATTGTCATCATTATGAATATTTATTGAGTACTTTTGATGTCTTGGTTACTCTACTAAGTGTAAAAATGTGCATCATCCTATTTATCTTTGCAACAGCTCTGTGAAATAGTTACAATGATTATTCTCAATCTGCAGATGAGGAAATTAGGCATAGAGAAGTTAATAATATACTCAAGTTTATCAATCTAACTAGGCTTCAAAGCCAGGTTATCAGACATCAAGGTGAAAACTTTTAGCCACCAAATGTGCCACAAAGGACAAGGGACACAGTGGCCCCCAAAATCCATTTCATGGTCCTCTCAGGAACACAAGATCCCAAAATTCTGCCATGAAAGCTGAGTGATCCTCTGATGTATACAAACATCAAAATGTGAAAACTGGCTCACTTTGTGTGTATCTGTGTAGATTTTTGCCATCTAAAGATAATAAGAGGATATGGAACACACTGGGTAAACTCTGCTGCAAGTAGACAGAAAAAAATCATTTCCCCAACTTGCAACCTTTTAATGTGGTTTTCTTTGTGCTTTACTTTCATTCATTTCTTTCTCACATGAAAAATATTTAAAGCATGAACATTCTCTTTGAGTTTATTATATATTCACAAAACCACAAAAAGAATAGCTATGCTCTATAATTATAATGGCAATAATAAGATTAATAAACTATATTTTCATTTGGTTCTTTGACCAATAACCAACATATTCATTGTACCTTGCATCAGGAATCAGGATATATATTGTGGAAATTATGGTGATAATTCAGGAGATGGTCCTGCTCTTTTAAGTATTTAATTCTGTGAGAAAGATGGAATTCAGAGGACTTTCAAATATTGTTGGTCTAGATAGCCATTCTCACCTCCTAAAACATCATAAATATCCTTTGTCAGGGTCTCTTCAAGACAGTTTTCTGCAATACCAAATGCATCAGGTGGACTGGCTGCATAATTTTGAAGATCCAGTGCAAAATGAAATTGTAGGGCCCTTGTTCAGAAATCCAAGAATTCTAACAACTCATTAAACAACTCATTAAATCAGGCCCTTACTACTTGGGTCACATGCACATGAGGCTAGCCCTGGTATCAGGTACTTTCTGTGCTCTATACCAAAGTTGGTTCTGCTTCTACATCAGATACTTTTTCTCCTGTTCCAACGCTTCAGTTAACTGTTTTCCATATTCCTTTCTCCTCTGCACAGTGAATTGAATAGGCTACTCTTGCTGGCTGTTTCAAGCAGTTATAATAATCTGAATCCAATAGTTGTTCCTGCTTCTACTTGCAGACCCCTTGCCCCTCTCTTCCCCTTATCCAGGAGAAGTGGGGACTGGGGTTCAAGTGAAGACAGCAGAAAAAACATAGATAAGTTAAATCTTACTATTACTACTCTAGCAGCCACAACTAACTCTGGTACTTTTTTACCACAGTATAAGCTATTCTGCATGAGATTTCCTGATAATTGTCCAAGATGGTATGGATCCCACAAAGCAGTTCATCTCAGTTAAAGGCTTTCTCAATTTTCTTTGGAAGTAGACAATGAAGGTGAATTCAAAATGTATGTTAATCTTCCTGATAAGGGTGGTTCTGGCAGGCATGTTTCTCTCCATGCTTCTTTGGAAGATGTAAAGCAGTACATCTTGCTCACCTGAAAGGACCTTTGTCATACAAGGCAGCAAGTGCTAGCAGTCAAATGAATGTTGCAAACATAAAAGCTACAAGAGTTCAGAGGAAGCCTGCACTGTAAGATTAAGAAATCTGAGTCTTCATGGAGAAGGTGAAGATTAACAGTCTTACTTTCACAAATTAAATAGAATAATAGCTCTTCCATCCAAGTCAATAGCAGAGAGCCTGCAAATCTCAAAGACTATTTATCTATATGGAAAGATATCATTTTCCTTACTGCCTTGCAAAACCTAGATTTTATTATGTGATTTTTATTTTTGTAGCCTCTTTCCAGATATTTAAAAATTACTTCCACTATGCTCAATATTTATAATTCTATATATATATATATATATATATATATATATATTTAACTCATTGCTGCTTTATTTTTCCTATTTTTTAATTGGCCCCCTGGTCTCTTAAGGTAATTAATTCATTGCAAAATAGCAGGTATACACTTTGATCACAGGATGGTTTAGCTACAAAAATGAATCCCAGCTGGAAATCTTCTGCCAGGTTCTGACATGCTTTACTACTTTCTCTATACTTTTGTTTGGCAATTAGTAATTTCCCCCTGTGTTATAGGGCTATAATTAGTATCCCCATGTCTTCTTTCCCTTACTAGTCTCCATATTCTCCAAGGACAAGATTCTGATCTGGTTCATGTATGTGCCCTGAACACAGGTAGTTAAAGGGAGGTGGTTTGGTAAACTATTTGGTTGATTGGTTAGCTGACTGAAAGAAAGGAAGGAAAGAGAGAAAGAAGGAAATTCTTTTCTACCTGAGTCTCAATTCTCTACTGGTCTTTCACGCTTTCATCAATTCTAAGGTATATTTGTAGATTCTAAGCTCCCTGTGCTCAACTTTGTGCTTGCCTTAAATTAAAAAAAAAAAAAATGTTTTACTACTAAGAAACTAAGATGCCAACAAAAATCACTGGAGAAACAAAGCAATGATGAGTTAAAAAGAACTGTTAATGGTTCCAGTTTAGTAATTACAGACAAAGTTCAATACAACTAAAATATAAGTCTTCACTGTGATTTTCCCTCTAATAACTCATGCCTCCTACAATTTCTCTTCTACCAGGTGCTCCAATCAACTACAAACCTAGAAAATCATCGTACAATCTTAGTGTCAGAAGAAACTCTCCCTATTTCCTATTAATTCTTCAGTCAATGTTTAAATAACCAGCAAATAAATAGGTCTTTGCTGAATAGTAACTGCTTCAGTTTGATCACATTTAATGATAAGGAACTTACTAAATTATCAATAAACCTCATTCCATTTTTTCAGCATGTTTTTATTTTTTAAAGATTTATATTAAAGAAAAAAGAAGGTAATTCAAAGGATCCCACCATGTAAGTGTAAAACAAATGTTTATATTTATATGTTTATATTTCATACTTCAAAAATTATAAATATGCATTTTTATGCATATGAGTGTGTGAAAAAGAATTAAAATAGCACAGATCATATGATTATCGGACACAGCATTTTTATTTGCTTCACATCATTTGCTAATGATGTACAAATCACTTTCTGTTCTAAATGTAAAATCCTTACCCCTAGGAATTTATGATTGCCCATTTTGGTTGCATGCCCAGCTCTCACTGAATTGTGTTAGAAAATTGATTATGCCTCCCAAGACCTTCCCCTCTCCTAATTTCTTAATAGAAACAGATTCCCAGAAAATAACACCAACAAAATTCCAGTGCCTTCAATATATGAAAACCCATAAATATGACCAGTGAAATGTTGCTGCCTATTCATAAGAATAACCTCAGCAGCAACCAACACATATTCTACAAAGGTATGTTAAAGTTGCTTTAAAGAAAAGTAGTTATACTCAGCTCAGTAAAACCAACCTTTTCTTGTTCAAGTAGGAAATGATGAACTTGAACCTCTCACATTAGCAAAATTTTAATACTGAATTAACTCTGATCTTTATTTTCTTTGGAAATAAAGACAAGGTGAAATAAATATGGATCCAAACATATCGGAGATCCCATTCTTTTATTTGTGCTTACACATTCCCCATCAGTGGTTCTTCCTAAAGTATACATAAAGAACTGAAAGAGTGTCTCTCCTCTCCTCAGGCTGTGCCTTTAAATCACTGATTTATGACCTAGGCCCTGAAAGCAGCATTTTACACAGTGCAATTCTTCTCTCCAGCAGTCCCAGAAGGTGAGTGTATCATTTGAAAGGATTTTAATGCAGCGAGGGAAGAAGCTCTACCTCCCGGTAATCACATGATCAGGACACCTAAATGGACAGCCCCAGCCTGCATATTTAAACCTGCAGCTGGAGACGCAGCCCTGTTTGCACAATGCTGTCCCGTGCAGAATTACATAGCTCGCTATGGCTGCAGCCAGATAATTATTATTGATTCACTCTCAAACTGTCAATCCGGGGACAGCTCTGAGGCAGTCAGTGATGGACAGAAGGAGGATTGGACAGCCACCATCCAACGAGGAAACTTCATCTTGAAAATGAACTTAGATGAGATGGTGCCGGTGGATAAGGGTAATTGATGATTGTTTCAGAGTGGAGGAAGGGGAAGAAGGAAAGATTTTTTTAAAAAAATCCTCCTTGGCATTCATCTTAGTGTCCTTAGTGGAATGTGCTAGGGACTGTCCACAAACTTCATAAAGTTTTTGTGTGTTTTTTGGCCCAAGAAATTTCATTTTTAATATGCTACCATAATCAAAATGGACTCACTACTTTCAAAAAAAAAAGTATGTAAAATGTAGTCTTAATTACCTTGGAATTTGAAAGTTTTTGAGGATATAGTCAAATTATTATTTTTTAAATGTGCTTAAATACGTATTTGTATAGTCACTTTAACTTTTCAAAGCACTCTCTGTACCTACTGACCCTTTGACAAAATACACAGTAAGCTCCTAATATTTGTAAGGCAGTTTCATTCTCAAGCACAATAGGTAAACCATCAAACATCAGCTGACAGTTTGATAGATGAGTAAATTGAAGTGCAGAGTAGCTAAATCATTTGCCTAAACTCACAAAACTCATTAGAGGCTGAACCAGACATAGATCCCACATTTCCTGTCTCTTAGATCTTTACTTTTCCCCTAATTGTCACTCCCATTCTTTAAATGGCTATTCTGAGTCAAGGACTATACAAGCCACTTTGCAAAGATCATCTCATTCAAAACGCACAACAGTGAGGAGGTGGTTTGCATAAACACTTTCCTTTTCTTACAGATGAAGAATTGAAACTCAAGATAATTTGGGGAATATGTCTAAAATCAATCATGAGTCTCAGCCAGGATTTGAATTCCAGACTGCCTGGGGTGGCACCTAAAGCACAGGCAATTGTGCCCAAATATTAGAGACACTTCACAGCTACTTACAAAACAAAGCACTGGATTTGAACGATAACACATCAAACCACAGTACTGTGTAAGGAGTGCCTTTTCTGCCAGGGAACAGTAGTATCACTTTAGTAACATCCTGCTCCAACACCCAAGATCCAGAAGCCACTGAAAAATTTTTGCTAAAGGGCAATATTCTGGTCATCTGATGCTGGACCCTTTCACTTGTTCCTCTGGACACCCAGTAGATCAGCAGCTCTAGTCTGAGGACACCAGTGGTCAAGCAGATGCGGACAGGATTGAAAAGCAGCCTTTGTGGCTGTGTTCCTCCTGACTCTCCCTTTGTCTGTCTTCATTTGAAGCATGACCTGGCATTTGCTGATTGCCAGTGACATTGTTTTACTACAGTCATTTCCAGGCCTGGGGTTGTGTCACCCTGGGGCACCTTCAATTATCTCAAGGAATCATCTTGAAATGCTTTTTAAAAACAAAGAATAGTTAGCTCATCTTAAAAAAAAAAAAAAATCCAAGGAATATTTCAAAAGGAGTAAAATGCATCTAAAAATCAAGCCAAGACAAGCATAATTAGGGAATCATTGATAAATATGTCACACATTATTTGGAAAGGGAGAAGCTGACATTATCCATATTCTGAGAAGTTAATACTCTAAGTTTTAGCCTAGAGACAAAGCAAACAGCAATCTATTCCCCATACTTTAACTTCTCAAATATTAGGTTTCTGATCATTCCTAGCATTCACATATTTAAACTTGGCTCTTCTTAAGAGGTGGCAAAAATACACATAAGAACTGTACAAAAAAAGATCTTCATGACCAAGATAATCACAATGGTGTGATCACTCACCTAAGGCCAGACATCCTGGAATGTGAAGTCAAGTTGGCCTTAGAAAGCATCACTACCAACAAAACTAGTGGAGGTGATGACATTTCACCTGAGCTATTTCAAATCCTGGAAGATGATGCTATGAAAGTGCTGCACTCAATATGCCAGCAAATTTGGAAAACTCAGCAGTGGCCATAGCACTGGAAAGGTCACTTTTCATTCCAATCCCAAAGAAAGGCAATGCCAAAGAATGCTCAAACTACTGCACAATTAAGCTCATCTCCCACGCTAGTAAAGTAATACTCAAAATTCTCCAAGCCAGGCTTCAGCAATACCTGAACCATGAACTTCCAGATGTTCAAGCTGGTTTTAGAAAAGGCAGAGGAACCAGAGATCAAATTACCAACATCCGCTGGATCATGGAAAAAGCAAGAGAGTTCCGGAAAAACATCTATCTCTGCTTTATTGACTGTGCCAAAGCCTTTGACTGTGTGGATCACAATAAACTGTGGACAATTTCTGAAAGAGATGGCAATACCAGACCACCTGACCTGCCTCGTGAGAAATCTGTATGCAGGTCAGGAAGCAACAGACTGGTTCCAAATAGGAAAAGGAGTTCATCAAGGCTGTATATTGTCACTCTGCTTATTTAACTTATAAGCAGAGTACATCATGAAAAACGCTGGGCTGGAAGAAGCACAAGCTGGAATCAAGGTTGCCTGGAGAAATCTCAGTAACCTCACATATGCAGATGACACCACCCTTATGGCAGAAAGTGAAAAGGAACTGAAAAGCCTCTTGATGAAAATGAAAGAGGAGAGTGAAAAAGTTGGCTTGAGGCTCAACATTCAGAAAACGAAGATCATGCCATCTGGTCCCATCACTTCATGGGAAATAGATTGGGAAACAGTGGAAACAGTGGCTGACTTTATTTTGGGTGGCTCCAAAATCACTGCAGATGGTGACTGCAGCCATGAAATTAAAAGACGCTTACTCCTTGGAAGAAAAGTTATGACCAACCTAGATAGCATATTAAAAAGCAGAGACATTTCTTTGCCAACTATGATTAGACTATGACTAAGGTCAGTCTATCAAGGCTATGGTTTTTCCAGTGGTCATATATGGATGTGAGAGTTGGACTGTGAAGAAAGCTGAGCACTGAAGAATTGATGCTTTTAAACTGTGGTGTTGGAAAAGACTGCAAGGACATCCAGCCAGTCCATTCTAAAGAGATCAGTCCTAGGTGTTCTTTGGAAGGAGTGATGCTGAAGCTGAAACTCCAGTACTTTGGCCACCTCATGCAAAGAGTTGACTCACTGGAAAAGACTCTGATGCTGAAGGGACTTGGGGCAGGAGGAAAAGGGGATGACAGAGGATGAGATGGCTGGATGGCATCACTGACTTGATGAACGTGAGTTTGAGTGAACTCCGGGAGATGGTGATGGACAGGGAGGCCTGGTGTGCTGCGATTCATGGGGTCGCAAAGAGTCGGACATGACTGAGCGACTGAACTGAACTGAACAGAACTTCTCAAATTAGAAGTGAAAATTCTAATGGCTGTGGTATGGTAGATACAGAAAGCTCCCTCTCCTGCATATCCCTGAGCCTGAGTAAGCCTAGAAGCCTTTAATTGCAAGGATAATTTTCATTCATAATTACACACTGTGTCTAAGCCCAGCATTTGTGGTTGCTTTAGTTGTTGTCTGATGCTCCTATCAAGTGTCCAACTTTTAAAATCATCTTTCATTTCATTTGAGCCACAGAAAAACTTGAAAGGTAGGGCAGATATTATTACTGTTATTTTACAAGAGATCAAATTATGGACCCAAGAGATTAAATGACCTATCCCAATGATGCTCAGTTTGTGGGGAGCAAAACTAGGCATAGAACACTGATTTGTTTGATGTCTAGTTCCATGTTCCAGCACTATGTTTCACTGATCCCATGGTTATATATATGTTTTTAATGTACTTAATCCATTTTGTATGCATGCACACTAAATACAGGCCACTGGTAATAGTAGAGAAACCACAAACTTGTATAAGTCTTACAACAATCTTCCAGTATATGTCAGTGAAGTGTCTCATCTCTCCAAAATCAGTTTTCTAGGATAATATGTTATAATCAACAGAAACATAGTTTCTTTAAGAAAGGTTATCTTTTAATAGTGCCCAAAGGTACCATATAACCTTGAATCCAAGATCTCGTGTCTTAAACTTAGGAAGAGGTGGTTAGAGATAGAAGGGAACAAAACAACCAAAAAACAAAAATCTAAAAGAGGTATTTTCATGCACATCAAATATTGGAAGCACAGGACTCTCTAATTTTTCTTGCATCATGCACTGTTAGATGCAGGTACCAGGCACCATCTCCATGGAATGTCTCTTCAAAGTCCCTGGAGACCTGAGAAGACCCAACAGCCTGAACATCAGATGGAATTAGCCCTGCTTGAGCTGAAGAAAAAGACATCATCTTCAGCAAGTATTGTTGGTATTGATGCACTGGGACAGTGATTAATGTGTAACACCCTTATAATGGCCACCTGTCAATCAAAGACCTGGAAAGAAGACATTACCACTCAGGCATGAGAACAGAAAATGGTGGATTCTAATGAGAATCAAGAAGACTGTATTTGCTGTTCTTCCTAAAGATGCCTAGAAATAACTTGTAGAAGAGGAGAAGGCGGACTCTGAAGGGGGAACCTGAATCAAGGTTTAGAGTAATATTGTTTGTACTGTAATTATAGTTATAGCTGTATTATCCATCCCAAGGCTGACGTGGTCCAGAGAAAAGGGGGAGGGATCGTATTAATATTTTACTTTTTATTGAAAATACCTGTTTCATCTTTTTTTAAGGACACATGCATGGATTTGGGGTCTGACAGAATTGACATTTAATGCTAGCCCCACTATTAGTTCTGGATACTTGAGCAAGTAATGAAAGAGGTGAAAGTGTTAGTCACTCAGTTATGCCTAACTCTTTGCTACCCCATGGGCTGAAGCCCATCAGGCTCTTCTGTCCATGGGATTTTCCAGGCAAGGACACTGGAGTAGTTGCCATTTCCTTCTCCAGGGAATCTTCCCGACCCAGGGATCGAACCCAGGTCTCCTCACTGCAGGCAGATTCTTTACCAACTAAGCTACTAGGGAAGATGCAAGTGACAAAACCTGCTTACATCTGTTTCCTCAGTAAACTTGGGATGATATTTACCTCAAGGGGTTTTGAGTATCTCTCTGTTCTTAAAGGGAATTGACTTTTTACAGAAGAGCAGCCTCATCTAAGAAAGCAAAGACAAGATCTTTTACAGTCTTGAAAGCCCTAGGTCTGTCTTGGAAGTTACTAGAGCCTTTGTAGGACAGAAAAAATATTCTGCCTCGTGCTCCATGGCATGGCAGGGTCACTCACCTAGCTGTTGCCTGGGGACAGGTTCCTTCAGGGAATGCTGTGATCCAGGCCACAACAATAGTTTAAGTCGTATCATTCCCCCATCCTCAATCGGGATGATGATCCAAAGCCCTGCATGTGCCTTTTCTAAGATGTGTTCAGTAGTAGTCTTTGCCTCCTTACTTCTAGGGGAGGAAGGCTGGGGATCTCTGTCTCATCAACTCTGGACAGCTAAAGGTGCTTCCCCCCACTGGCAGCCAAATGACAGGAATCAAGCCTGTATCAAAGGCAACTGTGGCAAAGGAGAAGGTCTGCTTCAGGGAGGAAAGGGAGCCAAGCTGTGGAGAATGCTTAAGTAGAATTGGCAGCAGGAATCTTTGATGGCCCTAACAACGAACACTTGAGTGGCAAGACTGTAGTGTTGATTTTTCTTTTCATCTCTCACCTTCATGATAAAATGGTTCTCTGCCAGAAAAGTCAGTCTTTACCCAGGAATACTGCTATGGCTGAAAATATGAAATAAGACCTCATTCCCTATGATTATGCACAAAAAAGAAAGTGTGTCTGTATATGATATCTCTTTATGGTAATGATGTTGCTTTCCATGCTATCTTTGTCAAGTGTTCTTAAAGGCTTCAGAGCCAACTCGACAAGCTGATTGATGAAGGCTGAATTAAGAGACTGCTGACAAGAAAGGAGGGCTAGAGAGCAGAAAGAACTTAAAACAAGAGAGAAGTCTTTAAGTATATTAGTTATTAGAGAGTGGAATAGCATGCTGTTTAAAAAGCCAGAGGAACTAAGACATGCAGTTTGGCATGAGAGAGAGGGTTAGAGAACCAAGAGTTTGTTATTGGACAAGTTAAACATAAATATACCTCTACCTTTGACAAGGCTCTCCATGTACAGGGTGGGAGAGCAGGTAGAGGGAAGCAGCAGCATGGAATATGAATGGAACCAACGGGATCTAAAGTGATCTTCTAGACTTTGTGCAATGAAAGATAAAAATCACTGCATAGTAAACACTGACATTGGAGAGCTAGAAGAAAACCTAAACAAGGGAGATTAAAAAGATCAAATTGAAATAACTTCATGTAACCCCCCAAAAGCTATGTACTTTGTATTACTCTTACTGAGATGTCATAGAAATACCATTCACCACGTGGCTAAAACAACAGATATTTATTTACTCAAATTTCTGGAAATTAGAAGTTATATGATCAAGGTGCTGGCAAATTCCATTTCTGGTAAAAACTCGCTTCCTGGTTTGTAGGTAGCTGCCTTCTCCATGTCCTTACAGGGTCTTTCCTTTTGTGTGCACACAGGGAGAGAGAAAGTAAGTTCTCTCTTATAAGGACATTAATCCTATCAGATCAGGCCCTTATTCCTGTGACCTCTTTTAACTTTAATTACTTCCTTGGAGATTTCCATCTCCAAATACAGCCACATGGAGGATAAGGGCTCCAATGTATGAATTTGAGGGACACAAACATCCAGTCCATAACACACCTCATCTGCATTTTCAGTTTGTTGTCTTATTAAAAAGGAACACAAACCCAGTATCACCCCCAAAACAGCAAAAAGGAATTTAAACCTTTAGTGATATCTCTCAAAGAGGCACTTGTACTTGTTGGAAACAGAGCAAAACACTCAGGCTCTTAGCCCATCATCCTGAAGTTCCATTCAGTATGATAGTTGCTCTGCAGGGTTTCTCTTTCAGCATCTTCAGCACACCCTCCCTAGACTCTTGCAAAGGTTCTTGGCTCTCCTCTTACTCTCACTACCCTTCTCCATCTCCCTTTTGGGTTGATCCCATTCTTGCATGAGTTTCTCTGGGGCAATGGCTTTAAAGCTTTGGTTAGCATCAGAGTCACCTGGCTGCTGCTGCTAAGGCACTTCAGTTGTGTCCGACTCTGTGCGACCCCATAGACGGCAGCCACCAGGCTCCCCCGTCCCTGGGATTCTCCAGGCAAGAACACTGGAGTGGGTTGCCATTTCCTTCTCCAGTGCATGAAAGTGAAAAGTGAAAGTAAAGTCGCTCAGTCGTGTCTGACTCTTCACAACCCCATGGACTGCAGCCTACCAGGCTCCTCCATCCATGGGATTTTCCAGGCAAGAGTACTGGAGTGGGGTGCCATTGCCTTCTCTGAGAGTCACCTGGGGAAGTGGGTAAAAATACCAGACCCTATTCTATTTCAGTGATCCTAGATCTCTGTAATCTTATTAGCTCCTCTGGTGATTCTGATACTCACCCAGTACATTAGTCTACCTGAATGGCCTAGTGGTTTTACCTACTTTATTCAATTTAAGTCTGAATTTGGCAAATCAGTTCCTGGTCTTGTTTCTGCTGACTGTATAAAGCTTCTCTATCTTTGGCTGCAAAGAATATAATCAATCTGATTTCAATATTGACCATCTGGTGATGTCCATATGTAGAGTTGTCTCTTGTGTTGTTGGAAAATGGTGTTTGCTATGACCATTGCATATAGACCTCTAGGCAAAGGTCTGTTTAGCCTTTGCCCTGCTTCATTTTGTACTCCAAGGCCAAACTTGCCTGTTACTCCAGGTATCTCTTGACTTCCTACTTTTGCATTCTAGTCCCCTGTGATGAAAAAGACATCTTATTTGGTGTTAGTTCTAGAAGGTGTTAATTTGATTACAGAACTTCCACAGGACTGGGGAAACAGAGACTCTTGGAGGGCACAAACAACCCCTTGTACACACCAGGACCCAGAAGAAAGGAGCAGTGACTCCAAAACAGACTAAGCCAGACTTGCCTGTGAGTGTCCAGGAGTCTCTGGCAGAGGCGTGGGTCAACAGTGGCCTGCCGTGGGGTCAGGGGCACTGACTACAACAGTCCTAGGAGGTGTGGCATGCTGGCCTTTTTGAAGGAGGTAGCCATTACCACCATTATCCCTCTATAGTTTGGCCTGAGGCCAAACTACAGGGAGGGAACACGTCCCACCCATCAACAGAAAAAGACCAGAGAGTAGATCAAAGAAATGATTCAAATGAACTACTGACAGAACAGAAAGAGACTGAGAATGAACTTATGGTTGCCTGCTGGGGAAGGATAAGCAGAAGGGATAGTTGGGAATTTGGGATGGACATCTATACACTGCTATATTTAAAATGGATAAAAGTTGGCCCTACTGTACCGCACATGGAACTCTGCTCAATGTTATGTGGCAGCCAGGATGACAGGGGTGTTTGGGGGAGAATGGACACATGTATATGTATGACTGAGTCCCTTCACTGTACACCTGAAACTATCATGACATTGTTTGCTAACTGGTTATGTCTCAATAGAAAATAAAAGTTTAAGAAAAATAGTAAGGACAGATCCCATGCAGTCCTGCCCCTCCTCATTTCCCTCTTCTTTCTTCACCATACACCTCCTTTCCTTTCTATCATTTTACTGATTGAGTACTTGAAATTTTTTAAATAGCATATCCTATATTCATGGACATGCCTGAATCCCCTTAAAGCAGGCACTTGTTAGTTCAGTTCAGTTCAGTCACTCAGTTGTGTCCAACTCTTTGCAACTCCATGGACTGCAGCACACCAGGCTTCCCTGTCCATCACCAACTCCCGGAGCTTACTTAGACTCATGTCCATTGAGTCGGTGATGCCATCCAACCATTTCATCCTGTGTCGTCCCTTTCTCCTCCCGCCTTCAATCTTTCCCAGCATCAGGGTCTTTTCAAATGAGTCAGTTACATTCTTCTCATTAGGTGGCCAAAGTATTGGAGTTTCAGCTTCAGCATCAGTCCTTCCAATGAATATTCAGGACTAATTTCCTTTAGGATGGACTGGTTGGATCACCTTGCAGTCCAAGCGACTCTCAAGAGTCTTCTCCAACACCACAGTTCAAAAGCATCAATTATTCGGTGCTCAGCTTTCTTTATAGTCCAATTTTCACATCCATACATGACTACTGGAAAAACCATAGCTTTGACTAGATGGACATTTGTTGGCAGGTAATGTCTCTGCTTTTTAATATGCTATCTAGGTTGGTCATAGCTTTTCTTCCAAGGAACAAGCATTTTTAAATTTCATGGCTGCAGTCACTATCTGCAGTGATTTTGGAGCCCACCCCCCCCCCACAAAAAAAGAGTCTCTCATTGTTTCCATTGTTTCCCCATCTATTTGCCATGAAGTGATGGGACCAGATGCCATGATCTTAGTTTTCTGAATGTTGCGTTTTAAATCAGCTTTTTACTCTCCTCTTTCACTTTCATCAAGAGGCTCTTTAGTTCTTCTTCACTTTCTGCCATAAGGGTGGTGTCATCTGCATATCTAAGGTTGTTATCTAAAACTGATATTTCTCCTGGCAATCTTGACTTCAGTTTGTGCTTCATCTAGCCTGGCATTTTGCATGATGTACTCTGCATATAAGTTAAATAAGCAGGTTATGATGATTAATCTCCATATACTGGTATATTGGTAAATAGATGGGGAAACAGAGGAAACAGTGTCAGACTTTATTTTTGGGGGCTCCAAAATCACTGCAGATGGTGATTGCAGCCATGAAATTACAAGACACTTATTCCTTGGAAGAAAAGTTATGACCAACCTAGATAGCATATTCAAAAGAAGAGACATTACTTTGCCGACTAAGGTCCGTCTAGTCAAGGCTATTGTTTTTCCAGTGGTCATGTATGGATGTGAGAGTTGGACTGTGAAGAAAGCTGAGCGCCGAAGAATTGATGCTTTTGAACTGTGGTGTTGGAGAAGACTTTTGAGAGTCCCTTGGACTGCAAGGAGATCCAACCGATCCATTCTGAAGGAGATCAGCTCTGGGATTTCTTTGGAAGGAATGATGCTAAAGCTGAAACTCCAGTACTTTGGCCACCTCATGCGAAGAGTTGACTCATTGGAAAAGACTCTGATGCTGGGAGGGATTGGGAGCAGGAGGAGAAGGGAACGACAGAGGATGAGATGGCTGGAAGGCATCATGGACTCGATGGGCGTGAGTCTGAGTGAACTCTGGGAGTTGGTGTGGAGTGGGAGGCCTGGCGTGCTGCGATTCATGGGGTTGCAAAGAGTCGGACACGACTGAGTGACTGAACTGAACTGAATTGGTTATATTCTATGGGCTATTTTTAGGTAATAGCTAACACTAGGTTAAAAACAAAAACTGAGATTGACCCAGGAAGTGTAAAAGATTTGTTGTGCTAAGTCTAGGCAAATTTGGACTGTGATGGTAATTTGTGGCCAGCTCATCAACCCTAAAGGTCTTGATGCGACTGGCCATCATATAAGCATAATCAACCAAGCTTCTTTTTCTACAGGAACCAAGGAAAAAATACTTGCATTTGCTAAAATCCCTTCTAGATCTTCAACTGAAATGTGATACAAAAGAACAAAGTGCTATTACATTAATTTAATTATGAAGTTACATGCTAAGAGCAAGTTTTAGAGTATTTATGTTTGTTTAAAAGCCAAAAAGATAATCATCTGTACTACTGCAGACTTTGAGGCTCCTATCTCTGTTTTATTTACAAATTTCTAAATTTAGGTGGAGGATTCTGTTATGCAATTGAACAGCTGATCAATTCTACATGAGCAGACAGAGTACCATACAGAAAGGATAACTAGAATCATGGTTGAGAAACAGTAATACACAAAAGCTGTTTTATGTAACAGAAAATATATGCAATGGCAAGAATAATATTTAAAAATAAATAGCATTATTTAGTTAGTTGGAACAGTATGAGTTTCCAGTTATAGAAGCCTCTGCATTGAACATATGGTAAATCCTTACCCAGAATGAAAAAGCACTTAAGTGCTTTAAGTGTTTTTATATTTCTTTCTCATTTCAACTTGCTCAAGACTCCACAATTTTAAAGTTTTATAGCTGAAGGAACTGTGATCTAGTGAATAAAAAGAAGGTTGGAGATTAGAATTCAGATGTGATTCAGAGGGGCAGGGCCAAGCTTTAGAAATTCAGTTCCCCTCAGACAGCATTTTCTTTTGCCAGAGGAAATCCTTTATGCCATAAGCACTAACTAGTTCAGTCATCAATTCACTTATCAGGAGTCTGTGTGTGGGGACTGCAACCATCCAGAACTCAAGAATCAAGTGCACAGTGGGGGAAGAGCTTTGAAGAATACAATCAGGTGATATCAAGTCATCCCACTGTGAGAGTTTCTAAAATCCTAGGCCTGCATGCCTGGGTTCTCAGCCCATCTACACATGTGAGATAGCAGGCAAGTTGGGTGACCCTTCTGAGCCTTCATGTTCTATCTATAACACACAAATGGTATTTTTTTTCCCTCATCAGATTGTAAATAGAATTAAATGAGATCATACATGCCAAGTGTTTAGAACATTGCTTATTATATATCATAAATGATATTGTTGTTTTATCATTATTATTTATTACTCTAAATGCAACTTTGCAAGCATGATTATCAAGCTATCCATGCATAGCATATCAGAAGTCTAAAATTAGTCAAGTAGAAGAATGTTCTCTTAGAAGCATGGGCATGGACACCAGAGCAAAACTAGGGCCAAGAGATTGAAATTGAGAGAAAAGAGAAGAAGGCAAGGAAGTCAGTATGTAAGAATTCAAAAATATGTCACTCTGAGTCCCCTTTATTTCATGAAAACAGACATTTCAATATTTATTCAAAATAATAAACAGCTGCCAAAGTAGTAAACTAAATACACAGGATTTGAATTATATTCAACTTATCTCTAGAAGAAACATCTGGTGGAGAAAAACACTAGGAAAGGTTTTACTTTCTCTAAAGACATGATATAATCTTTTCCCCATTCTAGCAAATTAAAAATGAGGGACCTGACTTTTTTTCTCTGTCACTTTGACTACCAGGAAGTTTAGAAGAAAATGTTCAGCCTTAGAGCCTCAGAGACCATTTCATTCTAGTATCTTTTCTTTAATCATAACTTTCTATTTTAAATTTACATTATTTTCATCCTGAATTTTACATTTTTGATTTATATTTTTATATTTTATTATATGGTATAAGCTGACTCATATGTTTCAGTAAAGCCGTACTAGTGCAAACAAATTAAATTGCTAACAAACTGTTTTTGCAGTCTGATATATTTGCAATATGGTTTTAAAGACTTTACTCCAAATGCTTTACATTATTTATTAAGTTAAATTCAAGAACTAAACGGATAAGCTATTTGGAATAATATTTTACGATGATAAATATTCCTTCTATGAAATCACTTATTCCATAACTGTCACAGAATAATAAAGCATTACTAAATGTTATTCTGTTTCTAAAAATGAAGCAGCAGTTTCATCCCAACTCTAGTTGTCTGCAAAGTAATGGTGGTGGTGGTTTAGTCGCTAAGTTGAGTCCAACTCTTGCAAATCCATGGACCATAGCCTGGTAGGCTTCTCTGTCCATGGGATTCTCCAGGCAAGAATACTGGAGTGGGTTTCCATCTCCTTCTCCAGGGGATCTTCCTGACCTAGGAATCAAACCCGGGTGTCCTGCACTACACGCATATTCTTTACCGACTAAGCGATGAGCAAAGTAATGGTCTCCACCTTTCCCCAATGGGGAGAAAATGAGCAATGCTGAGCTGCAGAATAGTTTAGGTACCAGTTAAGGGATGGAGCTTAGACTTTGTATCTCAGATCTCATTGGCATAAGCCCTGATACACATGGAAGATAGGAGATTAACAGTCATAACTCTAATTTCATTCAGAACCCTAGTCAATAGCACCTTAGAAGAGTTTGTTCCTGAATACCTATGTAAACTAGTACTTCTACGTCCAGCCCACCTAGTTCTCTTATACCTTTTTATTGTTCTCCAGGGCACTTATCACCTTTTGAAATATATTTAGTCTTTTATTCTACTGTCTGTTGATTGTCTGTCTCCTCTAATTAGTGTAAGTTTCATGAAGTAACTGACTTTACTCTGTTTGTTGTTTTATCTCTACTTCCTAGAACAGTGTCTGGCAAACAGTGAACACACAGTAAATATTTGTTGAATGGAAAACTGAATATGCAAAAGCAAAAGTGACTAGCCAAGAAGGATATTTCCTTTCATCCACTTTAGGAAAAGAATGTTGAGATATTTTAAACTCATAATGTAAGTCCTTTTAGGTCTTTGAATAAAAATCAATTTTTCAAAATTAAACACATTTTATCCATCAAATTGTGGTACCAATAGGGAAGCAGGAACATTACTTGTCCTGCCAAAGATCTTGTGACTTGCTATAATACTCTTGTGCACAAGAGAAACAAAAAGTGTTGCTCACTACCCAATTCTACAAGGGTTAAGTCATAACCCATTGTAGTTGCCCACCAAAAGTGCAACTTGAGGGGAAAAACAGGATGAGAAATAGGATGAGGCACCCCATGCTTTGAATAAACAGGCTGTTAGAGGCATGTCTCAGGAAGAATTTCAATGAACCCAGACTAGCGCCATCTTCCCATATGCAGAAGAGCACTAAAATCATCAACTTGGGTATCTGTTCTTTGTGATCAGCAGCAATCCTTTACCAAGATGTATGCTTTACTGCACATATTCTCTAGCCACAAATCTCACTGGGGCATATGTGCTAAAAAACACTGGTCTCTCCCTTACCTTTTCAGAGCAGTTTCCTCAGAGCTGAGTGGCTGACTGTTAGCTTTTAGGCCTCAGTAAGATTCGCTATAAACTCATAACTCTTATGCTGTGTGTTTTTCTTTAAGTTACCACTCTATTCCACCTTCTGGGGCTACACAATCAGTCTAATCTCTCTTCTACTAAATCATCTCAAAATTTACATCCCTTACACTAGCCTCTTTCCTTATCATCAGTCTATATCTAAGGGACAGATCCACATGGATATCCTACTGTCTAAAACTAAACTCCAATTTTTTTTCTGCCAGATCAATTCTCTGAAGATCTTACTAACACAAGATGGTGGTCCATAACCTTATGGTTTGGAGCATGGATATGGGTTATTAGCCAGGTCATGTTTAAATAGGATGGAGACAATGAATGAAAAGGACAGTGAAGAAGAGATGGACATCAGATCATCTTTTCTGTGGTTTGTTGGGCTAGACCAGCTCTGCAGTGGAGGCTCTAGACATCTAAAATGTGGGTATGCTGAAGATATTACCAGCAGGAAGGCAAAACTAAGGACACTTCTCAGACTTGCCTGCAGCTGCTCACCAATGAATGAAGCAAGTCTCAGTCCCAGTTAAACAGACTGAAGATCTCATGGGGTGATTTGTGATATCATAGGCTGGCAGCTGTTTTATGCAATTGCTGTTCGTTCTCATTTGGCTCTGGCTTTGTCTGACCTCTGAAAGTCAGGAAGTCAGAAGTTGTGGCTTAGAAGTGCATAGTCACTCTGAGTATTTTGATTGGAAAAGGTTTCTATTAATATACACCACAGCTTACCTGAAAAGCAGTTTTGTGCTTACCAAGATTTCTCCCTCTCTCCCTAGTAACAAAGTGATAAACCTGAGGCAGAGCAGGGCAGAAATTGCTAGTCAATCAGCTCCCTTCTCCGATCAGTCATTTTTGACTGTTTTTTTCTGTTACATGGTTGAGTTATGAAACCTGTCTTGATATCTGTTTATTTCCCTTTCTAATTTCCAATATTCATTTTTCTTAACATTTTTACTATGCTGAAGTAACTTGCAAAAAAAAAAAAAAGTACCACTGATATCAGATTTTAGTGATTAAAAAGTACTTTTCCATCTTTCTCTCAATTAACAGTGGCAACAGCCCCAAGATAGTGACAAGTGAGGGACCTAAGGATCAGAAAATCCAAACAACTTGCCCAGTTTCACACCTGGGACCCAGAACACTTTCCACCATATCAGACCCCCAACCTTTGCAGCTCATCTAATTGCATAAAGGAGTCACAAGCCACAATCATCGTCATTCACACTACAGTATCTCACACAGCCCTGCCTTTTCCAGAGCCAAGAATAAATTTTTAAAAATCGTTATTTCTTTTCACTTATTCACCCATGCTGCACTCACCTGCTTGTGCTGTTAACTCTTTTGTTCATCAATCCCAAGTCAGCATTATTCATTTCTTCATTTACCTGTATTTGTTGAGTGCCTACTGTGTGCAAGGCATCAGTAGCATGGTGATTATGTTATTAGGAACTATTTATTAATAATTATAGATGAGAGCATTATTTCCATTTTAAAAATTCACTTCAATCATGCAGGATCTATACTACATTCAAAGCAAAGTAAATCACAGGGCAGCGGGTTCCAATTTTTTTTTAAAGTAGGCAGAGTATAAATAATAAATAAAATAAAAGCGTCCCTGTGAAAATTTTATCAGAGGTCATAAATGTGAAGGAGTTAAGAGGCTGGGCTGCAGTCCAGACCCTGCCACCAGTGGCATGTGACCTTGGGTGAGTCACCTCACCTAGACAAGTCTCTGTTTCCTCCTCTGTGAAGTATGTGAATTAAGTGGGGTGGTTTTTAAAGTACCTTTTCTGATCAGCAGTCTCCTTGCAATGTAGCTAAAATATCACTCAGTGCATCTGACTTTCATCCCCAAAGGTCTCAGGGGCTGAGAGAAACACAGGGACTTGGTTAGACATAGGATCTAAATGGTAAAACACTATCCAGAGCAATCCATTTGGAAGACAATAAGCTCACATATAAATGTAACTGACTTTGAAAAATTATGAACATAATTTTTGAACATAATATGTTCAAACATATTTGAAAATATGTTTGAACATAAGTTCAAAACATGAACATTTCAAATTATGAACATTTGAAAAATTATGTTCATAATATATGAACAGTGAAGAAATTCCTAATGTTGGAGCACTGTCCTACAATAATAAATTATACTCAAAGGAAATTAAAAATCAATAGGTAATAATGTATCAATATCAGTTCCTTAGTTTTGATAAATGTTACATAATAATGTAAGATGTTAACAATAAGGGAGCAGGCTGCAGTGGGTATGGGTACTCTCTGTACTATCTTTGCAACTTTTATGTACAAACTATTCTAAAATAAAAGTTTATTTAAAAAACAAATCAATGGTAATCCTCTTCCACCTTAGTAAGAATGGGTTAGTGGCAAATTTAGAATTTCATTCTGCCCATAAAGCCATCTTCTTCATTTCTAAAGGTAATATTCTAATCCTTGTAATTTTGTGTGAGCATCCATAATTAGACAATTTAAGTGACTGGTTGGATTATCATATATGAATATCAGGAGAGAGAAACTTGTTAGCTTTTCTAGGCAGCTGGAAGCTCTCTATTCATAGAATTAACTAATCATTGACATTTCCACATCCACCTAATCTCTTTAACTGCCTCTTTTGAAACTACAAGGCAATGACAATCACAGAAAGTTTATAAACACATCTCTAAGGGGTCTAAGGAGACTGGATTCTAGCTTTCCTGATGTTTGGTTACCACTTGGAAGTAAAGCAAACAAACACAACACCAGATGCAGAAAGGAAAAATCAGTAGTATTAATAAATCCAGTGTGTGTTAAAAGCCCTGCTAATTAAAGGAAAATACTCTACTAGCTTTCTTCATTAACATTAGCACATTCTTCACTCTTATGTAACTCACAGCATTAAGGTATGGAAATCTGGTCTAATTTTATCTTTGAGGCCTAGACTTCTAAAATGTGCTCACTTTGGTCTATACAACACCTTTTGATATATTCTATTAGCTAGAAGCTCCAGCTTCCTTTATTATGATTCTAGCAGGCTTAGCTCTCAGCCCACAAATAATTGATGTTCCCTTTGCACCAGGCATAGTTTTCAACTGATAAGCAGCAGGGTAATTGGCACCTTCACAGGATATTAGGAAGAAGGAGGAGGAAAAAGATCACACTGTGTAGGCAGGAAGCAGACAGCAGAAGGTAACCAAATAATCATGCTCCTGCTCAGAAAGCTAAACTCTCCTGGACAGATTTTATACTTTGCATTTCCTATAGTAAATATTGTTTTATATTTATTAACACAAATTGTAAGAAAAAAATGTCAGGTGAAGATACTCCCTGGGTTTAAAGATGATGTGTTAAGCCTACTACTTATTATATGTATCATGAAAAAATATGATTTAACTTCTAATAATGCTTAGCATTAACAGAGTATATGTTTTCCATACTCATTGAGACATAATTAATGATGCTGTCATACTGAATACATGGACATGAATTATTACTAAATTAAAAAGAATTCCTATAGAATTATATGCAATGTACTGTCACCACAAATACAATATTAATAAAGAATCTAGGTTAACCTGTGCTTTGTCTTTTTAAAGCTAACCCTTTATTTTAACAAAGCACATTAAAAAGCTCTGACTTTACCAGATCTGGAGGAAAGTCTATTGCATTTTTAAGACAAAAAGGAGTCAATGTGATTTTGACAGAGGCACAGAGCATACATCTTTAAATTCTCTGCTTCAGAATAAATCAGATGTCTCTTTGGATAATAAAGGAACAATAAGTGCATAGTGTGTGAGAGCAAGTCAGGAAGTTGGAACACAGATCAGCTCATTTTTGCTGAGACACTCTATCCAGTCCCATCCTGCCACCTCCCACCTCAACCAAATATGATTCCTGAGTAAACTTAGTCTCTAGAGTCAGATCAAAGGTATAGTGAGAAGGGAAATACAAGGGGAAAAGTCCTAACTAAAACTGCTCACTCTCCCACAATAGCACCACCACAACCTCTAAATACCATCTCTCCACTCCCCATGGGATCCAACTGAGATTCTGTCATTGTATGACCTTACCCAGGAACACATCAGCATCAGGGGAAGCTTCCATTTGACCCAGATACAACTCAGATGTGCTGGTTCTAGCATTAGTTGGCCAAGTCATTCTGGTCTCTCTGTGACACAAATTCCTTCCTTCCTTTCCAGTTGACTCCTTAAATCTGGCCACCTCTGCCACAGGGCCTGAGCTCTGCTGCTTTGTTAACATTTGACATTTTGTTGTATCTGAAGAGTTTGCTTAGACTCTCAACCCAACTGTCAGCAACAATCATCAGCTCACACCCAGTCTCTTCCAGAGTAACTATGTTAGCAGCTGGACCATCCCAGATGCTCCTCTGAGCCAGGGTGATAGGTTCTTGATAAAATAAATCCATTCCTCTCAGAGATTTCATTCTCTTGAACCGACTAGCCTGAATACATTGGCTTCTGATTTGATTTCTGTTTATTCTACAACCATATATTTAGATCTTCTATAACCAACAAATCAGACATAAGATTTGCTTCCTTATTCCTACCCTCTCCAGCTGTTTTCATTCTCCAATGGCACCTGTCAGTCCATCTAATTCAGCAACTCTCAAACTTCCTAGTCTCAGGACCTTTTACTCTCTTGAAAATCATTAAGGACACAAAGTCATTTGTTAATATGGATTACATCTCTTGATATTAACTTATTAGAAAGGAAGAAAATGTAAAAATATTTATCAACTCGTTTGAAATAACAACATGACTTTATTATGTATGAATATAAATGACCTGTCTATAAAAATAAATATTTTCCAAAATAAAAAAAATCAGCATGGTATACGGCATTGTTTCACAGTTTTGCAAACCTCCTTATTGTCTGGCTTAGTAGCAGACAGTTGGATTCTCACATCAGCTTCTGCATTCAGTCTGGGTGATTCTGTTATTCTGGTTGAAGGGTATAAAGAATAAATGCCCTCACATAGATATAAATGCAGTTGAAGAGTAGAATATTTGAATAGCATTTTCAGGTGACTTGGAACACTATTTTCTGATACTATACTGAACAAGTAACAGTGCAGTATGGGATCTGAAACCTTATCAATGAAGTTTTCATACTCGTACATTAAAATCCAGGAATTTAACTTGCATCTGGAGTAGCTGTGTTACCTCTGCATGATGGGTTATTTGGACAACACTGGTTCAATGAGATATACAAATCCAATGCTGCACTATCTACCTAAATGGATAAATCTTGCTGTATGTATATTATGCTTCAGTAAGCGAGGCTTTTAAATAAATCACATTTCTTACTAGACTATAAGGACTGGGAAGTACTCAAGCTCATGGTAACAGACCTAAACTTTTCAAAATTTTAATCTGTGCTTGAAATTTTGAATTTTATCTCATTGGTGACAAATACTATTGGCTTAACATATCTACATTTAAAATATTCAATTCCTTTACTTTCAAACTCTGAAAGGTGGGTCTCTAAATGACACCACACCTTGTACCATAATATCATTAAAAATGTTTTTTGCACATGACATAATAAGGTAAATTATTAACATTGCCAAAGCAAAGTGAAGGATAACTTTTTCATACTCTCCCTTGATGTGACAAGTCCACTTCACTCATTTTAGAGAAAATGTCTGCCAAACCCTGAAGAATGAAGTTTGCCTACCTAGTCATTCTTTCAAGTAAAAACAATGCTCTATAAAAAGGTGCCTAGATGAGTTCCCAACTCAGTTCTACATATGAGTGCTTTTCCTTGAGGCAATGGTTATACTTGAGAATGAAGCCAAAGGGTTTTACACATATTCCCAATTATATCATACAGAGTACTATGAAGATATATGCATTCAACGGTTAAGATTAATAAAATTCATAATTGTACAATTTTGCCAAGGACAGTTCAAAGTGACTCTGGCTTTTTGAAAATTGCAAATGCATGTTAGGGATTACAATGACTAGCAGGACACTTGGGCGGCACTGCTTTCATGTGTGGAAAGACAACTGGAGTTTTACCCACCATTGCTTTGCACCATTAGTGTAAATGTCAACACAGTCAGCTGTTCTAAGATAAACCATGAGATTCAAAAAAAGTTACTCAATACTTCTGAATATTTCAGCACCACTTGCATTTGTTACCAAGGTTTCACATAAAGGAAATTGTCTTTGATGTCTTGTTGTTGCTGATGTCAAATGGATACAAACATACACAGGCTCACTGTTTTGTATAGCAAAAGCACAAATCTTCAGATATTAATTCAATACTCAAATACACATAGTTTGATTAGTCTCAGCTATTATGTGTACATCTTCAGCCAAAGCAATAATTAAGTAAGATAATAAATAAATAATAAATAAAATAAGATGCTTCTGGGCCTTCCCTGGTGGCTCAAATGGTAAAAAATCATCCTGCAATGCCGGAGACCTGGGTTCAATCCCTGGGTTGGGAAGATCCCTGGGAGAAGGGCATGGCAACCCACTCCAGTATTCTTGACTGGAGAATCCCCATGGACAGTGGAACCTGGTGGATTACAGTCTATGGGGTACAAAGAGTCAGACACGACTGAGCAACTGAGCACAGCACAGAACAGTACAAAATGCTTTGGTAACTATTTCATTCCCATTTTGAAAACTGTAACAATAATATTAATTTTTAAATGTATCATATATACAGGAAGATATCCAAATTCTTTTACTTTACACTCTCTTCATTCTTTAGGACCAAATCAAATATTGACCCCTTTATGAAGTCTTCTATGCCAAGACAGAGCCTGTGCCTCCAGCACATAACACATAGCTTAATGACCATTTTTGTCACACGAGATTGTCATTATTGTTCACATAACTGTCTCTTCCATTTTCCTGCGGACAAGACACATCACATCTTAGCCACATCTATAGCCCCACTCTCACCTAGCTCCTGTCTGGGACACTGGTACATAGTAGTCATCTAATCCATACTTAGTAAAAGAATTGGATGCCCTGGAAAAGCATGGAGTGCTGCCAGGTTACCTTGTGACTTAGTTGCTAAGATGAATTCTCCCATTTGGCTGCCTTTCTACTGGCTTCCATGATGCTTTGCTGCAATGTGGGAGCATACTCAGTCACTAAGTCATGTCTAACTCGTTGTGACCCCATAGACTGTAGCCCACCAGGCTTTTTGTCCATGGGATTTCCCAGGCAAAAATACTGGAGTGGGTTGTCATTTATTTCTTCAGGGATCTTCCTGACCCAGGGATTGAACCAGGTCTCCTGCATTGGCAGGTGGATTCTTTACCACTGAGCCATCAGGGAAGTCCTTGCTGCAATACTGATGCATGATAAAAGACTGCAGGAACTCAAGATACAGCGTGTCAGTAAACAAGCTGCCCTGATAGCAAGAACAAAGTCAGTGTTTTCCTCAACTGTGTGAGATCCTGGCATCCTATACAGGTAGTTCTCAAACAAGTATGTGTTGATGATGCTAGGTGGCCAGCAACTGTCATGTAATATCTCAGCAGATATTGCAACAAGCCTATGAAGGAGGCCTTATGAGCCCCATTTCACTGACAAGGAAAAGGGCAAGGCTAGAGGAACCTGGTCAAGACAAAGCTGACAGTCAACTCAAGTACTTTCCAACATCAAAGCCCAGCAATTCCACTCTGCTGCTTACAGAGAAGACTAGTTCATCTTAAAACCTTGCCCAAATAAGACTTTCCTAACTCCAAAAGGATTTTCTCCTTTCAGTAATGTCACATCACAGTTTCAGTTCAGTTCAGTTCAGTTGCTCAGTCGTGTCCGACTCTTTGCAACCCCATGAATCGCAGCACGCCAGGCCTCCCTGTCCATCACCAACTCCCAGAGTTCACTCAGACTCATGTCCATCAAGTCAGTGATGCCATCCAGCCATCTCATCCTCGGTCGTCCCCTTCTTCTCCTACACCCAATCCCTCCCAGTGTCAAAGTCTTTTCCAATGAGTCAACTCTTCGCATGAGGTAGCCAAAGTACTGGAGTTTCAGCATCAGCATCATTCCTTCCAAGGAAATCCCAGGGCTGATCTCCTTCAGAATGAACTGGTTGGATCTCCTTGCAGCCCAAGGGATTCTCAAGAGTCTTCTCCAACACCACAGTTCAAAAGCATCAATTCTTTGGCGCTCAGCCTTCTTCACAGTCCAACTCTCACATCCATACATGACAGTCGGCAAAGTAATGTCTCTTCTTTTGAATATGCTATCTAGGTTGGTCATAACTTTTCTTCCAAGGAGTAAGTGTCTTTTAATTTCATGGCTGCAATCACCATCTGCAGTGATTTTGGAGCCCAGAAAAATAAAATCTGACACTGTTTCCACTGTTTCCCCATCTATTTCCCATGGAGTGATGGAACCGGCTGCCATGATCTTCATTTTCTGAATTTGAGCTTTAAGCCAACTTTTTCATTCTCCTCTTTCACTTTCATGAAGAGGCTTTTGAGTTCCTCTTCACTTTCTGCCAAAAGGGTGGTGTCATCTGCATATCTGAGGTTATTGAGATTTCTCCCAGCAATCTTGATTCCAGCTTGTGTTTCTTCCAGTCCAGGGTATCTCATGATGTACTGTGCATAGAAGTTAAAAAGCAGGGTGACAATATACAGCCTTGACGTACTCCTTTTCCTATTTGGAACCAGTCTGTTGTTCCATGTCCAGTTCTAACTGTTGCTTCCTAGCTTGCATACAGATTTCTCAAGAGGCAGGTTAGGTGGTCTGGTATTCCCATCTCTTTCAGAATTTTCCACAGTTTATTGTGTTGCTTAATAACACTAAGGAGGACAGTGTGAAATAATCTGCTGTTGAAGATCAGTTTCACTATGGGGTGGGAGGGGGACTCTGAATTCAGATGTCAAACACTCTGCTTTTGTTGTTGATTCTGGCTAGTTCATGAATGAAACAGACTAGCTCACAGTTATGGTAATGAGGTATTTCCCAGACCAGGTGGTGTTTTTTCACTTAATTGTTGTTAAAATGTTCCTTAGAATCTTATGGAAAGGTAGTGTATGCATTTTAATTATGGTGATAGGGTTGCCAACATAGCATTGGATTTTGCTAACTAAGAATGAGGAATGTCAGTGGAAATAAAGTCTATAACATTATACAACACCCGATTCCCAAGACAAGCACTTGAGTCTGTCCTGATGAAGGTGTCACTGTACTTTTTTTTTCCGATTACTTCTTGAACAAACTCAATAGATCTTGACGTGTAATGGGAGAAATCTACTTTCTGGCAATTATGGCTTATCTTTTGTTTAGAAGTGGTGAACCTTTTCACTGTCCATTTTTATTCAGTCTGTAAAAGTACAACACAGAAATCTGAAGAGTCAAAAAATACTTTTCATTAGTACAGAAGAGAAAATAGTCCTGGCTTCAAACTATTTCTGCAAGAGGAGATGGCTGCTCTGGAATCCAAGTAAAAAAAGCAGAACTGCAATGTCCAGACAAATCATCACTGGGCTGAGAAAATATTTTCTAGCAATAGGTAAGATAATTACTTTCAAGTGCCAAAGGAAAAGAAATTAGTGCTTATCTTTCATTAGTTTGTATTTTCATATTTTCATGACCTACTTTAAGCTGTACTATTATACAGCTTAACACAGAACAAATGTTTGGCTTTATACTGAAGTGAAACTTTTGAAAAATGCTTTTCAAGTTTGATTTTTCACAATGGAAATTTCCTGTGAGTAATAAGTGATGTTTGTGAGTGACCAACACCATGAATGGTGTCACAGAATCCAACAAGTATGCTAAGTGTTTGGACTATAAACCACGTGTCAAGTTCACATGCTAATTCTGAAAGATTTTTTAAAAAATTAAATACTAGCAATGATACAACTATTTATGTCTATTGACATTGTTAAGAAATAAGTGGGACTTTTAAAAGAGATGCCTTGAAAATTTAGTCAAAACAGTATCTGTTCTAATATTATTTCATAGAAACTATTTTAAAGAGGTTTCAATATAAATGGAAATATCTATAAAATACCATTTGGAGTATAAGGGTATAAAGATTTATGTATCAGAAAGATTTCAGATGGTAAGCTCATATTATCACCAACTGGTTTTAACTCAGTAAGTTTTGTCATGTAACAAAAAAATTCCAATTTATGTAATTGAGCATTTCAAGTCTCATCTGAAACTTTTTTAAAAGATAGGCTGGCCCATTGTTTTTATAGTATATTGCTGATGTTACTCTTCAACAAATGCAAGCTATCCTAAAATATTTCTGTCCATCTATGTAAACCATTACTACAACAGCCATGTGCTCTACAGTTTTAAATATTTTATATGCTGTTTTTGTTTTTCCTTTATAATATTTTTCAGCTTTTAGGTAATAACCCATAGACTTTTTTCTTGCTCAGATCATTGGTCTTTTTGAAAAATTTAGGATGCATTTTTAATAAGACATTTGAAAAACAGTTTAAGAATTCTTTTTAAAATCAAAAGCTATCCAGGTTCACTTGTTAACCTCTGCCTTCATGTTCTAATTATTCAAGATGAATATATTCAAGGACTTGAATTAGCAACTAAAATTGCCTTAGCTTTTGGCTTTACGTAGGCAAACATTCATGTAGGCAAATATAGTACACATACTTCATTGAGAATTAATATAATTCTTAGCCTCATTAGCCAAATATTTTTTCATGAAAATAAAGGATTGAGTTAAAAGTATATGCTCTGATATGGAATCTAAAAAGATGGTACTGACGAACCTATTTGCAGGACAGCAATGGAGATGCTGAAGAGTTGACTCATTGGAAAAGACCCTGATGCTGGGAGGGACTGGGGGCAGGAGGAGAAGGGGACGTTTGAGCAAGCTCTAGGAGTTGGTGATGGACAGGGAGGCCTGGCGTGCTGCAGTCCATAGGGTTGAAAAGAGTCAGACACGATTGAGCAACTGAACTGAACTGAATGAAGATGCAGACATATGGAAAACAAGGAGGAGGGGTAGGAAGGAGAGAGTGAGACGAATGAAGAGAGTAACAAGGAAACATATACGCTAACATACGTAAAATAGATAGCCAGTGGGAATTCGCTGTATGACTCAGAGAACTCAAACTGGGGCTCTGTGACAACCCAGAGCGGTAAGATGGGGTGGGAGGTGGACAGGAGACTCAGGAGGGAGGGGATATGTGTATAACTATGGCTGATCCATGTTGCCATATGGTGGAATTCAACACAATATTATAATCACCCTTCAACTAAAAATAAATACATTTTTTTAAAAAGTATGTGCTCTGGAGGCAAACTATAGTCACTTACTAACTTTGCTAATTTTGCTGTATTTCAGTTTCTTCATCTGTAAAATGAGCTAAAGAGTAGTGTATGTGTTGCCAAAGTGAGCACAATGAGCTAAAGAGTAGTACCAGCCTCAAAGTATTGCTATGAGAACTAAGTGAGATAATGTATGTCACAAAGTTTGTGGTTCTTCCTGGCACACTTTAAACCTGCAATATTATTATAAACTAATAAATTATCCTAGAGCATTATAGTCATCAGAAATTTATACACATTTACATATATGTATATGTATAGGATTTCCCTGGTGGCTCAGAGGTTAAAGTGTCTGCCTCCAATGCAGGAGACCCGGGTTCGATCCCTGGGTCGGGAAGATCCCCTGGAGAAGGAAATGGCAACCCACTCCAGTACCTTGCTTGGAGAATCTCATGGACTGAGGAGCCTGATGGGCTGCAGTCCATGGGGTCACAAAGAGTCGGACACAACTGAGTGACTTTACTTACTTACTTATATATAAATATGGGCCTTCCCTGGTGGCTCAGATGGTAAAGAATCTGTCTGCAAGCAGAAGACCCATATATACCTATACACATATAGGTATATGTATGCATATATTCTTGGATGAATGTGTCAAATTCCTTGATTTGTCTGAAAAAAATATGTGCTTGTTTTCCACTTCACTTTTCATAGGAAATACACACAAACATGTGTGTATATGTATATATAAACAAATACACTATACAAATATATATAAATATATATACACAAACACATTCATGTAGATATGCAATTACCTTCTTGCCTAGCATCATTAAATGTCTATTTCTTTGTTGGATTGAAAAGAACATTGTTCTCAGCTGAGGTAGAAAAGCAGACAAATGAAAAATGAGCAATCTAGATCTAGGCAAAGGAAATCTGCATTTTAAAAATGCTTTGAACGAAGTCTGAGCTCCCCTAGGACAGGAGACTCTCACTATTCACTCTGCTCAGTGAATATAGTACATCAGTATGTGATTTTCCTAGATTAATTACATAGTGTTCAATAATAATGACTCATTACTCTCCCAACTGTGTTCTTATACCAAAAAGCCTGGAAAATACCAACCTCATCAAATGCTACTTAAAGAAATAGTCTATATGCTGATAGCTAAATACCACACACACCACAGGGCAAAAGCTTGGGTTCACAATGGATCTCATGACCAAATGCCCAAGGGAGAGTACCTGGCTCTCAGGCTAAAGGCAAGGGGATTCTGTTAATTGGTTTAATCCAACCCTACATACCAGCAGAAATAATGTTTTCAATAAACTACTCAACAAAGGCACGAGGATTATCTCTCCCTTACTCACTCATCTCAGCCTTTGTTCATGCTGTTCCTCCTTCCCTCCCTCATTTAACCCTACTCACTTTTAGAGCCCCGTACCAGCCTGACACCTTCATGAGGGCTCTCCTGACACCTCTTGCCCCAGTTTTCCCTCTCAATGCTCTCATCAGTTACTATTGGAACATCCTCTCCACTGTCTCTGGACTTCTATGCGCTTCTATAAAGCAGTCTATTCAACAGACAGTTGTCAAGAATGACTGGGTGACTAGCATCTATGCTTGACATCATGGAGGATATGAAGGAAAACTGTATTTAAACAACTATTATTTGCCAAGCACTTTATATAAATCATCAACACTTTGAGGGTAATATCATTACCAAAATACCAATGAAGAAACAAAAATCAAGCAATATGATTCCATATTTCTTATTCCAGATAAGATATATGGTCCAGAGACTAAGTAAACAAGCTTTGTTTAGTGGGCATGATGTTTTCTTTAAAAAAATAATAAATTTAAAAATAAAAAAAGAATAAATAGGGATATAAGTGACTCTAGATAGCGCACGAACTTTCCAGTTTTCCACAGGCTTCATCCCTCTCTCTTGTCCTGTATTCACACATACTAGGATATTCCTTTAGGATATCTGCATGGCCTCCAATTACAGTTGAGTTTGTTCCCCTGCTACTCCCTCCAATAGCTTATTTTGGTTCATACTTACAATCTGCTGCTGCTGCTAAGTCACTTCAGTCGTGTCCGACTCTGTGTGACCCCATAGATGGCAGCCCACCAGGCTCCCCCATCCCTGGGATTCTCCAAGCAAGAACACTGGAGTGGGTTGCCATTTCCTTCTCCAACGCATGAAAGTAAAAAGAGAAAGTGAAGTCGCTCAGTCGTGTCCGACCCTCAGCGACCCCATGGACTGCAGCCTACCAGGCTTCTACATCCATGGGATTTTCCAGGCAGGAGTACTGGAGTGGGGTGCCATTGCCTTCTCCAACTTACAAGCTAGTAAGGAGCAAATCATAATATAAAATGGAAAAGAGATGTACAGAGATTCTTAAAGGGAAGGGAAGTCTTCCTGGTTATGGATGGCATCTTAAAGGCTAGGATGTTGGAAGGAGGATCTTGGGAAGAATATTCCAAAGAGAAGGAATAGAAAAGGAAAGGTCCACTATGTGAGATGGGAAAGCAGTCAGACTTAGTCAACAAGAATTTGCTTTCACTTGAGAGGATGGGGAAGGGGTGGGGTTCTGTTAAAGGGAAACATAAGAAAGTTGAAAAGGTTAGTGAGGGCTTCATCCTGGAAGACTTTCAATGCCATAGTCAAGAATTACACTTTATTAGGGCTGCATAAAAGTTTGTGAGGAGGCACACATTTGAAACCAAATTTCAGAGAACATCTGGCAGGGATGAGCAGCAATTATGTAAGAAAGAACTGATGGTGGAAAACAGAAACAAAGGATGAAGACAGCTGTTTTTGTCTAGGATGAGATGCTACAGACAGAACCAGAAAGTAACAGGAAGAAAGGCACAGTGTTGGGGGAGACTGACAGGAAACTTCTATGAAAGTCCCATGGCCAGGCCTGCTCCTGCTTTGTGTCTGAAGTTTCTTTTTGCTCAACTTTTTTGCTTCACATTTTTGCTCAATGCCATTCCCTGATTGTTCATTTGGTAAAGAGTCTGTCTGCAATGCAGGAGAACCCTGTTCAATTCCTGCAGAAAGATTCGATGGAGAAGTTCCATTATTCTTGGACTTCCCTTGTGGCTCAGCAGGTAAAGAATCCGCCTGCAATGTGAGAGACCTGGGTTTGATCCCTGGGTTGGGAAGATCCCCTGAAGAAGGGAAATGTTACCCACTCCAGTATTCTTGCCTGGAGAATTCCATGGACAGTATAGTCCATGGGGTCACAAAGAGTTGGACACCACTGAGCAACTTTCACTATCTTATCAAAGATGCCTTTCCTGATCACCCAGCCCTCAGTTCAATTCAGTCACTCAGTTGTGTCTGACTTTTTGCAACCCCATGGACTGCAGCATGCCAGACCTCCCTGTCCGTCACTAACTCCTGGAGCTTACTCAAACTCATGTCCATTGAGTCCGTGATGCCATCCAACTATCTCATTCTCTCCCACCCCCTTCTCCCTCTGCCTCAATCTTTCCCAGCATTAGGGTCTTTTCCAGTGAGTCAGTTCTTCACATCAGGTGGCCAAAGTATTGGAGTTTCAGCTTCAGCATCAGTCCTTCCAATGAATATTCAGGACTGATTTCCTTTAGGATGAACTGGTTGGATCTCCTTGCAGTCCAAGGGACTCTCAAGAGTCATTTCCAACACCACAGTTCAAAAGCATCAATTCTTCGGTGCTCAGCTTTCGTTATCATCCAACTCTCACATCCATACATGACTACTGGAAAAACCATAGCTTTGACTAGATGGACCTTTTTTGGTAAAGTAATGTCTCTGCTTTTCAATATGCTGTCTAGGTTGGTCATAGCTTTTCTTCCAAGGAACAAGCATCTTTTAATTTCATGGCTGCAGTCACCATCTGCAGTGATTTTGGAGTCCCCCAAAATTAAGTCTCTCACTGTTTCCCCATCTATTTGCCATGAAGTAATGGGACCGGATGCCATGATCTTAGTTTTCTGAATGTTGAGTTTTAAGCCAACTTTTTCACTCTCCTCTTTCACTTTCATCAAGAGGCTCTTTAGTTCTTCACTTTCTACCATAAGGGTGGTGTCACCTGCATATCTAAAGTTATTGGTATTTCTCCTGACAATCTTGATCCCAGCTTGTGCTTCATCCAGCCCAGCATTTCTCACAACGTACTCTGCATATAAGTTAAATAAGCAGGGTGACAATATATAGCCTTGACGTACTCTTTTCTGACTTGGAACCAGTCTGTTGTTCCATGTCCAGTTCTAACTGTTGCTTCTCGATCTGCATACAGATTTCTCAGGAGGCAGGGCAGGGGGTCTGGTATTCCCGTCTAGCCCTCCATTCTGTTCAGTCGCTCAGTCGTGTCCGACTCTTTGCGACCCCATGAATTGCAGCACGCCAGGCCTCCCTGTCCATCACCGACTCCCAGAGTTCACTCAGACTCATGTCCATTGAGTCCATGATGCCATCCAGCCATCTCATCCTCTGTCGTCCCCTTCTCCTCCTGCCCCCAATCCTCCCAGCATCAGGGTCTTTTCCAATGAGTCAGCTCTTCGCATGAGGTGGCCAAAGTACTGGAGCTTCAGTTTTAGCATCATTCCTTCCAAGATATAAACTAGCCCTCTCAATACAATCTCCTTATCCCACTGATGATGCCTTATCTTTCTCTGTAGACTTTATAGCCATTTGATGTACTATATACTTACTTGTTTATTTGTTTGCTGGTGAGTCTTCCTTAACAAAAGGCTAATCTTTAGACAGAAATTCTTTTCTGTTTTACTCCCTGTAGTGTCTCCAAAAGCACGAGGCATATAGAAGGAACTTCATAAATAGTTGTTAAATGAATAAATAAATGAAGTCTTTCTGAGGGCATGGTGTCTCCTTTCTCCATGTAGATCACAAGCCCAGGAGTCATGTTTTGTACTCTTGCACACACAACAGTGCCGTACTCATCTAGACCCTGTCACTTTAAATGCTACAGCCTGACGCCTATGTAGTACTCCAAATTGATGCCACATTCTTTCTTCACCAGCACTTTTCATACAAGTGACAAACTCTTTTTGATATGATGCTAGTCACATGGCAAGTAGTTGACTGGAGTACTTACTGAAATTGTTACTTCAGGGTTCATGTCATGAATCCCTAGCTAGACTGTAAGCTCAGGTTACTCTGTGATTTTATGTGTAATATTTATCACAATGAAATTCATTAGATAGTAGTATAATTATTTGTTTGTGAAGCCTGTGGTTCTCAAACCTACAAGGTCCAAATCTCCGTTGTATGACAAATATTTTCTAGCACCATCCTTTACTAGCCTGAAATGAAATTAATGGATAATATAACCTGTTACACACATATTTTTAAAAATCAATAAAATGACCTAGAAGTTCTGGAGCAGTGGAGGACCTGACTTGTTTTCTGCTTTTATAGGGGTAAAGCAGAAGGTCACAACATCTGCAGGATTTCCAGATGATAAGATAATATCATCAAATGGACAAAGATGTTGTACTTATATATAAGAGAATATCACTCAGCCATAAAAAGAATAAAATAATGCCATTTGCAGGAATATAGATGGACTTAGAGTTATCATACTAAGCAAATTAAGTCAGACAAATACCATATGATATCACTTATTTGTGAAATCTAAAATATGACAAAAATGAACTTATCTATCAAACAGAAACAGATTCACAGGCACAGAGGACAGATCTGTGGTTGCTGGAGGTGGGGAGGGGTGGAGAAAAGATGGGTGGGGAGTTTGGGATTAGCAGATGGAAACTATTATGTATAGAATAGATAAACAACAAGGTCTATTGTATAGTGCAGGGTATATATTCAATATCCTGTAATAAACCATAATGGAAAAGAATATGAAAAATACATATATATAACTGAATCACTTTGCTATATACCTGAAATTAACACAACATTGTAAATCAACTGTATATATAGTTCAATATTTTTAAAATGTCATCATTACCACATGTAACATAGATAGCTAGTGGGAAGCTGCTGTATAATACAGGGAGCTCAACCTGGTACTATGTGACAACCTAGAGGGGTGGGATGGTGGAGGCTGGGAGAGAGATTCAAGAGGGAGGGAATATAAATATACTTATGGCTGATTCACATCATTGTACAGCAGAAGCCAACACAACATTGTAAAGCAATTATCCTCTAATTAAAAATAGATTTTTTTAAAAGTCAAAACTCAATAAAATGTCCTAACTTTAATATAAAGAGAAATAAAATGAAAGTAATTTATAATAAAATAGTACATATTTTAATATATGAATGCTCTGGGATGACTGCACTAGGACACCTGATGAAGCAGTCAGAGGCTTGTACCTGTAGGTAGAGTCACCATGAATAGGATGCTACCATGCAGACTGATACTGACAGTGTTTGAAAGATTCAGATATAACAAGGAGTTATTGTCATGTGATTTTCCAAAATGGTGATCACTTCTTATTAAAGTTCAAAGGTGATTAACCAATCAAGAGAGGAAACTAGAAAAATTAATACTGATAGATGCTTAAAAGCATAAAACCAAGGCAGTCCATCATTTTCATCCACTTGGATAAATTACAGAAGCTGAAGACGTTTAGGGAAAGAGTTAACTTGATGCAGGCATATACATGCCCCACTTTTAAAATTTTATTATTTTTTTTATTGAAATATATTTGACATATAACATTGTGTAAATTTAAAGGGCACAACCCAATGATTTAATATATTCACATATTGCAATATGATTGGTACTGTAGCATTAGCTACAATATATTCACATATTGCAATATGAATATGATTGGTACTGTAGCATTAGGTGCTAGCATTAGCTAGCACCTCTATTGCCAAATGCATGAATACAGAAAATAAAATGGTAGTTACCAAGGGCTGAAGCGTGCAGGAACAGATGATTTTTAAGAGTACAAATTTACAACCAATAGATAAATTAATCTTGGAGGTCTAATGCACAGTGTAGTGATTATAGACAACAATAAAGGATACATGTATATGTATGGCTGAGTCACTTTACTATTCATCTCAAAGTATCACAACATTGTTAACTGCTGTATTCTAATATAAAGTTAAAAGGAAATATAACCATCAAATTTGCTAAGGGAATAAATCTTAATTATTCCTACCATGCCCATGTTCTAGATGTGCATAAAAATACCTGTTAGCTTCTAGCCGGTCTGACCTACAAAACTAGAACAGTTTTCAAGCTTCTATTGTTGATTTGCGTAATAAACATCATATCTTAAGTTTTCTCATTAGAATTGAGTTCACTTCAAAAGGTTAGAACATTTAAGCTATTCAAAATCAAAACTCCTTTTTAACACATTTTGTAGCTTCACTATCCTGAAAACAAATTCATAGATATATATATATTGTTGTTGTTTGTCGCTAAGTAGTGTCTGACTCTTTGCAACCCCATAGACTGTAGCCCACCAGCCTCCTCTGTACATAGCGTTTGTCAGGCAAGAATACTGGAGTGGGTTGCCACTACCTTCTCCAAGGGATCTTCCTGACCCAGGGATCAAACCAGCATTTCCTTCTTGGCAGGCAAATTCTTTCCGCTGAGCCCACCAGGAAAGCTCGCTGATTCTATATATATCAAACATATTTCCAAAGTCAATATAATAGAGTAAGCATCAGTTCAGTTCAATCACTCAGTTGCGTCCGACTCTTTGCGACCCCATGAACCGACAGTAAGCATAGTATAATATAAATGAGAAATGAAAGTAACTCATAACAAAATAATGCATCTTATTACATAAAAGCCTGGGCATGTCTGTATTAGAAAACACAACCAAAAAGTCTGAGGTTATATTATACATAGAATTGCCATACACAAACCAGTCTCAGTTCAGTTCAGTTCAGTTACTCAGTTGTGTCCAACTCTTTGTGACTCCATGGACTTCAGCACGCCAGGTTTCCCTGTCCATCACCAATTCCCAGAGCTTGCTTAAACTCATGTCCATTGAATCATTGATGCCAGTCTAAGGGTGTTGAACTGCTGACTCTAATACCATGACTTTACTGGTAACATGATTTTTCTTTTCTTTTTTTTTTAAAGCCACACCTCACAGATTGTGGGATCTTAGTTTCCCAGCCAGGGATTGAACCCTGGGCCCCTGCAGTTCAGTTCAGTTCAGTCGCTCAGTCATGTCTGACTCTTTGCGACCCATGAACCGTAGCACACCAGGCCTCCCTGTCCATCACCAACTGCCAGAGTCTACCCAAACCAATGTCCATTGAGTCAGTGATGCCATCCAACCATCTCATCCTCTGTTGCCCCCTTCTTTTCCTGCCCTCAATCTTTTCCACCATCAGGTGGCCAAAGTACTGGAGTTTCAGCTTCAACATCAGTCCTTCCAATGAACACCCAGGATTGATCTCCTTCAGAATGAACTAGTTGAATCTCCTTGCAGTCCAAGGGACTCTCAAGAGTCTTCTCCAACACCACAGTTCAAAAGCATCAATTCTTCGGAAGTACACAAAGTCCTAACCACTGGAGTACCAGGGAATTCCTGACACGTTTTTTTCTTAAATGATGAACAGTTCTTGGTAAAATTACAAACAAAGTGAAATGCAACTGTTCTTGATTTACAACTATATTTTTGAAGGAAAAATAAATCAGTATCAAACTAAAAATATAGTTACTATTTAATCCAGCATTTCACTTCTGGGCATAAATCCAAAATAATTGAGAGCAGGCTCTCAAAAAGATATTTGCACACCTATGTTCATAGCAGCACTATTAATAACCAAGGGGTGAAAGCAATGCAAGTGTCCATCAACAGATAAATGGATAAACAAAATGTTATGTATACACACAATGAAATATTATTCATCCTTAAAGAGAAAGCAAATTCTGACATATGCTACCACATGGATGGACATGTAACCATGACTCATAGCCCCTATAATCTTGAGGACATTATGCTAAGTGAATTAAAGTATCACAAAAAAAACAAATATTGCATGATTCTACTTATATAAATTGTCTAGAGTAGTCAAATTCATAGAAATAGAAAGTAAAATGGTAGTTGCCAAGAGCCAGGGGAGAGGAAATGGGGAGTGGTTTTTTAATGGGTATAGAGTTTCAGTTTTGCAAGATGAAAACGTTCTGGAAATCTGTTGCACAACAGTGTGAATATACTTAACATTACCAAACTGTAAACTTAAAAGTGCTTAAGATGGTTAATTTTATGTTATGAATTTTTACCACAATAAAAATATATAATAAAATACTGCAAGACATTTAGTTTTTATGTAAAAAAAACTGAGTTCTAGACTCAATGAAAGGAGCTTTTCTCATCTATATCTATGTTGTCCTTCAAGATACTTGAAAGTCATGTGAGGTGAAGGACAATTCATTGTGTGGGCCTGTCCTGCACATTGTATAATGGGACACCTAACTTCTCTCACCCAATGCCAAGAGCATCCAGCATTTTGATAACCTAAAACATCTCCACAAATTTTCATATGCTGTCTATGGGACAGTATTGTGCCTAGTGAGTTGAGAAAAATGATGCCACATGGTAAGTTCCATGAGGACAGAGACCTTATGTCCCTGTGACTTGCTCACAGTTGTACTCCCAGAACCTAGTAAGGTTAAGTACATACTACTATGTGTTCAATGAATAACCACTGAGTAAATAATTGAATGTGCTCCTGAGAATGGAGACTGTGTTTTGTTCATCCTTGGATGCCTTATGGTGTAGACACAGTGTCTACAAATAGCAGAGGCTCAAAAACATTTGTTTATTTACTTGACAAACAAATAATGCTAAATTTTGGATAAAACAAGTCCCTATCCTTGTGGAACTTATGGAGTGATTAAAGAGACAGACAACAAGTAAATAAACAATCTAACATCACCAGGACTTTATTTTGGTCCCAAGTTAATAGTAATAGTTGTAAAGGAATAATAATAATTTCAGGTAGTAGTTATAACACTTACAATAATTACTACTTCTACCATAAAGTAATTTCTCACATTAGTGATTATTTATAGAGTATCTATTAGACACTGATCATATAACTTGCAGTAACTCTTCTCATTGCGACCCAACTCCTACAAGCTCTATACTATCAGAGCCCTGCTCACTGCCACAGCATTGTTTCTCCACACCTCTACTTTCCCACCATCCACTGTGCATTGCAGACAAGACTGGATTTCTTTCAGTCACTCATATATTCCACAGTCTCCTGGTTCTGAGCCACACATACACAGACCCACTTCCTAGTAGACCCAGTCCCCCCAGTGATCAAGTAGACATCATTTCCTTCAGGGGAACTTCCTCGATTGCTTCCAAGTTCCCATTCTTTGTGCTACCATAGCACTTTAATCTTCCTCTATAACTTCACTCATTGTACTGTACTGCCTGTTTATTGTTCTGTATCTCCTGTGAAGAGCATAAAATCTACAAGGTCAGATGCTTTTTTTTTTATCACCACTGTATCTTGCTTATAAGGACACTGGAATTCCCTTAACCATTTCTGGGTTTCCCTTCTCTGCATTCTGTATGTTTCTCTGAAATAGCATGCATCTGCAACCCTCCTTGGAAGACTAATCATAAGCAAATGGAGCCATCTTGCTGACACAGACCTGGAAGGGTCTGGAGTTTACAATCCCCTTTATCCATGGGACAGTCCTTAGTCACTGACTGATTAGTGCTAGAGTATACTCTTAGCCATGAGTTGGAACAAATACTGGGATATGACTTAGGCTCTGGGTAACCCTGTGGTTTCAGGCAGAAACTACTCTCTGAAATCGCGTCTTGCTTGGCTCCTTCCCCTTTGGTATTTCCACCACTCTATTATAGGTTTCTTCCAGAAGTATTCCTTTACAAATCACTTCCATGTAAATCTTGTCTCAGGGTCTGCTTCTGGTAAGGCCAATCTTACTATATGTTCGCTGAAAACGGGTAAAATGTGTAATGAGGAATAGAATTCAGTGAATGTTTGTAAAAATCAATCACAAGTGATAGAATCCAACAACATAGGTATATTTAATCTCTGTTTCACAGATGAGAAAACTAATACTAAGAGGAAGAATTTGCTCTCACACAGCTAGTGCCAACTTCAGGCCCATCTTCAGCCCCATAAATTACTTTCTGGCAACACTGTTTCTCCCAGCCCTAGTTTAGTGCTTTAGGAAACAGAAGGGGACACTACACCTCTTGGGTCTCTTCTGTTACCAAATTCCCTCTTTAGTAGTAGCTTCCCTCGAATCAACAGTCACTCAACAAAGAACCTTCACAGCCCTGGGAAGATATACTGTTCTACCCTGATGTATCAGATGACATTTCTGGAGTTCAATCTTGTTATCAACGATCAGGAAATATTCAAAGTGTCAAAGCCAAATAGAGATCTATTCCCTAACAGCACAAGGGGAGGAAATTTTGCAGAAGTATTCTGTGGTATCAGGCATTGGCAAGGAGAGGGAGATAAAAAGTAATAGCCTAATTTTCATTAAGTGATTGCTCTCATAAAGTAAAAGAGAACTTGTCCTTACCAGGACATTAACCCTGCATTGCTCAGACAATTAAGGAAAGTCATAAATTAATCTATAATCATAAGCTGAAAAGAAAATTTATCTTAGTACAGAGGAAAAGAAAAGGAGAAAGTTATCTTGAAGAAGATGTTTTATCCATTTATTTTACAGGACAATCCATAACCTTCATACCTTTATCTTTACGATTCTCTTCTTATCTCCATCACCTTATTTTATCTTTCTTCCTCTTCTTCTCTCTCTACTCATCTTCAACTTAATGGCCCCACACCAAGTGCTCAGATCTCAAGACTTAAAAATGAAAACAGGGAAAATTCTTTGAGCCACTCTAAAAGACTACTGAATTCTTTAATATGAAAGTTCATTCAGATAATATACCTTTTTCACCAAAGACTACAGAAATCCTTCAGGGCTAGACAGAAACGAAACTTGGAAAATGAAATGCCTGAGATTATGGGATGATATAGTTGATTCTATTATTTCCTTTATTATTGTTAATTATAATATTTGAGCGATGATACCTATTTAGAAAGAGAACAAAAGAGGCAGGAAGTCAGAAGTGAGAAGGTATGGATCGCCTACACTGTGCTAGGCACTATAAATATATTTTATTGAACCTTAATTATAAATCTATCATATAGGTATTGATGTCCCCATTTGATAGATGTTGAAAGTGAGCATGAGATCTTATCTATCTTGCAGAGCCAGGATTTAATGTCAGCTCTATTTATCCCCAAAGACTAAGTTTTTGACTTTGAGATGAGGAATGACCAAGAAGAGATGAACAATGGACGCGAGAGGCCTAGAAAACATGTAAGTAAAGCTACCGCTGCTCCACAGCCCTCAAATAATAATTCTGAAAGTAAGATCATTTATGAATCTCCTTTGGCCAATGATGATTTTCTTACAAAGTTTGGAAGGAAAGCAAGTGAGGAAAATGGGACAGGAGAGTCAAGGAACTGGGGCATGAAGAAATGTTTAAGATTAACAGAAATATTGACAGATATGATTGTCCTTTATCCTTTTGCCCACCGGTCAGATAGTCTGAATACCTTGCCTCAAGGAGGGGTTGCGACAGCATATGGGTAAGGTAGATTTTTGGTATTTGAGATTTAAAATCCTAGGTCTTATGAAACAAGAATTCAGAAATTTAAGAAAATATAGGTAAGAGTTAAGCTTTTATTCCTCCCCTGGACTAGCAGAAGGGGAGAGGACAGAGGACAGAATGAGTTTAAAAAGTTTTTGTGACCATGTAGATGAGAGTGCGGGAGAAGGAAATGGCAACCCACTCCAGTATTCTTGCTTGGAGAATCCTGTGGATGGAGGAGCCTGGAGGACTGCTGTCCATAGAGTCACACAGAGTCAGACACGACTGAAGCGACTTAGCATGCATGCATGCATTGGAGAAGGAAATGGCAACTCACTCCAGTATTCTTGCCTGGAGAATCCCAGGGACAGAGGAGCCTGCTGGGCTGCCGTCTATGGGGTCGCACAGAGTCGGACATGACTAAAGTGACTTAGCAGCAGCAGATGGGAGTGTAGCCAGCATCCAGAGACTGCCATGTAGATGGGAGCATTGTCTTCCAACTTGCTCCCAGAGCCTCCAATACTCCCACTCCCAAGTCCCTCACTAGCAATCAGCATCTCCTGCTCCACAGAAAACATTACTCTTAATAGTGAACAGAACACTTCTCTTTCTCTTGGAGTTTGAGAAAGGACAAAACAGAAAACAGAGTTATTGGCAGGGCAGACTAATGGGGCTACTTGCCACCATTCCATCTGGTCCTCTCTGGATCCTTAGAAAATAGAAAAATGCAGAGCACCAGCAACATTCTCAAACCAAGCCCTTGATACAAACACAATTTTTCAAAACGAAATGGAATTCATGTTAAATTTGTTGTTTCTGCTCTTTTTGAACCAACCACTTACAAAGAAAGTAAGATGACTTTAAAAGAGGGCAAGGTGACTTCAAAGTGTTTCCTGCTTTCTGGCTCTTCATAAAGCTGCAGAAAATATAAAGTATCTCTGCAAGTTTTAGGGGAATTTTCAGTGGATGATTTGATATTACATTTCTTTCTTGAAGGAACATTCAAGTTCCTTTAATTTCTCTTTAACAAAAATACTGATCCTTGGTTAACTTGAGTTCTTTATTATTTCTAAAGAGTGGCCATCGTTTGTTTTTAAGATATGAAGACCACTAAATGTCCCTTTGTTTTTCGACAAATATCAAGCTAACAGAAAAGTTGAAAGAAGAAAAGCAATGGATACACTTTACTTGTGCTTGTAAGTAGCCTAATAAAATAACATATACTATTTTAAGGGATCACATAAAGACCTTAGCACATATTGCCTGGCACACTGTGACTGAAAATTACTTCTGCCTTTTAGGTATTCTCCTTGCCAACAGTATCTGGAGTTTACAAAATACTTGATGATACATATGAGTGGCATCTTGATGGAAACATATTGTTAACATGCCTCAAAAAATGATAGTTTGCTTTAAGATCTACTTTTACAACAACATAAGCATGTTATTAATTACAGCATTATTAGAATGGTAAAATATTTTAGAATTAAACTGTATGTCTATCACTAGATTCTGGTTGAATAAATTATGTTGCTTCTACACAGCCATCCAAAGGATAACGAAGAGCTCTATGAACTTACATGGATATATTGGTACATTTAAAAACAAAGTAACAAAGTACAAAAGAGTATATACATAGTACAATACCTTCTGTATATGAAATGAAGCAGAAATAAAATTTATCTATCAATCATCTATATATATCTGTCTATCATTTTTACTAAAAGAAACACCAGAATAATGCATCAAAAAATAATGAAAACAGTACCTAAAGAGATAAGTGAGAATATAGTAAAAGGGCTAAGGATGAGAAGGGGAGCTCTTTGAGTATATCAGTTTACACAGGTTTGATTTTGAGGGGAAATAGTCTAAAACAAAATGAGCCCTGACTCTTCAAAAATGCCAAGAAAGACAAAAAGAAAAAAAGACAGGGATTTTTCTGGATTAAAGGAAAATAAAGAGACATGACGACTAAATGCAATGCATGATTTTTTGTAGGACCCTGTGTCATATATATTTATGAATTTACATAAATCATATTTATGTATCTATATAGCTCATCTATCAAACAAACATAGCACAATGTGAACATTCAATATACACAGTTGTAACACTGCAAACTCCTAAGTAATCATAGTTTAAAACTGCAATTCTTGTGAAGATTTAATTTAAAATTTTCTTTTTAAAAACAAGGTTGGACATGTTAAGAGCCATTTGTATTTCCTTTCCTATTCACATTATTTGCCTATATTTATCTGGGGCATTATTGGTCTTTACTGATTAATAGGAGACTTTCACATATTAATAATAATAAAACAAGCCCTTTTTAATGCAAATTATAGACATTTTCTCTTGGTTTTCTTTTAACTTTTTTAATGGTGCTTTGTTTTCCAGGTTGATATTTCATTTTAATTTATTATAGTCAATAGATATCAATCTTTTCCTTTTGTTATGATGTTTGCATTATGCTAAAGAGACCTGCCTTACTCAAGGTGGTACCTGTGCTTTCTTCTAGTATTTTATAGTTTCATTTTTGTACATATATAAAATTAAACATTTTAATATATAATTAAATACTTAAATCATCTGAAATTTATGTATGTTTAAGTGAAGTAGCAATAAGGTTTAATTTTTCTCAAGATGATTATTCAATTGTTTCAGCAACATGTGTTAAATAATTTATTTTTCCCTATTGTTAAATTTTTATATGCATTCAGGTAAATCTCCTATTTATTATCTCCCTTAATCCTTAAAAGGTCTTGCAAGATAGGTGTTATTATAGATGAAGTTACTCAGGGCAGAGAAAACTTGTATCTCAGAGTTAGAAAAACACAACAGCAATAGAATATGAATGAATATGATGACTTGGAGAAAATTTAAGACCATGGCAAATGCATTTGTGTTAGATAAAAGCTTCATAAATTAATAAATTTCACTGTATTTATTATAGCACTAGCCAAAAGAAATAATAAATGCAGTAAATGCCTTGTTAAAAATATCATGTTATTGGCTAAATTATTAGTGAGCAGTGACCTTAATTAACAAGGTAATAAGCTTGCTGACTTGCTGATGATGCAGTTTTTTAGAAGTCATCTGTGCCAGGTAAGACTTCCTAGTAGGATAAAAAAATGTATTATACACAAAGGATAGAAAAAAGAATTTGGCTTTGACACCTGATGGGGGTTCAGAATGGTGTGTGCCATCTCCTAGGCCACCTTGGAGCCTACCTACCTCCCACCCCCAATCTGAGAAGACAGTATAAAAAGACCTGCCCTCATTGGCTACGATCATATATGTTATATTTCTGAGGGATAATTGATCTTGGGATTCTCTGCTGCTTATTCTCTTCAACGTCTTCTTTGCTTCAGGCTGTAGCTCTCAGCCACCCAGAAGATTGCTGATTATCCAAATTTCTCCATAAGACAACAGTGTTTACGACAGTGCGGCCACAGCATTTTGGAGTTGAATTTCCTCAAGACAGAGACTTTATTTAGCCTTGCATAATTAATGAAAGCCTGAATGGCCCATCAAGTGTTCTCTGGATTTTCATTTTCCTGAGTTTGTGTTAGGAAAAAGAGGTCAAGGAAGGTCAATTCCATCCACACTGTTGATTCCCACATTGAACATTGATCTGAATAGGTGAGGCCAGAAGATTTAGACCTGATGTAAATGTGAATAAAGAGGCAATTGATACGGTCTTTGGTGTTAGTAATAAAAAGAAAATACACTGAGAACCCTTTTACTTATATTTTTAATAGAGCAGTGGTGTGGGGAAAGTAATACATAAATTCACGTCTCAACCTTAAAAGGTCTTACTTCTGAGAGTCTTCTTTGCTGACAAGTAATTATTAAGTCAAAAAAGAATCTCCTCTGCTCCCCCAAAAGTTTAATTGAGAAGTATGTTCTAACAAGTCTGATGTAGGCTCAGATTCAAATCAGTTCATCAATCCATGAGTCAATACTTATCAGAGACTCCAACAAAATAAAGTATCGACTCAGATGAGATTCCCTTCAGAGAATAATTTGATGTTCTCAATTTCTCCTGGCTCAATAATTTAGGAAAACGTGAGATGTGACTATAAAGTAATGATACTGATTGTACTTGTCACACGTGAAAATCAACCTTGTCATTTATATCATTCTAGTCACTTATATAATTTAGGACTTGTCACATATAAATTAGGACACTTTGAGGGAAAAAAAAGAAAATTTTGTTACAGTTATATCTCAAGATATCACTGAGGTTAATTGAATTTGCCATTCCTTTAAGTTAGTAGATTGGGTTTGATTTTAGTTTTAGAATTTTATGGGTATAAGTGCTTGAAATCTATCAAGACTCTCCCATGGGCAAGGTGGTGTGATGTGGCATGGGCATGTATATGCATATGCACCTGTGTGTGTGTGTGTGTGTGTGTGTTGGTTTGATAAAAGAGGGGCTATAAGAAGATACAAAAGAGACAGAAAAAACCTCTTAAAAGATCTTACAATCTAACTGAACATGCAATAATAACTAATGGTCCCACCACTCTCAGCTTGACCTTGGGCAAGTTCTTTAGCTTTTCTCTGCCTGTTTCTTCATCCATAAAATGATAGTAATAGCTGCAACCTCATATGCTTAGTGTGAGAATTAAAATGGAACTGTATGTGTAAAGTGCTAATAAACAGTCAATGTTGAATCTATTATGATGATGATGGCACTACAATACCATTGCAGAGGGAAGTTTTTTGAAACAATTGTGATCCATGAAAGTGATCTGAGTTGGCTTATGTTAGTGAAGGCGAGAAGCCCAGAAAAAAAAAAAAAAAAGTCTCTTACCTCTGCCTCATCTGCCTAATTATTGCGGAGGGAAGGAGATTTTGCACTTTACACTGGATTGCCAAATATATATATATATATATATATATATATATATATCAATGAATGAATATTGTCAAGGCAGTTTGAGGTACGTAAAGGGTAGATATTAAGTAAAGTCAGTCACCAGTCAACAGCATTTATTGATTTATTTTTGTGTGAAGAGCATTGTATTATGTGCTAAATGGGAATGCTGTTTTCTTATTCTTCAAGGCATAGAAGTTGGCCTGGTATAGGTTGACCTGTATTTTTCTGTAAAAGCTTTCTCCTGATGGCTGCTTAAGGAGCTGTTAATCGAAACAGAAAACTCCATCCCCAGCACCTTCACTCTGCATCTTCATTGGTGCTCACAGGAGTGCCCTAGGATGCTGTAGATCCTTCTCAGTGCACTTACAACTTGTGCTGCCCCAAAACTCAAGACTCTTAATTCTGAAACATAGGCTATGAGCACTATGCACTACAGGACAAAGAAAACCTGTGTGCTGTACAACAAAAATAGAGCTTTCATTATTTTTTTATTCAATGTGTTTTTTAATTTATTAACCCTAAAACTTGAACACTGCATCTAATGTTCCTATATTTTTATTTCTCCTTTCAAACTGTAGCAAAATTTCTAATAAGCATTTTGGCCCATAATATGAGAGCTGCAATGATTTCTTCTGTATTTCTGTGTCTACAATAAGTCTCTAGTGTAATCAGAGAGAAGAGAAAGAATATATCTGGCATTCTAGCTGGCTCCAGGGACCCAAGCATCAATGCAGCATATACATTTCAAAGAATACTATCCAGCAACCCAGAAATGTCCCCAAGTGCTCCCTGGCCAGCCTCTCTGTAGGTATTTTACTTTGGTTAGTCTTCACTCTCTACTCCCAATTCTTCAATACTTAGCATTCTCCTTCATTGCAAATCACATTCTGTGTGTGTGTGCATACTCAGTTGTGTTTGACTCTTTGCAATCCCACAGACTATAGCCTGTCAGGCTTCTCTGCCCATGGAATTTTCCTGGCAAGAATACTGGAGTGGATTGCCATTTTCTTCTCCAACTCACATTATTTGCTATTAATGATCAGTTCTTTTTCTGAATTTCTTTTGGAAGTTAAGAGGAGAAATCAGAACAATCTTGATGTTACTCCATAACTGTACCTTGGATAAAGGTGTCTAGGAGGTATTTTTCTTGTACCTGTGTGTGTGCTTGTGGGTGCCTACATGGGGAGGAAGTATCACCAAAAGAAATGCAAGATATCTGGAGCTGTAAGAAAAGTAACAATTAAGAGAGAATTTCAAGATGGTATTTTCCATCAACTAAATTCTATGAATGGTCAGGCTCATCAAAACATCAAGGCAGGCAAAGAGCTCCTCTCAGTTCTGTTATTCCGATCTAGCTAAGCTATCTGACAGAAATCTACAGAATATGAATGTTTAATTTTATCCAATGTTCTTAAATTTTTATCTAAGGCTGAATCTTGGGAGGAGCAAGAATCTAGGTTTTTGCTTACAAGATGGCTGGCAGAAAAGTCCTTGATTCTGGACTTTGGAGTCATCAGCAGCACAAATAAATTAGATCAGAAATAGATAGGTACCTATACACACATACACATTTACATAGTTGGATACATATTTACATGGATGGATATATACATACATATGTACACAAATACATGGATACTTACAGATAGGGAGATAGATACATGCATATATACATAGATAGATACATACATTTGTATATAGATAGACACATACATACACAGGTACATAAATACATACATAGACAAACAGACAAAAAAACTAATGAAATCAAGTGGATTACTAGAAACAGTAAAATATTTCCACTTTTAAAAGGAAAGTGAAAGTGAAGTCGCTCAGTCGTGTCCAGCTGTTTGTGACCCGTGGACTATAGCCCACCAAGCCTCTCTGTCCATGGGATTCTCTAGGCAAGAACACTGGAGTGGGTTGCCATTGGAAAGTGCAAGGTAAAACTCTCATTATTATCAAATACATTTACTCTAACAATATGTTTCCTAGTTTTGTTGCTGTATTTCACCTTTTCCCCAAAGAAATATTATTCAGAAAAAAAGAAATATTATTCAGGAATTAATAAACAGCAGAGAAACAAATATACCTACAGGAAGCAGTCTATAAACATGCAAGTTTTGTATAATTTTCTTTGCAATCTTACATTTTTATTGTGTATTGTTTAACTTTTCTATTAGATTAATCCATGTTTGCCCAAGGACAGTTAATATTCAGGCCATCAGATGAGGAAATACTGCTCTTATCTCCACTGAATCTCAGAGGTCTTCCCGGAAGAGGAGGACTTTCTCCCACAACACCTCACAATAAAGAATTTCAGTGACAGAAAGGAAAGGGACTTCGTTCAACTACCCTGGATAAAAACAATGACTCTTCACTCAGTTCTTTTAAAAAAAAAAAAATCTCGTCTATAAGGATCTTTTTTCCTCTTCACCATAAGAATGATGTTTGTCCTATGACACACACATCATTTATACAAATATCAAAAGCAATAATAACAAAATATATATGAATTAATATTACTCATTGCACTCAAATGTCAGGCTTGAAATCAAGCAGGAAGACTTTCACTACCCTATTGAGGTAGAATTTTATTTCAGAAACCTGCCACACCATACATTAATAAAATGAGGATGCCTTAGGTTCTCTGATTCTGTTTTATACACTTAATTGTCTATAATACACTCATCTTAGAAATCTGTAGATGTTGAGAAACATTACATTCCTTACTTCTAGCATTTATAAAGCTTCACACCTACATCTGCCCCCTCTACCCCTGTCCCTATGATTCAGTTCTTCATATTGTAATACTTTGGTGATTATTGACTTGGGGTTAAGGTTGGAGCTCAGTACAACTGTGTGAGCATTTGCTGTCTTCAATTTGATGGTATGCTGCCGCCTGCCCGCTCCATATTGACAGGCATCCGCTTACTTTCAGATTGGTGTTCGTTTGCTGATGAACACACAGGAGAGGGATCATGACCTTTTCTCTTATCTGGACAGCTCTTAGCTTCACAAACATTTTTTGCTGCAGGGTGTTATTAACAACAGGGTGATAGAACAAAGAAATGAAGAGATGGGAAGCACATCAACGTATGAAATTTTCTTTATTAAGATACCCTCGGGGCCCAAAGGAGGGGGTCTAATTATACAGGTGTTGCCTTTCTCCTTAGAATAACAAATTTTACACACACATGCACACACATATGCATACCTGCTCTAGTGAGGTCATAATTTGAAAATTAAAGGTTATTCACTTCCCTTGCTTATGGGAGTCTGCAACTCTGCTTTCCCTTGAAACAAGTTTTACATAAATAGAAAAGAAAGCCAAATAAATTGAGTTAGGACAAGATATGAATTAGATACAATATATGTGTGTGTGTGTATATATATATACTAATTAGATTAATTACAGCATGTTAACAATTAAAATTTAATGAGCTCATTTCTCCTATATTTGAAGGCTGTATAAATTCAACTCTGTGGGATTATTTAGGGCAAAGGTATTAGAAACAGAGGCAATTATAACTAGTCTGGGTTTACAACCCTCCTTGTCACACAAGCCTTGCATCTGAATTTAAGAGCCCTCAAAAGATGGAGAATCCAGACATTTTTAGATGAATTCTTGTCTTTAGATTCTAACAGACTTATTTTCTATTTTCTGTGCAGCTCTAAAAGGAAAACTTTGAACTTATATTTGTGAAGAATATCTTGAGAGAATATTCTACCTTTCCTTTGGGGTGGGTTAAATTCAAACTAAAATTTCCCAGATCACTGGATTTATGCTGGAGTTATTGATCTTAGGCCAACATCCTCAGTGATAAGAAACTAAAATGAAGAGATTTGAAATAGCAAGAAAGAAATCTATAGAGCAAAAACCTATGGAAATAATCCATGCTCCTACTAGGAATCAACACTGATATTTGCAACATAATATATCTCTGATGACATTAATTATTCCAGTCTGGTCATTTCTGTTGACTTTCCTCCTCTGATTAATCATGCCCTTACTTTCATATTCCAGAGCCTACTACAAAGCTGTGATAATGTGAAAATCAACAAAATTCTGTTTTTAAAAAAATATTTGTTAAGTTACAGAGGTACAAATTACACTCTGGAAAACATATATATTATTTTATTTGGTTCCCTTAAGTAAAAGATGTGCAATTGGGTTGTTTTTTTTCTCCCTCATATTTTAAGGTAAAATCTCCCCTGGCAAAAACATATACCATATGTCAAAGAATTTGAAAATAGAGATTTAAATATAAACACAATACAACCTTAATTATAATGATCCCTGCAGGACTTGGCCAATAAATATAAATTAGTAAAGAAATAAAAATTTGAAATTTCAGTGAGTATTGTCTTGCATTTCTATATTGCATTTCACTGAGTATCCCAACCACTACATATAAACCTTAAAGCACTAAACCTTATACTTTTATAGAAGATAATGCTTTTTCCTCTGGAATAAGTGAATCATTTTTGGAGATCACATGGACAGAGAGAAAGAATTCCCAGGGCTGCGTTAGTCTTCAAGTCATGGCACTGGGAGAATCCTCCCCTGATTTCTGATATAGCATCTGTAACCCTTCTCAGGAGCCAAAGCACAAACAGAAATATAGAAGTATAAAGTAAAATGGGTGAGCCTAATTTATCCCAATTCACTTATTTCTTAACTTGTAAGGGAAGAGAAAAACAGCTATTTGCTTCCAGTTTGGCATTTAGTTAATAGAAATTTTCTATTAGCCATCATCCATATATTTCTACTACAGTCATGACTGCTGTTCAAAATTACAACCCTAAAGCATAACCCATACATCCTCTGGAGTCACTGAAACAGGACCAATATTACATTCATCAATGTGTCCATGTATCACGAATTTCACTGTACTTAAAATTCTTCCTGAATTGGTCACCAGTGAGATGCCAGTACACTACCCATTAACTAGAGATTCTCATTAGCTAACAATTTCCATTTCTCTGAAGGTGCTGTGAAAGATGCCGCACAAGCCAGCTGAAGTGAGGGAGAAGGCTAAGTCACAACATGGCTGTTACAGGAAGACCCAATTTTTCTCAAGAACTATCCGCTTTTCTAAGGTTGTACAACCTACCCAGTGACAGAAAACTTGAGGACTGGACTTTGTCAATAAAATATAGTCCAAAGGGGCATCCCCGGTGGCTCAGTTGTAAAGAATCTGCCTGCCAATGCAGGAGACATGGGTTCGCTCTCCAATCAGGGAAGAGCCCACGTGCCATGGAGCAATGACGCCTGTGTGCCACAACTGTTGAGCCTGTGCTCTCGAACATGGGAGTCACAACTACTGAGCTCACATGCCTCAGGTAGTGAAACCCACATGCCCTAGAGCCCATGCTCCACAACAAAGAGAAGCCACTGCGATAAAAAGCCCTGCACCACTAGAGAGTAGTCCCTGCTACTACTAAGACCCAGCACAGGCGAAATAAATAAACAGTAAAAAAAATATATAGTTGATGGAAATTCCCAATAGCTACTCTGCTGCTGCTGCTGCTGCTGCTAAGTCACTTCAGTCATGTCCGACTCTGTGTGACCCCATAGACAGCAGCCCACCAGGCTCCCCCATCCCTGGGATTCTCCAGGCAAGAACACTGGAGTGGGTTGCCATTTTCTTCTTCAATGCATGAAAGTGAAAAGTGAAAGTGAAGTTGCACAGTCATGTCTGCCTCTTCGCAATCCCATGGATTGCAGCCCACCAGGTGCCTTCATCCATGGGATTTTCTAGGCAAGAGTACTGGAGTAGGGTGCCATTGCCTTCTCTGATAGCTACTCTAAATAAACCTATATTGGCCATGACTCATCTAATTAGAGCCCCTCACCAGGCAGATTTTTATTATTTCTTATTGTAGTATAATTGCTTTAAAATGTTGTTAGTGTCTGCTATACAACAAACTGAGTCACCTATATGTACACATATATATTCTCCCACTTGAGCCTCCCTCCCACCACTCTCCCATCCTACCCTTTTTGGTCATCACAGAGCACTGAGCTGAGTTCATCAAGCAGATATTTTAAAACTTTGTATTTAAGACTGTATCTTCATTATGTTTTTATGATTATATAGTGAGTTGAATAATAGCGTGTCATGGGGTCGCAAAGAGTCGGACATGACTGAACGACTGAACTGAACTGAACTGAATAATAGCCCCCCAAATTCTTGTCTGCCCAGAGTCTCCAAATGTGACATTATTTGGAAGTAGAGTCTCTGAACACATAATTAATACAAGGTCATACTAGATTCAGTTCAGTTCAGTCGCTCAGTTGTGTCCGACTCTTTGTGAACCCATGGACTGCAGCATGCCAGGACTCCCTGTCCATCACCAACTCCCAGAGTTTACTCAAACCCATGTCCATTGAGTCGGTGATGCCTTCCAACCATTTCATCCTCTGTCGTCCCTTCTCCTCCTGCTTTCAATCTTTCCCAGCATCAGGGTCTTTTCAAATGAGTCAGCTCTTCGCATCAGATGGCCAAAGTATTGGTGTTTCAGCTTCAACATCAGTCCTTCCAATGAACACTCAGGACTGATCTCCTTTAGGATGGACTGGTTGGATCTCCTTTCAGTCCAAGGGACTCTCAAAAGTCTTCCCCAACACCACAGTTCAAAAACATCAATACTAGATTAAAAGAGGGCTAAATCTAGTGACTGGTGACCTTATGAAGAATAAGAAAAGTCAGAGAGAGACACATGGAGAAGAAAATGCCATGTGAAAACAGAAGCAGAGATGAGAGGGATGCATCTACAAGCCAAGGAACACCAAGGACTGCTGGAAATCAACAGAAGCTAGAATAGATACATGGGACAGTTTCTCTCAAGAGCCTCCAAAGGAAATAACCCTGTTGACACTTTGATTTCAGTTGTCAGTTATAGAACTGTGAAAGAATAAATGCTCCATTTTAAGCTACCCAGTTTCACAGCAATTTGTACAGAAGCCCCATGAAACTCATACAGACTATATCCTCATTATTAATGTCATTATCAAAGCTAATATTCACTGGATCCTCTGTGTCAGGCTCTGCTTTTTGCATAGCATCTCATGTAATGTATATAATAAAATATACAAGAAATTCAGTTATTGTTTCCATTTACAGAAGAGGAAACTGAATCTTAGAGACATCCAAGCTCCCATAGAAAGGAAAGAAGTGAGACTCAGGCCTAATCCTCTTGAACACCAGTATTCCCCTCAGTTCAGTTCAGTCCCTGAGTTGTGTCCGACTCTTTGTGACCCCATGAATCGCAGCACACCAGGCCTCCCTGTCCATCACCAACTCCTGGAGTTGACTCAGACTCACGCCCATCGAGTCAGCCATGCCATCCAGCCATCTCATCCTCTGTTGTCTCCTTCTCCTCCTGCCCCCAATCCCTCCCAACACCAGAGTCTTTTCCAATGAGTCAACTCTTCGCATGAGGTGGCCAAAGTACTGGAGTTTCACCTTTAGCATCATTCCTTCCAAGGAACACCCAGGACTGATCTCCTTCAGAATGGACTAGTTGGATCTCCCTGCAGTCCAAGGGACTCTCAAGAGTCTTCTCCAACACCACAGTTCAAAAGCATCAATTCTTCGGTGCTCAGCCTTCTTCACAGTCCAACTCTCACATCCATACATGACCACTGGAAAAAACATAGCCTTGATTAGACTGACCTTAGTCATAGTCTAATCATAGTTGGCAAAGAAATGTCTCTGCTTTTTAATATGCTATCTAGGTTGGTCATAACTTTTCTTCCAAGGAGTAAGTGTCTTTTAATTTCATGGCTGCAGTCACCATCTGCAGTGATTTTGGAGCC
>SJXQ01004080.1:0-29449 GCA_006408695.1 Aepyceros melampus | reverse complement strand
AGAGAGGTTCTCCAGGCAAGAATGAAAAGTGAAAGTGAAGTCATTCAGTCGTGTCCAACTCTTTGTAACCCCATGGACTGTAGCCTATCAGGCTCCTCTGTCCATGGGATTTTCCAGGCAAGAGTGCTGGAGTTTCCTTCTCTAGGGGGTCTTCCCGACCCAGCGATTGAACTCAGGTCTCCTGCATTGCAGGCAGATGCTTTACCATCTGAGGCACCAGGGAAGCCCAGGCAAGAGTACTGGAGGTATTGGCCAATACTGGTTGCCATACCCTTCTAGAGCACTATATTCCTGCTGCCCTAGCCGCCAACTCTCCTGAGTACCTGGTCCTTCCAGAACCGCTGTGACTCAAGCAGCTCCACCACCTCCACACCTGACCCTCACAGGGGCAAACCCAAGTCGTCCAGGGCAGCCTCAGGAGCAAAGCCCAGTGGAACCATATCCAGAGGTGGAAATAAAACCAGTTGAAACCCAGGGGCAGTGTGACTAAGGAAGAATATCCAAAACCCTCCCACCAGCTGTACAAGCTGCAGATTAAATCCACATGATCAACTAGGCAGACTCTGTGTCTGTGAAATATATCAAAGGTCATTGAGAGTTCCCACAAAAGAAAACGCACTAGTTCTGATAGCTGTGAACATTGGAGGCAAGAACACAGAGGAGTAGGAGCAGATTAGAATCTGAGCTGCCCTCACAGCAGGTCCAGAGATCAGCACAGTGTTAGAGGACATCCTAGGGAGGTCAGGTGGATTGTGAGTCCCAGTGAGGGAAAGGAATCTGACAGCAGTGACTCAAGAAAAACATTTATTATTCTTATGTTTTGACTTGTTCTGTAGATTTTTTTGGATTTTTTCTTTTTATTTCCTCCTCTGTTGTAGTTGTTGATTTTATTGGCACTATGAAATCTAACTAAGCTTTTGAGCATTTTTTTTCCTCAGTCACATTTTTTTATTGTTGTTATAAACCTCTGCCTCTATATTGGTCTTTTGCAGTTCTGTCTGGGGAGGTTTTTTTGTTCTTTTTTTTGGTTTGTTTTTGCTCTTTTTTAAAATTTTTGAAAACCTATTATTATTTTTTATACATTTATTCCTTTGTTTGCTTTTCCTACTGTTTTTTTCTTCTTGCAATTAATCTTTAATATATATAAATCTTCTTTATCTACCTCTATTTAACTTTGCATATCTATTCTTTCTTTCCTTTAGTCTCAACATATTAGTTTTATTTTCATTGCTTTATATACCCCAATTGGCACCTTGCTTTAGTTTTGTTTTCCAGTTTGTGCTTTAGTTAGTTTTGTTCTGGTAGACATCATTTGGTTCCCTTTGTTTGCCAGGTCAATCTGTTTTACTTTATTTTTGTTGGACTGTTTTGATTTTGGTTATGGGTATATGTTGTGTATATGTGTATATTCAGTAACACTTTTTATTTTTGTTATAAACTTCTGCCTCTACGTTGGGCCTTTGCAGTTCTGTGGAGTTTTCCTTTTCTCTTTCTTCTTCCATTTTTTTGTTTTCTTTCCTCTATTTTATAATTTTAATTTTCTTAAACATATTACATTTTTCCTACATTTATTCCTTTGTTTGCTTTTCCTGCTGTTCTTTCCCCCTTGCAGTTAATCTTCAATGTACATAAATCTTTTTCATTTACCTCTATTCCATTTTGCATAGCTATTCTTTCTTTTCTTTCCTCTCAACACATTTGTTAAGTTTTGTTTTCATTGCTTTATTCCTCACTTGGCACCTTGCTTTAGTTTTGTTTTCCAGTTTGTGCTTTAGTTAGTTTTGTTCTTAACTGGTAAATTTAATTTTTGATTTCCTTTGTTACTGGGTCAGTCTATTGTACTTTATTTTTGTTGGACTGTTTTGACTTTGCTCATGGGTGTATATGTATATGTATATATTCCATTATTTTAATTATTATTTGCCTGATTTTGTAACTGCCATTTGTCTGGGGTTCATCTTTGGTTTCTCATTTTTGGATATTTGTTTTAATCTCACTTAATGCCACAACAAACCACTTGTGGAATCTTCATTCCTGACCAGAGATCAAGCCCTGAGCCTTTGGAATGGGAGTGCTGACTCCAAGATGCTAGACTACAGAGAACTAACCTTAAGGGGTATCAAATAGTGAGAACTCACACAAAGGAAACCACTGTAATACAAGACCCAACTACCAATAGCACCCTGTGCAGGACGCCTCATCTAAACAACAAACAAAACAAAAATACAAATGCAATCATCAGCAGATAGGATTACCACATCACTCAGCTAGCCCATCAGAGGGAAAACAAACAAGCAAACAAAGAAACAAAAACTCAGCACAAATCTCAACCTATAAGAAGCTTACACAAACCACTGGACCAACCTTAGAGAGCAGAAGCCAAAAGGGAGAAAGAATTCAACCTTGAAACCTGGGAAAAATTTGAACATGAAAGTTTAGTCACTCAGTCATGTCCGACTCTTTGCGACCCCATGGATTGCAGACTACCAGGCTCCTCCGTCCACAGGATTTTCCAGGTAAGAATACTGGAGTGGGTTGCCATTTCCCACTCCAGAGGATCTTCCTGACCCAGGGATTGAACCTGGTTCTCTCACATTGTAGGCAAACACTTTACCATCTGAGCCACCAGGGAAGTCAAGGAGACCTCAAACACAATAAGTTAAAAATAATAAGAAAATGCAGAGAAATCCTACACAAATGAAGGAACAAACTAGAAACACATAAGTCCAAATAAATGAAGAGGAAATGGGCAAACTACCTGAAAAAGAATTCAGAATAATGATAGTAAAGATGATCAAAAACCTTGAAAAAAAAATGGAGAAAATGCAAGAATCAATTAACCAAACCTAGAAGAATTAAAGAACAAACGTGCAGAGACAAACAACACAATTACAGAAATTAAAAATACTCTAGAAGGAATCAACAGCAGAATATCTGAAGCAGAAGAACTAATCAGTGAGCTGGAAGATGAAATAGTGGAAATAACTTCTGAAGAGCAGAATAAAGTAAAAAGAATTAAAAGAACTGAGAATAGTCTCAAGACCTCTGGGACAATATCAAACACACCAACATTTGCATAATAGGGGTCCCAGAAGAAGAGTAGAAAAAGAAAGGGTATGAGAAAATTTTTGAAGAGATTAGAGTTGAAAATTTCCCCAACATGGAAAAGGAAATAGTCAATCAAGTTCAAGAGGCACAAAGAGTCCCATATAGGATAAACCCAAGGAGAAACACACCAAGACACATACTAATCAAACTAACAAGGACTAAACACAAAGAATATTAAAAGCAGCAAGGGAGAAACCCCATACACTTAACAACTCTGCAGGCCAGAAGGGAATGGCAGAATATATTTAAAGTACTGAAAGGGAAAAATCTACAACCAAGATTACTGTACCCAGCAAGGAACTCATTAAAAATAGATGGAGAAATAAAAAGCGTTTCAGACTAGCAAAAATTAATAGAATTCAGTACCACCAAAACAGCTTTACAACAAATATTAAATGGACTTACACAGTCAAGAAATACAAGAGAAGAAAAAAGGATCTACAAAATCAACCAGTTCTAAGAGGGAAGTTTATAGCAATATAACCCTACCTCAAGAAGAAAGAAAAACATCAAATAGCCTAACTTTACACTTAACCCAACTGGAAAAAGAACAACAACAACAACAACAAAAAAAAATAGTAAAAGGAAAGAAATCATAAAGCTCTGAGCAGAAATAAATGAAAAAGAAATGAAAGAAATAATAGTAAAGATTAATAAAACTAAAAGCTGGTTCTTCTTTGAGAAGATAAATAAAGTTGACAAACCTTTAGCCAGACTCATCAAGAAAAAAAGAGAAAAGAATTAAATAAATCAACAAATTAGAGATGAAAAAGGAGATGTTACAACAGACAATGCAGAAATACAAAGGATTATAACAGACTGTTATGAACAACTATATGGCAATAAAATGGATAACCTGGAAGAAATGGACAGATTGTTAGAAAAGTTCAATTTTCCAAGACTGAACCAGGAAGAAATAGAAATTATGAACAACCCAATTGCAAACACTGAAATTGAAGCTGTGATCAAAAATCTCCTAAAAAACAAAAGTCCAGGACCAGATGGCTTCACAGGAGAATTCTATGAAACATTTAAAGAAGAGCTAATACCTATCCTTCTAAAACTCTTTCAAAAAATTGCAGATGAAGGAACACTTCCAAACTCATTCTACGAGGCCACCATTACCCAGATACCAAAACCAGACAAAGACAACATAAAAAAAGAAAACTACAGGCCAATATCATTGATGAACATAGGTGCAAAAATCCTCAACAAAATTTTAGCAAACAGAATTCAGTAACACATCAAAAAGCTCATACACCATGATCAAGCTGGGTTTATTGCAGGAATGCAAGAATTCTTCATGCAAACCAATCAATGTGATACACCGTATTAACAAACTGAAAGATAAAAACCATATGATAATCTCAATGGGTGCAGAAAAAGCCTTTGACAAAATTCAGCATCCATTTATAATTAAAACTCTTCAAAAAATGGGCATAGAAGGAGCTTACCTCAACATAGTAAAAAGGCCATATATGATAAGCCTACAGCAAACATCATTCTCAATGGTAAAAAACTGAAAGCATTCCCCCTAAGATCAGGAACAAGACAAGTGTGTCCACTTTCACCACTATTATTCAACATAGTTCTGAAAGTCCTAGCTACATCAGTCAGAGAAGAAAAAGAAATAAAAAGAATCCAAATTGGAAAAAAAGAAGTAAAGCTCTCACTGTTTGCAGATGACATGACACTGTACATAGAAAACCCTAAAGATAGTATCAGAAAATTACTAGAGCTAATCAGTGAGTTTAGCAAAGTTTCAGGATACAAAATCAATCACAGAAATCACTTGCATTTCTATATACTAACAATGAAAAATCAGAAAGAAAATAAGAAATCAATCCCATTCACCATTGCAACAAAAAGAATTAAATATCTAGGAATAAACTTACCTAAGGAGACAAAAGAACTGTACACAGAAAATTATAAGACACTGATGAAAGAAATCAAAGATGACACAAACAGATGGAGAGATATTCCATGTTCCTGGGTAGGAAGAGTCAATATTGTAAAAATGACTATACCACCAATCACAATCCACAGATTCAATGCAATCCATTCAAATTACCAATGGCATTTTTCACAGAACTAGAACAAAAATTTCACAATTCATATGAAAACAAAATAGACCCTGAATAGTCAAAGCAGTCTTGAGAAAGAAGAATGGAGTTGGAGGAGTCAAGCTTCCTAACTTCAGATTACACTACAAAGCTACAGTTATCAAGACAGTATGGTATTGGCACAAAAACAGAAACAGAGACCAATGGAACAAGATAGAAGGCCCAGAAATAAACCCATGCACCTATAGGTACCTTATTTTTGACAAAGGAGGCAAGAATATACAATGGAACAAATATAGCCTCTTCAATAAATAGTGTTGGGAAAATTGGACAGCTATATGTAAAAGAATGAAATTAGAACATTTCCTAACACATACACAAAGATAGACTCAGAATGGATTAAAGACCTAAATGTAAGACCAGAAACTATAGAACTCTTAGAAGAAAACATAGGCAGAACACTCAATGACATAAATCAAAACAAGATCCTCTATGATCCACCTCCTAGAGTAATGGAAATAAAAACAAAAGTAAATAAGTGGGACATGATTAAATTTAAAAGCTTTTACACAGCAAAGGAAACTATAAGCAAGGTGAAAAGACAACTCCCAGAATGGGAGAAAATAATAGCAAATGAAATAGCTGACAAAGGATTAATTTCAAAATATACAAGCAGCTCATACAACTCAATACCAGGAAAACAAACAATCCAATCAAAAAGTGTGAAAAAGACCTAAACGACATTTATCCAAAGAAAACATAAAGATGTCTAACAAACACATGAAATGATGCTCAACATCACTCATTGCTAGAGAAATGCAAATCAAAACCACAATGAGATATCACCTCACACCAGTCAGAATAGCCATCATCAAAAAGTCTACAAACAATAAGTACTGGAGAGGGTGTGGAGAAAAGGGAACACTCTTACACTGTTGGTGGGAATGTAAATTGATACAGCCACTATGGAAGACAGTCTGGAGATTCCTTAAAAAACCAGGAATAAAACCACCATCGGTGAAGTCGCTCAGTCGTGTCCGACTCTTTGCCACCCCGTGAACTGTAGCCTACCAGGCTCCTCCATCCATGGGATTCTCCAGGCAAGAATACTGGAGTGGGTTGCCATTTCCTTCTCCAGGGGATCTTCCTGACCCAGGGCTCGAACCCAAGTCTCCCACATTGGAGGCAGACGCTTTAACGTCTGAGCTACCAGGGAAGCCCAAACCACCATATTACCCAGCAATTCCACTCCTAGGCATATACTCTGAGAAAACCAGGGTTGAAAAAGACACATATAGCCCAATGTTCATTGCAGCACTATTTACAATAGCTAGAACATGGAAGCAAACTAGATGCCCCTTGATCGATGAATGGATAAAGAAGTTGAGGTACATATACGCAATGGAATATTACTCAAACATAAAAAGGAGCACATTTAAGTCAGTTTTAATGAGGTGGATGAACCTAGAACCTATTATACAGAGTGCAGTGAGTCAGAAAGAGAAAGATAAATATCATATTCTAATGCACATAATGGTTTTTCCTGTGGTCATGTATGGATGTGAGAGTTGGACTGTGAAGAAGGCTGAGTGCAGAAGAATTGATGCTTTCGAACTGTGGTGTTGGAGAAGACTCTTGAGAGTCCCTTGGACTGCAAGGAGATCCAACCAGTCCATTCTGAAGGAGATCAACCCTGGGATTTCTTTGGAAGGAATGATGCTAAAACTGAAGCTCCAGTACTTTGGCCACCTTATGGGAAGATTGACTCATTGGAAAAGACCCTGATGCTGGGAGGGATTGGGGGCAGGAGGAGAAGGGGACGACCGAGGATGAGATGGCTGGATGGTATCACGGACTCGATGGACGTGAGTCTGAGTGAACTCTGGGAGTTGGTGATGGACAGGGAGGCCTGGCGTGCTGCGATTCATGGGGTCGCAAAGAGTTGGACACGACTGCGCGACTGAACTGAACTGAACTGAATGCACATAAACTGAATCTAGAAAAATGGTTCTGAAGAATTTATTTACAAGGCAGCAATGGAGAAACAGACATAGAGAATAGACTTACAGATATGGGGAGAGGAGAGGAGAGTGTGAGATGTATGGAAAGAGCAACATGGAAACTTACATTACCATATGTAAAATAGATAGCCAACAGGAATTTGCTGTATAGCTCAGGAAACTCAAACAGGGACTCTGTATCAACCTAGAGGGGTGGATGGGAAGGAGGTTCAAAAGGCAAGGTTAGATGTATACCTATGGCTGATTCATGTTGAGGTTTGACAGAAAACAACAAAATTCTGTAAAGCAATTATCCTTTAATTAAAAAATAAATTAAAAAAAAGAATAGATTAAAATTACCCCAAAAGAGAAAAAACAAAGAAACTTTCCTGAGACCATAGAGCGACTATATGCCAGAGCACGAATTTAAATCTAGGCCAGTGTGAATAAAAATCTGTGCTCTCATTCATCATGTCACACTACATCCAAGATTCTTGCTCTACACATCATGGAGCTAAGCTCATATGTTTCTATATTGATAAAACTGCAACCCAAAGTGCCAAGTGACCTACCAAGAAGAGCTGTGGCCATATTTGGCTGTATTATATCTGCACAAAGACTCCTACTAGAGTTATCTTCAGAGCCATCAGGGCTGATATCTGAGACTAACTCCTAAAGTTGCACTGTGTCCTCTTTGACACAAAGAGCCTGTGAAGAGTGAGTACAGGCAGGAAGCAGGAAGCCGTCTCTACATGAGTTCCTAGCAGCACTCCAGCCTTGACCTGTACTCTGTGCCATGTTTTTCCCATACTGTACAAAGATTGCACATGAGCTATAACTTTCACCCCCAGAATCCTCTTTGTAAAAAGACTGAAGAAATGGCAAGAGCACAAGGGATAATGGAGAAACACATGAATGACAGAAATGAGACATCCCTGAGAGCAATAGAGCCTCTGTGGAAAAGGGTATGGCTTGCTTCACGCATGCTGGGCCAATCTAGGTTTTGGGAACTGCTCTGCCCATGTTTCAAGTAAGTTTCAGGACTTGCAATCTCCCACCTTGCTGCCCTCCTAAGCCTATGCCTGGGACACGTGCTCAATGGCTTGCAAGGACCTTATATTGGCCCCAATTTATCACCCCTCTCCTTTTCAAGTCAATATGACCTAGATATTCCCTATAACCTACCCATTATAGGGACCATGGACAGGAGGAAAGATCACAAAGACCAAACCTTCTCCCAGCCTAACTCTCAACTCTCTTAAGCTCTGTGTCATCCAAAATAATTTAACCTACCTGACTTTTGGGGTTTCTTTTTCTGAGAGATGGGTATAATAATACCTGCCATGATTATTTCTCAGAATTAGTGTGATGTTTCCTAGTAATAGAAAGGAAATTTTCATATAAGGTATTATTATGACTTGAAGTAGAGACTGCTTTCTACAACTTTGCAGTTGTCCAAAAAATCATCCAAAAATATATTCACAGCTACACACACTTCCCTGAATGATATATCCATGATCATATTATGAGTCAAAGTGAGCCAAACAAAAGCCATATATAGCCAAAAGGATTATCTACTTGACTGACATGAGGTCCTGGAAAGAATTATTTTGCTTCTGTGATACATTTAGCTTAAATAATTTTTGCCTAACAGGCAATTCTCTGGAAATGACCAAGAAATTGAAGCTTCTCACTAGTTTCATGGTTAAATGTTAGGTTTTGGATCTGAATTCCACATGACATTTTTAACACTGAGGTTTATTTATAATTTTCCTAAAGGTATTAAAAGAAAAACAGAAAAATACGACCCATAGGATGACTTTATAAGTATGGATCACATGCATCTAAAATTTACCCCTAAAGGATCAGTTAACCAAAAATCTTGCCATAAAGGAGGAAGCTTACATCCCAAAGGCCCAATAGTAGCACGTGAGCTATAGATTCAAACCTAATCACTTATTTCTTGAAATAATATATGTGCTACTGGTATGTGTTTGCCATATTGCCAAAAGAAATGTCATATTGCTTTATTTTTCTAAATCAAATCTAAAATCAGTCTCTATGGCCCCTATTTGCTATAGTGCAAGGAAATTCAACCTTAGTCTTTTGGGTGTTCTTTTTTTTTTTTTTTTTCATTTCCTCTATGGGATTAAAGAAGAACATGGAGCTTTTGTGGCACCAGAGGACAAGGGTAAATTTTCTAACCCTGGCCTATGATTACAATTCCTGAGGTTTCCTTGTCCAGGACCATGTAGAATATTTAATGATAGTAAACCTGGCTTCTTCTGTGCTGGAGAAGTCACCCAGATTATCCACCAGAAATGGCTATAGCTGTTAGAGTTCAATAGTCACCCATATTCTACCTACCTCCCAACATCATGGGAAAGATACCTGGAATACTGTATGGACTAGCTCATCACTCGTGCTGCTCACCCAACCCCAACCCCACCACAGATGCCTGGTTAAACTATTTCTTTCCCTACATCTCTTGAGGCTCATGCTCTCTCAGGACAATCTAACTTCACCAGCAAAAAATAATCCATGACATGTGCAACAAAAGGCTGAGTGGTATCCCGCCTTGAGTCTTATCCAGTAATGTGAATGAAATAGAAATTAATATTACTAACAACTCTTTTTAATGTATGTAAATCACATAGCCCAGAGTGTGGTACTTAAAAAAAAAAAAACACTCAAAAAATTCATTTCATTAACCACTTCAGTTAATGATACACAGTTTTGGAACTGGAAATAAGACTTACAGTCTAATGGCAGAAACAAATATGAGAATAAACACCACCTAAATTCTGAGAGAGATGGGAATACCAGACACCTGACCTGCCTCTTGAGAAATCTGTATGCAGGTCAGGAAGCAACAGTTAGAAAAGGACATGGAAGAACAGACTGGTTCCAAATAGGAAAAGGAGTACATCAAGGCTGCATATTGTCACCCTGCTTATTTAATTTATATGCAGAATACATCTGGATATGCAGAAATGCTGGACTGGAAGAAACACAAGCTGGAATCAAGATTGCTGGGAGAAACATCAATAACCTCAGATATGCAGATGACACCACCCTTATGGCAGAAAGTGAAGAGGAGCTAAAGAGCCTCTTGATGAAAGTGAAAGAGGAGAGTGAAAAAGTTGGCTTAAAGCTCAACATTCAGAAAACAAAGATTATGGTATCCAGTCCCATCACTTCATGGGAAATAGATGGGGAAACAGTGGAAACAGTGTCAGACTTTATTTTTCTGGGCTCCAAAATCACTGCAGATGGTGACTGCAGCCATGAAATTAAAAGACGCTTACTCCTTGGAAGAAAAGTTATGACCAACCTAGATAGTATATTCAAAAGCAGAGACATTACTTTGCCGACTAAGGTCCGTCTAGTCAAGGCTATAGTTTTTCTAGTAGTCATGTATGGATGTGTGTGTTGGACTGTGAAGAAGGCTGAGTGCCAAAGAATTGATGCTTTTGAACTGTGGTGTTGGAGAAGACTCTTGAGGGTCCCTTGGACTGCAAGGAGATCCAACCAGTCCATTCTGAAGGAGATCAGCCTTGGGATTTCTTTGGAAGAAATGATGCTAAAGGTGAAATTCCAATACTTTGGCCACCTCATGTGAAGAGCTGACTCATTGGAAAAGACTCTGATGGTGGGAGGGATTGGAGGCAGGAGGAGAAGAGGACAACAGAGGATGAGATGCCTCGATGGCATCACAGACTCGATGGGCGTGAGTCTGAGTGAACTCCGGGAGTTGGTAATGAACAGGGAGGCCTGGCATGCTGCGATTCACGGGGTTGCAAAGAGTCGGACACGCCTGAGCAACTGAACTGAACTGAAATTATATTATAGAGAAGGAAATGGCAACCCACTCCAGTATTCTAACCTGGAGAATCCCACAGACAGTGGAGCTTGGCAGGCTACAGTCCATGGGATCGCAAGAGTCAGACATGACTTAGCCACTAAACCACCACCACCACTACCAAATGATATTAAAGGGCTTCCCTGGTGGCTCAGCTGGTAAAGAATCCACCTGCAATGTGGGAGACCTGGGTTAGATCCCTGGGAAGATCCCCTGGAGAAGGCAACAGCTACCCACTCCAGTATTATGACCTGGAGAATTCCATGGATTGTATAGTCCTGGGGGTTGCAAAGAGTCAGACACAACTGGGCAACTTTCACTCACCTAAATGATATTAAAAATAATCAACTATCTATAAAATTCAGGCATCAACCTCTTAGTAAAGGCTGGCCATGACTTTGGAGTGCCAGAGATTCCTACCCTTGCTGGGAAAGTCTTAACTGCTGAATGCTGCAAATTGGCAAGGCTTGGGCAAAGGTGGTATAGGGCAATGGGGTGGGGTGGGGCAATCTGGGGGCCCAAGAATGTAGCTACTTACCAACCAGAATATAAATAGTTCAACATTTTAACAACTGTATAGCCATGTCAATGTCCATCACCTCACTATCAGCCATAATTAAATAACAAAAATATCACTGCAGTGTCAGAGGTTGCTGGAAGTGTTCAGAATACCTGCTCAGAATAGCTTTGATCTGCGACCTTGCTACCCAGACAATTCAGAGGTTTTCAGGGAAATGAATTAGCTTGGGCAAACTACAGAGGCTTAAAAAATAAAGGTGGAGTTTTAACTTAGAAAGGGAGAATAGCTTCTATTATTATTATTGATAAAACATTAATAATTATTATCATTACTGTCGCTAGAAAGAAATCATCACCCTTGAATAGAAAAGTGGTTTTCCTAAAGTCCAAACTGGCCATATTGTTGAGGCCTTTGGCATTTCGCTCTCTGCTCTTACTTTGGCCTGAATCCTCAGCCTCATCACAAACAACCCCTTGATGAGTTCTCTGTATTCCCATCCAGGCAGGTATACAGGCCTGTCACTTCAACTGCTTGCATCAGGGCAGCTTTCACAAACAAAAACAAATCTTTCACAGATAACTTTATAAACAAGCAGCTACCAATGGGCTGGCCTCAAAGAAAAGTGACTCTATGGGCTACCAACCTAGAGAAGCTGCCCTCAAGTAACCCCATGAATGAAGGACCATTTGTCCATCAGTGAGCAGGCAACTGGCCAATGGGGATGAAAGAGAGGATAGATAACTGCCCTTCAGATCAACCTGGTTGCTGATCAATGTGGGCAGAAGGTGACAGCCAGAATAGGGGGATGGGGGTGAGTTCCTCAATTTGAACAACTAGAGGAGTAACTAACATCAAATGGGAATTCAAATTAGTTATGAAGATGCCACAGAGTTGATCAAATTTTTTGCTGGTTTCAGCCAGTAGATCTGACCCTGCCAAAAAAAAATACACTCTGTTCTTTTTATCAATTTGGATCTTTCAAGAATTCTATAAAGTGTTATACTGACATTGTTGGCAAAGTTTAAAACAAAATCTTCAATAATTGGGTCAAAAACAGACTTTATAATTGGAATTAAGCATAGAGAATATCTGATCAAATTTCTTCTTTTATAGAGGAACAAGTCTGAAACTCATAGAGGTACAATGATTTGCTCAGAGTCACACAGCTCACAAGCAACAGAGCCAGAAGTAACACTGGAACCTTTGGTTTCTAAGTCCAGTTACCTTTTCCTTACTCCTAGGTGACTTCCTTGGGTCTTAGACCATAAGTTTGGAGGCATTCAACCTTTTTGTAGGGCAAACAACCTTGCCCAGCAGGAAGATGTCAAGAGTGTGAACCTCCCATCCAAATAAGCCCAGCGCCAATGAAAGCACAGAGCACAGGAGGCACAGGATGAACCACAGAACACATGCCTGAAGCCTTAGTAAGGTCAGCATGGACCACTGTAAAAGAACATTTCATTTTAATTGATGTTGAAACATCATACTCCACAGCAATTTTGTTCTAAGGAACAAAGAAAGGCACCCTGAGCTGCCTTGAAGTAAAACTGCTGTAGAAACTGGAGACTCCCTCAAGTTCACTCTCAGACAGCGGGCCCAGAGGACAGTCACTGTGTGGGATGCTGACCCGGCGCTTTGTGTGCATTTGGACACGGACACGGGCAGCCAGTTACCAAAGAGCCGCTGCTTCCTCCTGTCATGTCATGAGCCAACGCCTAGGGGGCGGTCTCGACGTGCTCCACAGCCCAGAGCACCACTGCTCCTATCAGAACAACCGAAATGACACAGCAGGGGCTTTTCGCTTTTTAATTTACTTCAGCATTTTAAGGGAAAGGAAAGACACAATCCCAAAGTGAGTATACAAAGCCCACCTTACTGAGGCAGAAAAATATTTAAAATATATGTATTATTAGATCACTTACTTTCTACTTTCAAAATCAGTTTTGCTTTAAAAAAAAAAAAAAAACCTGTCCTAAAAGTCAAGAGTATGTTTCTATACCTTTCTATGGCATATGGCAAGCTTTAATGACAACAGAATAACATCATCTCCTGATTAAAATGGCTGAAACGACCTGCTTTTATTCCTGCTACAACCTGCCCTGTAACATAATGACCAGCTTTAAATCCATCAAAGTGGAGTACACAGTGCGATTGTAAAGGTTCAGACATTGAAATCCAGTAAATTTTATATGCTATTCAGTCAAGGGATGCTCCCGAATAGAGCTCAGACCTGCTGAGCTTAGGTAGTCAATTCCTCAATTCCTAATCATTCATCACAGCCAGGGACATGCATCTACCTCCATCTCTCCAATTCATTCCCAAAATACTTTCCTGAGCCTTGAGCAGGATATGCAAGGGTTTCAAGAAACTTAAAGTGAAGGAGAGTTTAGCAATGCTTAAAATCCCCATCGCCATGTGTAAGAAGAAAAAATATACTTTTTTTTTTTTAAAAAAAGGCAAGAAGAAATCCAAATAATTGAAATTAACTGATATTATTGAGTGACTTAAAAATAGCTAGGCAGGATTGATAATTATCATTGTGGATAATATCAAAATATACGTATGTATATGTGTGTATCCACATATCCTGCCATATCCGAGGAGTCGGGTTTTGTTACGTGTATGTTTGCATATGTGAACAATTCTAGGGAAGATTATCTTGCACACAAAGCAAACGGCCCTGCCCCCATTGTGAAAGAAGCAGATCCCCCGAGATTAGGAAAGAAGGAATTGCTTATGGTCAGCAGAGGCCGGGAGAACAATGGAGACCCCAGCTAAAGGCACAGCAGCAGCAGCCTGCTAGGATGGGTGGGGACTGACCACATGGCCATTGCAAACTAGATGGCATTGTCAGTGTCACCAGAAGTGACTAAAAAGGGCTCAAATTAGCAATTGTTATGATTAGCAGGTGGTTTAAGAGATATGAGGGCCACGAAGTGACTCGGGATATGGGGGAGGTGGGGTGGATACCAAAATGCATTTCACCTTTGCTATAGCATAAAATGAGAGGCTTAGAAGCATTTTCCTACCTGAATATAAGAATTACAGATTCATTTAAGGAACAATAATAGAGATGTCTAAAATAAAAGTAGTCTCCAAGAGAAAAAAATTGAAAATGTCCACTTCCTTAAAATAATTTTGCTATGCTCTTATACAATCATTGTAGATCAATTGTGATAAAAGCAGAAATTTAGATGCTGTCAAATTATAATAGAAAAAATACCTCTAATTTTTTAAAGCCAACTTAATTTGTCCTACACAGTCCTATCTAAATGAAGTTTTAGACAATTGAACAAACTTTAATAAATTATCCCTTTTTAGCACTTACTTATTTTCTAACTTTTCATAGAGTTTCTCACAAAACTGATTACTTCTTATATAGATACAGATCAGAATGTTCATGTTTTGCCTCTCTACTTCATGAGCCATCTTAGAACACAAGCAAACAATTAACAGACTGTTTTTTTTATTCTTTCTTTTAATTTTTTTATAATAAATCTTCAATAATGAGTGACTCTGCCAAGAAAGTGGCTCTAGGAATCTGCAAGACAGAATGTCAGGAATGGTCAGTGTCCTTCCTGCCCATCACTGTCCTCAGGTGTAGTCACTGGACTAGATTCATGTACAGTTAAATTTGGGACCAAATAGTCAAAATTTCTCTTTTGCAGTTACTAATATCCATGGCTCAGAGGTTAAAGCGTCCGCCTCCAATGCGGGAGACCCGGGTTCGATCCCTGGGTCAGGAAGATTCCCTGGAGAAGGAAATGGCAACCCACTCCAGTAATCTTGCTTGGAGAATCTCATGGACTGAGGAGCCTGGTGGGCTGCAGTCCACGGGGTCACAAAGAGTCGGACACAACTGAGTGACTTTACTTACTTACTAATATCCATAGGTATGCATGATGAATACTGAAGACTGAATCAGGAACATAAAAACTTATTTTCCCAGGGTCATCTTTCTACAAGTCTGAAGCTTACAGATGGTACTCACTGGACAGAGGGTCCGACTGCATCAAAACTCATTCCAATACATGTCTGGGGAAAACTGGGGGATTGATTTGTGAGAGGTTACTCTGCTGTGCAACTCCATACAACTTCATGAAATAAAAAAGACCATTTCAGTGAAGGGACCTAGAACTTATTATCAACTCATATTGAAGTCCAATAGGTTTGGTAGATATTTTTGCATTGAAAATGTCAGTGAGACCCCAAGCCATGTAAAGTGGACAAAGAGGCCATTACTTAGCAGAATCAAAGTATGAAAAAACTGTACCAGTTAGGGTGTTACTAAGTTTTATTAGGCTTGTTACAAAACTTAAATATATTTGAAACAATATCGTGGATCTCTCTTTTGCTCTCATTTTGTTCATAGAAAACTTGACCACTATAAGCCTATCTTTGGACTCAAATGATTCAGATATAGGTCAAATGAAATCCCAATAATTCAATACCTGTAATTTGGGACTCTTCCTTAGGTGCCTGAAGGTATGTTCCTATTTTGCATGTATCATAATTTTACATAAATGCCTCTACAACTAAAATAAATTTGCAATATATGAGCAAGAAGTTACTTACAAAAGCACAGTGGAAAATCTGCCTCATTCCTTTATAGCTCCTACCACACAAGCAGAGGACCCTGCATTTTTCTGACTAATTTCAGCAGATTTTTTAGCAATCTAGATCACTTACAAAAACACATTTAATAACTTACCATTTCCAGACTGCTATTCTGGTTGGCCCAAATTCACTGAGGAATAACATAGTTTCCTCCTAACTGATTTACTTCAGTCATGGCTTAGGAAGAGTTAGGTAGCCAAGAAACTGCTAGCTCTTGTTCCCATCCTGAATCATCTTATCAGTAATGATGTAATGTGCCTACAATAGTGAACAGACCATCTAGCTCCTGGTGCTGCCAGACCAAAAGGGGTTTTTGTCTCCTGGATTACTGGAGAAATTAAGGGCACATGGCCCTGGCTGGCCTCAGTGGTGCACTTGGTGTGATCTCTGATGTTTGTCCCCATCCTCAGTTGTATTGATTCCCATCCAAATGGTCAAACCTGAACAAGCCTTTTAAAACATGAAATAATAGGCTGCTTGTATCCTGCAGGTAACAAGACCATTCAGCCACAATTGGAACCATTTTCCAGCAAAGTTGATGCATTTGTACCTCACCTGACTGAACAGAAATTAACCCCCATTCACAACACTGACCCCATACAACTCACTCAGCCTACTGCACTTGAACATATTCATTTTGATATGTTATTCACAGACTGTTGCTATGCACTTATGTATTTAAGTTGTTGCATGCAGGCAATCAAGAGATCCAGTTATTTATCTTTTTCATTAGAACTATGTTGGTGAGAATGAATGTAACACAGTTTTCAGGTAATATCTCTCAATTCTGAAATAAAAGGAATATCATCTTCAATCCAACTACCCAAAATGTCAAGGTAAATAGGAAAAATTTTAGTAGAAAAAGCTCAAATGCCTTTGGTGTTTTTGTTGCTGATTTAAATGCACAGATGTTGGAAACAGATACAAACATGAATGCTTCTTAACAAAGATTCACATACAAATGTCTGCATAATATAGTTAAAATTTAACATATAACCTATATCCAAGAGTTCTCTCAGTCCATTTTGCTTTTAGCATCAATGAACCCTAAATAAAAATATGGTTGCCTAAATAAATGACAAACTTTCTATATCACACATTCTAGTTTGTTTATAAGCATATCTTAGTTCTATAATTATAGCTTTTACATGAGTATGTAGTTTAAAATTAAACAAATAAATGCATTTAAAAGAATGACATTGCTGTTACGTTTGCAGTTACCCAAGCCCAACACTCAGTGATGTAAAAGTATAATTATCCCACCTTGACATCACTGTAATATTTGATCCATGCCACAGGAACCACTCAGTACCATGGACAGAGAAGGTACAACCTATCTAAGGAATGACTATGGTATTTACTTCAACTGGACATATATGAAAAAAGAAAGCTGAAGTTCATGGCTAAGTAACACAGTAAAAATAAACTCTGATTTTTCAGGATTAATTAATTGTTTATTACACTAAGGGCATTTGTTTTAGCTAAGACTGTAAGTCCATGAAAGTTTTGTTGTATTGTGTTCCCAATTGAAAAATGAAGAACATAGTAAATTTAAAATACATGTTATTAAAAATAAATAAATAAATAAATAAAATACATGTTATTTTAATTATGGAAAAAAGTCTTGTTTCAATATGCATCTTTAAGAATAACTCTAAAAGCAATAAAACAATTTGTGAATTTGCTAAGGAGTCTTTCCAGCTGTTAACATTAGTTGGTATTTGGTCTTCATGTATATGTAATACACATATTATGCATTTATATATATGCATAGTGCATATATAATATAGCCATATATATGTTAGCAATATTCTTAAAGAGTAGAACTTTTACTTAAGAAAAACCTTATGCCTGATTGTTGACATCCACTGACTGAGCTTTTAATCAAGGAAAGTAGTAGCAAAATAATTTTAACAGACTTGTGGCAATTTGAAAGTATTATAATTTATTTCAGATATAAAGCCAAAAGACAATTTAAATTCACAGTTTAATTGAGCAAATATTTTAAATCCTACATATAAGATAATTTACTAAACTCTGGGTGGTTCAAACATGAATTAAATATGACCACTGCTTCTGAAGAACTCAGAATCTAATGAAAAATTGATATGGAACAGGAAAGAAACAAGCATGTATTGAGTGCCTGTTATTTACCAAACACCATACTATGAAATTTACATATATTATACTGTTTTGGTAGATATTATTAAGGCTATTTTTAAATATAAGGAAAGTGAGGTTCAGCAAGGTTAAATACTCTTTCCAGATCACTTAGCTGATAAGTTATAGAATCAGAATTCAGGCTGTTTCTAATTCCAAAGGCTATGCTCTTGTTTGTGTACCCAAGGATGCCCCAGAGGGAGAGGTGAACAACTCTGAACTGCAAAATGAAGGAAGGAGCCGCAAAGCAGGTGGCATTTTAGCCTGAACTATTTAACCAATCATTTACAGACAGTACAAGACAATGCTTATTTCCCAGTTTACACTTACAACATGTCTATGAGTCTATGTTTGTAATTGGTCTCTTGATTTTTCCTGCTAAAGGAAGGCATTTGTTACAAAGATAATCCAAAATGTGACATAATCCATGAGTCTTTTATGTTTACATGTTTTGGCAACAATTCCAAAAGTATATTCCTACTAATTTTGTTAGCAAAGGCTATTGAAATGATTTTGTATTCCTGCAGCACAGAAAATTGATGATAGAAATTGGCCTAGGGCTACTGAGTCACCTAATGACAGCAACTTTAATTTAAAATATGTTGCGGGTAATAGACCAAGTGGATAATCCACTTGTGGATAATTGAGAGTGTATCTGTGCCCACATTTTAAGATCCAGATATTTCATAGAGGTCCTATAACATAACATGTCATAAAATAACCTGTTCCCAATGCACTAGTATCCATTAAAATCAATAAGGTTTTGCAAGCCATGCATATGATAGATAGTATGAAATGTAATTAGTATTGGGAAAATTGCTATAAAATCTCAAGCTCTTTGTGCTTAAATGTACTCAAGATGTTTTCACTGAGACTTCTCTTTTAGCGAAACCTGGTGAATAGAATCTGAAGGATTAAATAATTGGTGTCATGCTGATTTTTAAGCAAACGAAGCCTATTATTTCTGTGCACAGGAAAACAAAATTTTATTATTGCAAGAAAAACACTACTTTGATGGCACTTTCTGAAAAGAGGTGAAAAGCAGAATTTGACAGCCCTTGGGCTGAAATTTTTGTATCCTATATCTGACCTGCTGGGAATAAATTATCTGAGGCTGACATCCCTTAGGCTAAGCGTTTATAATGGAAAACACCCCCCCCAAAGCCTTAAATATGAAATAATACCATGAGACACCATAATTTAGAGTCTCTAAAAATATTCACAATGAGGCATACAAAAACACATATGCTAGAACCAAAAGATGCTTGGAAGGAGAGAGAAGGAGAACATAAATGCACTTTTTCTTTCTTTCTCTTTAACCTTATCTATGCATTCCTGGGTCACAGAAGCATTGTGCTGACTCTGGATGAAAACACCCCTTTGATGGAGGATACATGCTGAAAGGGAGAATTCTGAATTATGTTCTCTAAATTATCCAAGGCTTGGAGAGCAAGTATTGATTTTGAAAATGACTGAGCCAGACCTCGTACTGCAGAGCCCCCTCCCTCCTCGCGCCCCAAAGCACAACAAGAGATCTCGGGCACTGTGCAGCCGCCACGAGGCCCTGGACTGGCATTGTTTCAAAAAATCAGAAAGTCATCCATCAACCATAGAACCATTGGAATAAGTACATGGTAGCTAAAGACACATTTTATCTGCTCACAGGCTTCAATTCAATGAGCTATGAGGAGAATTAGAATGATATTGGACCGATTAACTAATGCACTCTGGGAACCATGAACTGTTAAGGTGTTTATTTTGCTGCCCCACATAAAAGAATGAGAAGTTTATCTGCATAGTTAAGCCGTTCTGTTTGCTCCTGCCATAAATAACTCCGAAGCGCTTCTGAGCCAGACCTCTTTTACAGAGGCAGATTGAGAACCAGAATTGGTCTGTAATTGCTTCCATACTTTGTAAACAATTTAGGCGCAGCACAAACTGCACTGTCATTAGGAGTGGTTGTATGTGTGCACATGTGCAAGCACATGTTCACCTTCTGGGGTATGGTTTCTTTGGCACTGTTACTAGATATTAAATTTATGGGGGAAACAAAGACTAAAATTATTCATTTCCATGCATTGAGAACATCACTTAAGTTTTATTCAGTTAGTTGTGGTGATGAGCATAATGAGCAGATCACAGACTACACCAGACGGCACTAGACCTTTAATTTATATGCTTCCAAAAGTATATTTTCCATGTCTGAAGAACTAATAGGGTGCAGCTGAATGAGATTTATGCTTATTTTCACATGGCTACATTTCCAGAACAGCTAGATACAAAATTCCAAGTCCCTTATCCTTATATATTTAAAATCAAAATTTGGTTGTTTTTAATTAGCAAATAAATTCTCAGACTTAGTACATGTTGTAAGAGATACCAGTTCAAGCAAGACACAATTTAGATAGAGCAGGATTTCTCAACCTTGGCACTACTGGCAATTAGAGCTTAGATAATTCTTTGCTGTGGGCTGTCCTATTCATTCTAGGAATTTTAACAGCATCTCTGGCCTCCACTCATTAGATACCAGTAACACTCCCTTCCCACCAAGTAGTGAAAACCAAAAATGTTTCCAGACATTAACAAATGTCCTCTAGGGGGCAAAAGCCTTTCTGGTTGAAAATCATTAATTAAGATTCCCTTTTTTCTAAGTTTTTGAAAGAAAGTGTGAATGCTTTCCAAAGCAATGTTATAAAACAGAAGAACTCCACTTTCAGTTTCACTGGTCCCAGAACATATTATGCAGAGCAACCATGATGATTGAGAGATGGTCCAAGAATTGTTAGGCTTTTTTCCAGGTGTCATGCTCTAATTTTTTGATATAATATTATAAAATACTCACATCATCTGAAAATAGAATTTTCTAAACTATCTGTAGTATTGTTGAAATTTGGAGTAAGAAAAGTTTCAAGGCTCTCTTGAGTCCCTTCTTTTTATAGTAGTTTTTACAAAATGGTCTAATTCCTTGGCTTGCTATAGTTAAAAATATTACACTGAAATTTCTCTCATAGAAACTCTCTTATTTACTTTTTCCATGGCCTTTTGAAGGATATGCAATTGAGTAATGGCACTGATTTCATTACCAATTCCTCCTGAAAGGGGGCAATTTTACTGGGTCAAGGTTGAAATAAGTCATGGGATAAAAAGAAACCTAACCTACCTCTAAAACACTCTGCAACTTAGAAGTTATTATGTTGGAGACATGTCTACATAGACCCAAAGACAAGTCTAGAGCTGGCTCCTATCCAGTGAATTTGGGCAGTAGATTTAGTCAAATAGATCCTTCACCACTCCCTGTCTCTTGCCAACATGGCATGGGGTGGTTTGAATGATCTAGACTAAACAATTTTTAGGACATTATAAATTCATGTTGTTTGGAGGATAAATTTAACTTGGGTGATGTTTTATATATAATTTATATTTCTCTTTCTACACCAGCACTTTCCAAAGTATAAACATAACCACAGACGTCTATTCAAAATAAGTTTGGGAAGAACTGGGTTACACATAATAAAATGAGCTTAGTAGCTGCAGTTTTTCTCAGAGCCCTTAATACGTCAAAATGCCTTGTGATCCTCAAGAAATCCTTTCATATTAGGGCTATTTTAAGAAACTAGTTTTCCTCATGATGCATTTCAGGAAATAATATGTACAAATCAGGGTAAATGTCTGGTTTTGTTTTATGAAGATAAAATCTGAAGTTTCTTTTCTCTGTACCACCTTACACCTTGGACTTTGACTCCATCACTTTTGAGAGCGATGGTCATGTTGTCTGCAGATGTATGGCTTATAGATAAGCCATAACTGTCTCAGATACAGCTATACAGAATATGTCAACCCTTGGGTTGGGAAGATCCCCTGGAGGAGGGTATGACAACCTACTCCAGTATTACTGCCTGGAAAACCCCATGGACAGAGGAGCCTGGCAGGCTCAGTCCATGGAGTCACAAAGAGTCAGACATGACTGAAGTGACTTAGCACATGTATGCACATGATATCTGTAGGCATGATGATGCTCTCAGAAAAACACAGGATTACCACCAGATGGCCCAGATTCTAGTCTCTGCTCTATGAGATACTAATTCTGAGAATTTAAATAGGTCATTTGACCTCTTTGTGCCTCCGTTTTCTCACTTTCACAGTAGGCACAAATATCCCTGATTGATATTTCACAGATCGTGCAAGTTTCAGATGGGTGTATGTATGTAAAAAGCCCATCCTCACCACCAAAGCTCATGTTGATGGCATGTACCTTTGACAGGATGTAATGAGATGAGCACTTCAATTCTGTGGAATTCTTCCTTAAATCCATAATCCCAGTCAAATCAGAAGAAAAAAAGAAAAAGACAAATCTAAATCATGAACCAGTATACAAAATATCTTGGCAATACTCTTAAAGATATAATGATCTCAAAAGAAGAGAAAACTAAAAAACTGTCACAGATTGGAAAGTAACTAAGGAGAAATGATGACAAAATACAATGTAGTATCCTACACTGGATTCTGGAACAGTAAAGAGCATTATCAGATAAGCAAAATCTGGATAAAGCCTGCAGTTTGGTTAATACTATAGTTTCTTAGTTTTGGAGAAATGTCCATGTTGTGTAAAATGTGAATATTAGAAGAAACTGGGTGAAAAATCTATATGACCCCTAGTTACTATCTTTGAAACTCCTATAAATCTAAAAATACTTTAAAATGAAAAAAGGAAGCATCAGTATATTATACTTCTTGTTTGTGCTGCTCCCTAAAAGCCTGGTTTCTTTCCTCCTGTCTCTCTCTCTCCCCCTCCCTCTTCCCTTTCTCCCCCTTCATCCAGCCCTCTGTAGCTCTGTCTCTCTCAAGTCTTTCTCAATATGAGTCTCAAAATTCCTAAAGAAACTAACTGAACAGACCAACTGAGGACTGGTGGGGGAGTCATACTATGAGGATGGGGTATTGACTGCTGCTAGTAGTCAGTAAGGTGAACAGAAGAGTTCCTAGAGGAAGGGGTATTGGGTAATGGGCAGTTCAACCGATGTTCACTACACAAGCTGAGACATAAAAAAGAACCATTCCCTCACATTCCTCTAACTCACTCCAGTCATCTTGCTTCTGAAAAGCCTATATAATCAACCTAGCAGAAAATTTAGGCCTATTACAACGATGAGTCATAGCAACAGTAGCAATTCTGAATATAGAGACAAAGTTAGAAACATAAAAGAATCTATTTTTTTTCTTACATCTTGGTGGTAGAATAATTTTTGCCACAGGTATTCTCCCTTTTACATAGATTCTGTTAATAACAAAATATTGGTATCTTCTAAAACTAAATAATAGTTAAATTACCCTATCTAAAGGAAAAAACTGTGAAACTCATCGCTGTAAGAGGCATCTCCTTAAACTACGAGACAAAGTAGTAAAGCAGTAAGAGAGGCATCATACCGACCAGTAGCAGAATGTTTTGCTCAATGTGGTCTGAATAATGAGAAAATGTATTATAATGAGAAACTGTATCATCCTTTATCCGTTCGTCCGTTCAGTCGCTCAGTCGTGTCCGACTCTTTGCGACCCCATGAATCGCAGCACGCCAGGCCTCCCTGTCCATCACCAACTCCCGGAGTTCACTCAGACTCACGTCCATCGAGTCAGTCATGCCATCCAGCCATCTCATCCTCGGTCGTCCCCTTCTCCTCCTGCCCCCCAATCCCTCCCAGTATCAGGGTCTTTTCCAGTGAGTCAACTCTTCGCATGAGGTGGCCAAAGTACTGGAGTTTCAGCTTTAGCATCATTCCTTCCAAAGAAATCCCAGGGTTGATCTCCAGAATGGACTGGTTGGATCTCCTTGCAGTCCAAGGGACTCTCAAGAGTCTTCTCCAACACCACAGTTCAAAAGCATCAATTCTTCGGCGCTCAGCCTTCTTCACAGTCCAACTCTCACATCCATACATGACCACAGGAAAAACCATAGCCTTGACTAGATGGACCTTAGTCGGCAAAGTAATGTCTCTGCTTTTGAATATACTATCTAGGTTGGTCATAACTTTTCTTCCAAGAGACTCACGTCCATTGAGTCTGTGATGCCATCCAGCCATCTCATCCTCGGTCGTCCCCTTCTCCTCCTGCCCCCAATCCCTCCCAGCATCAGGGTCTTTTCCAATGAGTCAACTCTTCGCATGAGGTGGCCAAAGTACTGGAGCTTCAGCTTTAGCATCATTCCTTCCAAAGAAATCCCAGGGTTGATCTCCTTCAGAATGGACTGGTTGGATCTCCTTGCAGTCCAAGGGACTCTCAAGAGTCTTCTCCAACACCACAGTTCAAAAGCATCAATTCTTCGGCGCTCAGCCTTCTTCACAGTCCAACTCTCACATCCATACATGACCACAGGAAAAACCATAGCCTTGACTAGATGGACCTTAGTCGGCAAAGTAATGTCTCTGCTTTTGAATATACTATCTAGGTTGGTCATAACTTTTCTTCCAAGGAGTAAGCGTCTTTTAATTTCATGGCTGCAGTCACCATCTGCAGTGATTTTGGAGCCCCCAAAAATAAAGTCTGACACTGTTTCTACTGTTTCCCATGAAGTGATGGGACAGAAAGATATGTGAAGGGTGGGCTCCAATTCTACTTCCCTGCAATTCCATAGGCTCTGGCTTCTTTCTATGGAGGCTTGTCCACTGATGACTAACAACTGTGCCATATGGAAAAACATTCTGCTGTTCTCCCCAGACACACTGGAGACTACAGATCTCTTGAGGTTGTCCTGGGACTATCTGCCTGGACATTGCACACGACCGTTTCTATTTTACCATTACCATATCATGCTGGTCACATGAGATATGCCAAAGAAAGAAGGTACTGTACAAACCCACCCTTGGATTCTCTTACCTAGCTGCCCCTAATTCCAGTTAAGTCATGGAAGGAATGGCAGGATAAAAGCCCTTCCCAAGGAAAACCCAGGATCCCAGCTCCACTCTTGCTCCTCTTCCTCCCTTCATTTCCTCTAGGTTTGGACAAATGGACACAGACTGATCTCTTATTCTCCTAAATCTTTATTTATGCCAAGACCTCAGCTTTTGAAACTGAAAAACAAGAATTTGGCTCTTATTCAACCGTATCATCCTTTTCCTGGAGCAGTAAGCTCAGGAATGCTCTGGCTGCTGCTTATGTGGAAGAGGGGGTCACAGAATAAAAGGAATCGTTGAGAATATAAAACATAATTTTAATATAGTATATCAAGTAGTATCCTGCTCTACCTCTATGTTTAAATATATTTTATACTATCTGATTTATATCCATAGTTTCCAAAACAAGGATTTGAGAGAACATAATGAATGTAAAACACAGATACATTGACAATAGAACAATTAATCTGAGACCAAAAGAGAAATCAAGGACCAAGTTCTATTAACCAACACTCAGAAGCATAACAGTTTAATATCATCATCATCATCACCATCATCGTTCTTGAGTACCTACTAAGTGAAAGATTCTGTGCTAAGTATTTATACTTTAACTTCATTAGTAAACAAGAATTAATTTCACCTTCACCACAATCCTAGCCTAATAGATACTTTTATCACCATTTTACTACAAGCACAGTGAGTGTCCCTGGACTTTAGCAGCTTGAAGATTCTCCCAAGGAAAACACAATGGTGTGGTTGACACTGTGATATACGACCAAGATCCCCCTTATGCTGATGGCAGTCAGCCTCAGCTGCAGAGAACTGCCTTGCTTCAAGGTCACTCCCCTTCCTAGGATTGTACTTCCTATGACTGATCAATGGAGGATAAAGGTCTGGCTATCCTGACCCAGACAACTCTGAAGGGCCAGACTAGCTGTAGCATTCCTCACAGAACGTATTACAGTGTGACTGTGTCCTTGTAAGCATGTATAATGTATGAAGATGAAGTTATATTAACAGAACAGTGAAGCAGTGTTCCTAACAGCTGCTATAGACCTTTGGCCAAGAAACTGTATTCCTGTCTCAGAGGTGCTTTCCTTCTGACTCTAACATCTATCTACTTTCCTTCTGTCACCTGCTTCCTGACAAGTCACCAAAAGGAAGACAATTTTCTTCATCACAATAATGATAACTTACCTTTGCCAAGAAAAATAGGTGGATACAAACAATCACTATTTAAAATACATTGGTTTTAGACGGAAGCTTGATTGACTGATGAGGAAGAGCTAAGCAATTCACTCAGGAATGAGATCCAAGGGATCGAGCTACCAATCCCCTTCTCTATCCACTTAGCATGACAGGGCTCAGCAGAAGGAAGTCCAGGTCCAAACCCATGTGCACTGGGAGATGTCATACCCAGGGAGGGTAGATCTCCCTTCTGTGTTGTGGTACCAGGTTAGGTATAATACTGGGAACCACAGTGCTTGATACACTCTGGGGAACCGTCTTACACAGGAAAGACATGCAGTTTGTTCTAAGTCGGTCTCAATTTCAAGCCCCATGTTACAAGATAAAGCTGAATTCCAGTGAATAAGTTGTGAATTACCTTGTGAGTATGGGCTGTGAAGGCAGCCAAAGCAGATAATTCTTGCCTGTTAAGTGGATTTATCACATGTTCAATTGTGTAATTACTTTTTAAAAAAATCCATTTTTCCCATTTTATTGTCGTGAAGGTACAAAGGAGACATTTTGGATAAAGAAATCATTATTTAGGCGAGGGAATAACAACTGTTCCTCTTGTAAAGTTGAGCTCTTATATCCATTAAGTGGTTCAAAGAAAGGATCAGTAACTGGAGGCTGCTCACTCCCTGCCCCTTTACTTAGACGAAAATAATGCTTGTCTTATAAGGAGATAGCTAAATAGATGACATTATTGGAAGGACAATGAGAAACCTCCATGGATCCAGCAATCTTTTGTGAAGCACTTGCCACGGTGCCTGAAATTCCACCATTAGTAAATCACTCCTTTGGGGCAGGTCTTGAAAATTTTCTGATACTCAGAACTTCACCCAATTAATATATCAGTAATGCAGTGGGGCTAGGGGTGGGGGGGTGACTAATATCTTAAGTCATTTAAGAACTGGGACATCAGAAGAAGCATGGCAAAGGAAATAAAAAAAAAAGAAAAAAAATTGAATAGGGCAAGTGACGCAGAATAACCAACAGGAGCAATATGTAGTTCATATAGTACAATTTTCACGATGACAAAATTGAGTTTGTAGAGTAATACTTTCTAAAGCTTTCCTCAGACAATAGTTGACCAGGCTCTAATATGCTGTCCTCTGATACAAGGTTTCAAGGTCAAATAAATTTGGGAAATTTTGAAACAAACAAGTGTAACAAGTTTCTGTCTTACAAGGCTCCATTAGTGCTAATGTACATTGTAAATCTAGGGATAGAGAGAAGGAAAGTAAATATAGGATCACATTCATGTAAAATTGCTTAGCATCTTCCAAGACTAATCGCTATTTAAATGCTTCTCTCGAAAGATGAAATGGCATGCCCATGGCAAATAAAAAATAGAGGCCAGCTTTTCTGACTCCTAGTTTAGTTTTCTATTGTACTGTGCTCAGATCCCATTATTTTGCTTTGGGTATGTCCAGAGCATGAAAAGAAATGCTCAGAGACTTAGAGACTGTAAAAAAAATACTCTTTCAGAACAAAACAAAAGCCATGTCTACAAGAGCATGAATATACTCACTGGACTGTAGAATGCACTGCTCACTCACTTGGTGACTTTGATGATTAAATAGATGTATCAGCCAGAGTATCAGGGAAATGTCCTTCCTCCATTGTCCTATCTCATCCCTTCACAGTGGTCTACTGGTAAAGAAGAGCAATACCTGGGGAAAAACAAGAAATGGCTTAACTCAGTTTAGAATAATTGAGATGCTCCTCCTTTATGCATACCTCCATAAAACAACCCTAAGCTCACCCAAAGAGTCGAGTGTAAGACCTAGGTTTTTACACTGGCTTACATAGCTTCTTCCATGAGAGCATTATCAATCAAATTATCTCACATTCCAGAAGGATAAAAATAAGATAACAATAAAAACATTATAAGAATCTGAGAAGCCAGAGAACTATGAAAGAGATACAATCTATAGAGGGATTAACTGGTATCAGAAGAAGCAAAATTCATGGAACAGAAAAGAAGCTAAAATATACATTTTGATAATTTCAGAGAGATCAGGAAGACTATAAGAAATGTGAAACAAGAAATAAACAGAGAACCAATTTGACTTTGGATATAAATGTATCCATCAGAGGGCAGACAGAATGAAAACCACAATCCCAGAAAGATAACCAAACTGATCACATGGATCATGGCTTTCTCTAACTCAGTGAAATTATGAGCCATGCTGTGTAGGGGCCACCCAAGATGGACAGGTCATGGTGGAGAGTTCTGACAAAACATGGTCCACTGGAGAAGGGAATGCCAAACCACCTCAGTATCCTGGCCTTGAGAACTTCATGAACAGTATGAAAAGGCAAAAAGATGTGACACTGAAAGATAAACTCCCCAGGTCAGTAGGTGTCACATATGCTACTGGAGAAGAGCAGAGAAATAGTTCCAGAAAGAATGAAGAGGTTGAGCCAAAGTGAAAACAACACCCAAGTGTGGAAGTGACTGATGAAGAAAGTAAAGTCTGATGCTGTAAAGAACAATATTGCATAAGAACCTGGAATGTTAGGTCCATGAATCAAGGTTAATTAGAAATGGTCAAACAGGAGATGGCAAGAGTGAACACTGACATTTTAGGAATCAGTGAACTAAAATGGACTGGAATGGGCAAATTTAATTCAGATGACCATTATATCTACTACTGTGGGAAAGAATCCCTTAGAATAAATGGAATAGCCCTCATAGTCAACAAGAGTCTGAAATGCAGTACTTGGGTGCAATCTCAAAAATAACAGAATGATCTCTATTCACTTCCAAGGCAAACAATTCAATATCTGAGTAATCCAAGTCTATGCTAATGCCAAAGAGGCTGAAGGTGAACAGTTCTATGAAGACCTACAATATCTTCTAGAACTAACACCAAAAAAAATGTCCATTTCATCATCAGTTCAGTTCAGTTCAGTTCAGTCGAGTCGCGCAGTCGTGTCTGACTCTTTGCGACCCCATGAATCGCAGCACGCCAGGCCTCCCTGTCCATCACCAACTCCCG
>SJXQ01004078.1:0-18202 GCA_006408695.1 Aepyceros melampus | reverse complement strand
ATTTTTAAAGGACTTACATACTTATATAAGATTTAATATATATGCACATATAAATCATTCAAGTAGATTTTTAAATGCATAAAGCAAAGACTAACAGTGTTCATCTCAGTAGTGAGACTACAAAACATGGTTCTTCTCATACATTTTAGTATTTTCTGAAAGTTTTAGATGGTCATGTTCATGAATTAGGTAACTACCATGAGGCTCATTATCAGCAATTTCTTCTTAAATGGTCTATTTTCAATGCAGTATCAATAAAAAATCAAGCTGTCATTGAGGGAATTGACAAGCTTATGCTAAAGTTTATATAAAAACTAAAATGGTGAAGAATATTCAGTAAAAATATTGAGAATATTGAGTAAGAGTAAGAAATTATTTATCAGATCAAGTTGTAATTTTTTTAAAGAAAACAAGGAGCACATGGAAGACTGTACTGGGAAACAGTCTCATAATTTGAATTACAAAAAAAATCATAAACAGAATAAAAGCACTACCCATAAAAGAAAAGACTGCCAAATTAAATGGTATTAAAATTAACAAAATCTGTTTTTTAAAAAATATCTTTAGAATAGTGAAAAGGCAAGCCATAGCATGGGGAGATAAGATTCACTGTACTTAAAACCAGCTAGTGTTTCACTTTTTGAATTTATAAAGACTTCCTAACAGTAAAAAAGATGACTCACATTCCAATAGAAAAATAAAGAAAACATGAATAGGCACTTCACAAAAGAGAATTTTCAAGTAGATAATAAGTAAAAGATCCTAAACCTTAGATTTAAAAGGAACTAAAAATTAAAATGCAATAATATTACAACTATACACATACAAGACTGGCCAAAAAATTGATAATACCAAAAATATCATATGCTATCATTTACTTGTGGAATCTTTAAAAAAATGCCACAAATGAACTTATTTATGAAGCAGAAATAGACTCACAGACTTAGAAAACAAACCTATAGTTTGTAACCAAAGGGAATGTGGTAGGGTATAAAGAGGAGCTTTGGATTAACATATTCAGACTACTATACATAAAATAAAAAAACTGGACCTATTGTAGAGCACAGGGAACTATGTTCAATATCATGTAATATCTTATAATGGAAAAGAATTTGAAGAAGTATATCTATAAATTGGTACAGACACTGCGGAAAATATTTTGTCAGTTTTTACTTAAAAATAACCTTGCCCTAAGACCAAGCAATTCTATACTTAGGCATATATTCAACACAAATACATGCTTATGTGTAACAAAAAGATTTTGCAAGAAAATAAAGAAGATATTAGAGAAGGAAATGGCAACCCATTCCAGTATTCTTGCCTGGAGAATCTCACAAACTGAGGAGCCTGGCAGGCTACAGTCCAAGGGGTTGCAAGAGTTGGACACAATTTAGCAACTAAACCACCACCACCACCAAAGATGTGATATATACATTAGTGGAGTATTATTCAATTATAAAAAAAGAATGAAATAATGCCATTCACAGCAATGTGACACACAAGAGTGTCATACTGAGTGACGTAAGTCAGAGAAGGAGGAATATCGTATGGCATCCTTTATATGAACAATCGATGGTGGAGTCAGTGGTGACCTCCTCCCAGAGGGCTTATGCCATACCCAGGTCTACTGCACCCAGAGCCCCTGCCCCTACAGCAGTCTACTGCTGACCCATACCACTGCAGGAGACACGCAAACACAGTTCTGGTTCAGTTTCTGTGCGGCCTCTGGGTCCTGGTGCACACAAGGTTTGTTTGAGCCCTCTGAGTGTGTCTGGCCAGTATGGGGTTTGATTCTAAGTGCAATTTTGCCCCTCCTATAGTCTTGCTGGGGCTTCTCCTTTGCCCTTGAACGTAGGGTATCTTTTTTTTGGTGGTATCCAACATTAACCTGTCAACACCCATTCAGCAATGAGTTGTTTCCCCACCATTAACTCCAACACAGGCCTGCCAGAACTTACACAGGACTGGGGAAGCAGACTCTTGGAGGGCACAGACAAAAGCTTGTGCACACCAGGACCCAGGAAAAAGGAGCAGTGACCCCACAAGAGACTGACTCGGACTTGCCCATGAGTGTCCAGGAGTCTCCAGCAGACGTGTGGGTCGGGGGTGGCCTGTTGCAGAGTTGGGGGCACTAAGTGCAGCATTGCCTGCATGGGATCTTTTGAAGAAGATCACTATTATCTTCATTACCTCCACCAGAGTCTGGCCTCAGGTCAAACAACCAGGAAGGAGCCCAGCCTTGCCCATCAACAGAAAATTGGATTAAAGATTCTTTGCAGCCAAAGATGGAGAAGCTCTATACAGTCAACAAAGATAAGACTGGGAGCTGACTGTGGCTCAGATCATGAACTCCTTATTGCCAAATTCAGACTTAAATTGAAGAAAGTGGGCAACACCACTAGACCATTCAGGTATGACCTAAATCAAATCCCTTATGATTATACAGTGGAAGTGAGGATAGATTTAAGGGTCTAGATCTGATAGATAGTGTGCTTGATGAACTATGGAAGGAGGGGTGTGACATTGTACAGGAGACAGGGATCAAGATCATCCCCATGGAAAAGAAATGCAAAAAAGCAAAATGGCTGTGTGGGGAGGCCTTACAAATAGCTGTGAAAATAAGAGAGGCAAAAAGCAAAGGAGAAAAGGAAAGATATAAGCATCTGAATACAGAGTTCCATAGAATAGCAAGAAGAGATAAGAAAGCCTTCTTCAGCGATCAATGCAAAGAAATAGAGGAAACCAATAGAATGGGAAAGACTAGAGATCTCTTCAAGAAAATTAGAGATACCAAGGGAACATTTCATGCAAAGACGGGCTCGATAAAGGACAGAAATGGTCTGGACCTAACAGAAGCAGAAGATATTAAGAAGAGGTGGCAAGACTACACGGAAGAACTGTACAAAAAAGATCTTCACGACTAAGATAATCATGATGATGTGATGATCATGGAAAAAGCAAGAGAGTTCCAGAAAAACATCTATTTCCGCTTTGTTAACTATGCCAAATCCTTTGACAGTGTGGATCACAACAAACTGTGGAACATTCTTCAAGAGATGGAAATACCAGACCACCTGGGCTGCCTTTTGAGAAATCTGTATGCAGGTCAAGAAGCAAGACTTAGAACTGGACATGGAACAACAGACTGGTTCCAAATCAGGAAAGGAGTACATCAAGGCTCTATATCTTATTTAACTTATATGCAGAGTACATCATGTGAAATGCTGGGCTGGATGAAGCACAAGCTGGAATCAAGATTGCTGGGAGAAATATCAATAACCTCAGATATGCAGATGATACCACTCTTATGGCAGAAAGCAAAGAAGAACTAAAGAGCCTCTTGATGAAAGTGAAAGAGGAGAGTGAAAAAGTTGGCTTAAAACTCACCGTTCAGAAAACTAACATCATGGCAACCAGTCTTATCAATTCCTGGCAAATAATTGGAGAAACAATGGAAACAGTGAGAGACTTTATTTTTTGGCTCCAAAATCACTGCAGTGGTGACTGCAGCCATGAAATGAAAAGACACTTGCTCCTTGGAAGAAAAACTATGACCAACCTAGACAGCATATTAAAAAGTAGAGACATTACTTTGCCAATAAAGGTCCATCTAGTCAAAGCTATGGTGTTTATAGTAGTCATGTATGGATGTGAGAGTTGGACTATAAAGAAAGCTGAATGCCAAAGAGTTGATGCTTTTGAACTGTGGTGTTGGAGAAGACTCTTGAGAGTCCCTTGGACTGCAAGGAGATCCAACCAGTCCATCCTAAAGGAAGGTGAAGTCACTCAGTCGTGTCCGACTCTTTGCGACCCCGTGGACTGTAACCTACTAGGCTTCTCCGACCATGGGATTCTCCAGGCAAGAATACTGGAGTGGATTGCCATTTCCTTCTCCAGGGGATCTTCCCTGACCCAGGGATCGAACCCAGGTCTCCCGCATTGGAGGCAGACGCTTTAACCTCTGAGCTACCAGGGAAGCCCGCATCCTAAAGGAAATCAATTCTGAATTGATTCATTGGAAGGAATGATGCTGAAGCTGAAACTCTGATACTCTGTCCACCTGATGCCAAGAACTGACTCATTGGAAAAGACTCTGATGCTGGGAAAGATTGAAGGCAGGAGGAGAAGGGGATGACAGAGAATGAGATGGTTGGATGGCATCACTGACACGAGTTTGTGTAAACTCTGGGAATTGGTGATGGACAGGGAAACCTGGTGTGCTGCAGTCCATGGGGTAGTAAAGAGTTGGACATGACTGAGTGACTGAACTGAACTGATATGCAGACTCTAAAAAGAAGTGATACAAATGAACAACTTACAAAATACTAACAGATTTACAGACTCCAAGTAGGAGCTTGCCAGGGGGAAGGATGGATGGAAGGTAGGAAGGTATACTTAGGGAGTTTGGGTTGGGCATATACACACTGCTTTATTTTAAATGGATAACCAACAAGTACTTACTATATCACTTGGAACTCTGCTCAATGTTATGCAATAGACTGATGAGACAGAGAATTTGGGGGAGAGTGGATACTTGCATTTGTATGACTGAGCCCTTTCACTATTTACCTGAAGCTATCACAATATTGTGTGTTAATCGGCTATACCTCAATACAAAATTTAAAAGAAAAAAAAAAAGGAAAAAGAGTATATGCATTGTTGAATTTTCCTAATTATAAATTAGAAATAATTCAAACATCAATCAACAGAAGAATAGATAAATTATGGCATATCCATACAATGAGATAGTATCAAAATGGGAAGATACAGCTACATCCAATAACATTAATGAATTTGATGTTGAACAAAATGCAAGCCACAAAAAAGTAAGTAGTAAATTATTCTTTCATATAATCTTTGAGGATAACCAGTGATAGTAGAATTCATGATAGTAATTACCAGGAAGAGTATATTATTAAGAAGAAAGAAGTATGAGGAAATCCTCCAGGGACTAATAATATTCTATTTCTTCTAACATCAACACTGAAAATAGAAGAGGCTCTCAGGGCCTGCCACATATTGGATACTGATACAGAAATGTTCTTTACCCTCCTGTGCATGGCAGTCAGGACTGCTCATTGTATAACCTATAACATAAGGACAAAAGAGTGAGGCTACATGTCTTGCAAGGCATTTAAGCTCAAGGTCCCAAGTTTGGTTGCCTCCTATCCTGACATGATCTAGTCAGTCAAGATACAACACTGTGTGGTGGCTTGGGTCATCAGAACATGCATCAGAAGGGGTTTCCCATGTGGCTCAGTCAGTAAAGAATCCATCTGCCAGTGTAGCAGACTCGGATTTGATCCCTGGGTTGGGAACATCCCCTGGAAAAGGAAATGGTAACTTCAGCATTCTTGCCTGGGAAATCCCATGGACAGAGGAGCTGGAGGGCTACGGTCCAGTTCAGTTCAGTTGCTCAGTCGTGTCTGACTCTTTGCGACCCCATGAACCGCAGCATATCGGGTTTCTCTGTCCATCACCAACTCCCAGAGTTTACTCAAACTCATGTCCATCGAGTCGGTGTGTCATCCAAACATCTTATCCTCTGTCATCCCCTTCTTCTGCTTTCAACCTTTCCTAGCATCAGGGTCTTTTCCAGTGAGTCAGTTCTTGGCATCAGGTGAACAAAGAATTGGAGTTTCAGCTTCAGCATCAGTTCTTCCAATGAATATTCAGGACTGATTTCCTTTAGGATGGACTTGCTACATTTCCTTGCAGTCCAAGGGACTCTCAAGAGTCTTCTCCAACACTATAGTTCAAAAGCATCAACTCTTTGGCACTCAGCTTTCTTTATAGTCCAACTCTCACATCCATATATGACTACTGGAAAAACCATAGCTTTGACTAGATGGACCTTTATTGGCGAAGTAATGTCTCTACTTTTTAATATGCTGTCTAGGTTGGTCATAGTTTTTCTTCCAAGGAGCAAGTGTCTTCATTTCATGGCTGCAGTCACCATTGCAGTGATTTTGGAGCCCCCAAAAGTAAAGTCTCTCACTGTTTCCATTCTTTCCGCATTTATTTTCCATGAAATGATGGGACCAGATGCCATGATCTTAGTTTTCTGAATGGTGAGTTTTAAGCCAACTTTTTCACTCTCCTCTTTCACTTTCATCAAGAGGCTTTTTAGTTCTTCACTTTCTGCCATAAGGGTCATGTCATCTGCATATCTGAGGTTATTGATATTTCTCCTGGCAATCTTGATTCCAGCTTGTGTTTCATCTAGCCCGGCATTTTGCATGATGTACTCTGCATATAAGATAAATAAGCAGGGTAACAATATAGAGCCTTGATGTACTCCTTTCCTGATTTGGAACCAGTCTGTTGTTCCATGTCCAGTTCTAAGTCTTGCTTCTTGACCTGCATACAGGTTTCTCAAGAGGCAGGCCAGGTGATCTGGTATTCCCATCTCTTGAAGAATGTTCCAGTTTATCATGATCCACACAAAGGCTTTGGCATAGTCAACAAAGCAGAAGTCGATGTTTTTCTGGAACTCTCTTGCTTTTTCGATGATCTGACGTATGTTGGCAACTTGATCTCTGATTCTTTGCCTTTTCTAAATCTAGCTTGAACATCTGGAATTTCATAGTTAACGTATTGTTGAAGACTGTCTTGGAGAATTTTGAACATTACTTTCCTAGCATGTGAGATCAGTGCAATTGTGTGGTCGTTTGAGCATTCTTTGGCATTGCCTTTCTTTGGGACTGGAATGAAAACAGACCTTTTCCAGTCATGTGGGCACTGCTGAGTTTTCCAAATTTGCCAGCATATTGAGTGCAGCACTTTCACAACATCATCTTTTAATTTGAAATAGCTCAACCTGGGCTATAGTCCATGGGGTCACAAAAGTCAGACATGACTTAGCAACAAACCAACCACATGCATCTGAGTATCTGAGTTCTCTACAATGAAGCTGCAGTTACCCTTCATCTGGATCCCTTAATCTAGGTAATTCATTAATTTGGATACTTTTCTATTTATCTTTTTACTTGATTTTAATATAAAAAATTTAAGAAACCAAAAGCACCTATAGGCCCTAGCTTTAAATATGCCTATAATTTCTGGCTTTATTCCTAATTTAATTTCTCAGGGGAGTTTTATGTTTCTTGTGTCCATACCCACAATACAAGTTAGCTATATTTTCAGCCCTTCATTACAGCTTTTATCACTTGGGTGGTCACAATTTTCCACAAGGAAGCATTTTTCTTAACTCACAGGACTTATGAGAAATTTTTTGAAAAATCAAGAGGTACAGAGTTGAGTAGGAGATACAAGGCTATTGGGTAAGCTCATTCATTAAGTACTCATTCTTCAAAATCACACCCCCACAGAATTTCATATTTCTACATGCTGTGGACTTGGTTGTCTGAACAAGTCCTGACACTGATTGTAAAATCACCAAACACCAATTGCCTATATGATCATAATTTTTCCATTTCTTATCATTCATGACGAAGTATAGGCCACTTGAAATCAGTTTGGTTCCTAGCAAATGTTGAAAAAATTTAACAACATAAGTAAAATGAATTGAAATAGAATGTGTTTATTTTTAACTTATTTAATTCTGCACATCAAGAATTCTCCCTGGGTAAATACAGGGAGGCCGGGAGTGCTACAGCTCATGGAGTCATAAAGAGTCGGACACAACTGAGCAACTGAACTGAACTGAAGTGAAATAAAAGCTTAGAGCTCATTAGGTCTTGGTTCTCCTAAGACAGCCCCAGTTTACACATGCTGTCCCATGTACGTATTCAGTTCAGTTCAGTTGCTCAGTTGTGTCTGACTGTTTGCGACCCCATGAATCACAGCACGCCAGGCCTCCCTGTCCATCACCAACTCCCGGAGTTCACTCAGACTCACATCCATCGAGACAGTGATGCCATCCAGCCATCTCATCCTCTGTTGTCCCCTTCTCCTCCTGCCCCCAATCCCTCCCAGCATCAGAGTCTTTTCCAATGAGTCAACTCTTCGCATGAGGTGGCCAAAGTACTGGAGTTTCAGCTTTAGCATCATTCCTTCCAAAGAAATCCCAGGGCTGATCTCCTTCAGAATGGACTGGTTGGATCTCCTTGCAGTCCAAGGGACTCTCAAGAGTCTTCTCCAACACCACAGTTCAAAAGCATCAGTTCTTCAGTGCTCAGTCTGCTTCACAGTCCAACTCTCATGTCCATACATGACCACTGGAAAAACCATAGCCTTGACTAGACGGACCTTAGTTGGCAAAGTAATGTCTCTGCGTTTGAATATGCTATCTAGGTTGGTCATAACTTTTCTTCTAAGGAGTAAGTGTCTTTTAATTTCATGGTCGCAGTCACCATCTGCAGTGATTTTGAAGTGTTATCTATTTTGCTTTTATTTATTTATTGTTTGTTTAAAGTTTTATTTTATTTTTTGATTAATTTATTTTAATTGGAGGCTGATTTCTTTACAATATTGTAGTGGTTTTTGCCATACATTGACATGAATCAGCCATGGGTATATGTGTGTTCCCCATCCTGAATCCCACCTCCCTCCACATCCCATCCCTCTGGGTCATCCCAGTGAACTGGCTTTGAGTGCCCTGCTTCATGCATCAAATTTGGACTGGTCTCTATTTCACATATGGCCATATACATGTTTCAATGCTATGCTCTCAAATCGTCCCACCCTTGCCTTCTCCCACAGAGTCCAAAAGTCTATTCTTTATATCTGTGTCTCTTTTGCTGTCTCGCATATAGAGTCACTGTTACCATCTTTCTAAATTCCATATATATTCGTTAATACACTGTATTGGTGTTTTTCTTTCTGACTTACTTCATGCTGTATAATAGGCTCTAGTTTCATCCACCTCATTAGAATTTATTCAAATGTATTCTTTTTTTCTTAATACAAATTTATTTTAATTGGAGGCTAATTAATTTACAATATTGTATTGGTTTTGCCATACATCAACATGAATCCACCACAAGTGTACACGTGTTCCCAATCCTGAACCCCCCTCCCACCTCCCTCCCCATACCATCCCTCTGGGTCATCCCAGTGCACCAGTCCCGAGCATCCTGTATCATGCATTGAACTTGGACTGGTGATTCCTTTCACATATGGTATTATACATGTTTTAATGCCATCAAATGTATTCTTTTTAATAGCTGAGTAATATTCCATTGTGCATATGTACCACAACTTTTGTATCCCTTCATCTGCTGATAGACATCTAGGTTGCTTCCATGTCCTGGCTCTTGTAAACAGTGCTGCAATAATCATTGGGGTATACGTGTCTCTTTCAATTCTTGTTTCCTTGGTGTGTATGCCCAGCAGTGGGATTGCTGTGTCATATGGCAGTTCTATTTCCAGTTTTTTGAGGAATCTCCACACTGTTCTCCATAGTGGCTGTACTTGTTTGTATTCCCACCAACAGTGTAAGAGGGTTCCCTTTTCTCTACATCCTCTCCAGCATTTATTGTTTGGATAGCAGCCATTCTGACTGGTGTGAGATGGTTCCTCATTATAGATTTGATTTGCAATTCTCTGATAATGGGTGACATTGAGCATCTTTTCATGTGTTTGTTAGCCATCTGTATGTCTTCTTTGGAGAAATGTCTGTTTAGTTCTTTGGCTCATTTTTTGATTGGTCATTTATTTTTCCAGTATTGAGCTATATGTGATGCTTGTATATTTTTGAGATTAATTCTTTGTCAGTTACCTCGTTTGCTATTATTTTCTCCCATTCTTAAGGCTATCTTTTCACCTTGCTTACAGTTTCCTTCATTGTGCAAAAGCTTTTAAGTTTAATTAGGTCCCATTTTTTATATTTGCTTCTATTTCCATAACTCTGGGAGGTGGGTCAGAGAGAATCCTGCTGTGATTTATGTCAGAGAGTGTTTTGCCTAAGTTTTCCTCTGGGAATTTTATAGTTTCTGGTCTTACATTTAGATCTTTAATCCATTTTGAGTTTAGTTTTGTGTATGGTGTTAGAAAGTGTTCTAGTTTCATTCTTTCACAGGTGGTTGACCAGGATTCCCAGCACCATTTGTTAAAGAGATTGTCTTTTCTCCATTGTATATTCTTGCCTCCTTGTCGAAGATAAGGTGTCCACGGGTGTGTGGATTTATCTCTGGGCTTTCTATTTTGTTCCATTGATGTATACTTTTGTCTTGGTGCCAATACCATACTGTCTTGATGATTGTAGCTTTGTAGTATAGTCTGAAGTCAGGCAGGTTGATTCCTCCAGTTCCATTCTTCTTTTTCAAGATTGCTTTGGCTGTTTGAGGTTTTTTTTGCATTTCCATACAAATGTTTAAATTATTTCTTCTACTTCTCTGAAAAATACTGTTGGGAGCTTGATTTGAATTGCATTGAATCTATAGATTGCTTTAGGTAGTATACCTATTTTCATATATTGAAAATATGTGAACATGGTATACTTCTCCATCTATTTGTGTAATCTTTGATTTCTTTCATCAGTGTTTTATAGTTTTCTATATATAAGTCTTTTCTTTCTTTAGGTAGATTTCAGTTGCTCAGTCATGTCTGACTCTTGCGACCCCGTGAATTGCAGCATGCCAGGCCTCCCTTTCCCTCACCAACTCCCGGAGTTCACTCAGACTCACGTCCATTGAGTCCATGATGCCATCCAGCCATCTCATCCTCTGTTGTCCCCTTCTCCTCCTGCCCCCAATCCCTCCCAGCATCAAAGCCTTTTCCAGTGAGTCAACTCTTTGCATGAGGTGGCCAAAGTACTGGAGTTTCANAAACAGCTCAACTGGAATTCCATCACCTCCACTAGCTTTGTTCATAGTGATGCTTTCTAAGGCCCACTTGACTTCACATTCCAAGATGTCTGGCTCTAGATTAGTCATCACATCATCATGATTCTCTGGGTCGTGAAGATCTTTTTTGTACAGTTCTTCTGTGTATTCTTGCCACCTCTTCTTAATATTTTCTGCTTCTGTTAGGTCCAGACCATTTCTGTCCTTTATCTAGCCCATCTTTGCATGAAATATTCCCTTGGTATCTCTAATTTTCATGAAGAGATCTCTAGTCTTTCCCATTCTGTTGTTTTCCTCTATTTCTTTGCATTGATCGCTGAAGAAGGCCTTCTTATCTCTTCTTGCTATTCTATGGAACTCTGTATTCAGATGCTTATATCTTTCCTTTTCTCCTTTGCTTTTCGCCTCTCTTCTTTTCACAACTATTTGTAAGGCCTCCCCCGACAGCCATTTTGCTTTTTTGCATTTCTTTTCCATGGGAATGATCTTGATCCCTGTCTCCTGTACAATGTCACAAACCTCATTCCATAGTGCATCAGGCACTCTATCTATCAGATATAGACCCTTAAATCTGTTTCTCACTTCCACTGTATAATCATAAGGGATTTGATTTAGGTCATACCTGAATGCTCTAGCAGTTTTCTCTACTTTCCCCAATTTAAGTCTGAATTTGGCAATAAGGAATTCATGATCTGAGCTACAGTCAGCTCCCGGTCTTGTTTTTGTTTACTGTATAGAGCTTCTCCATCTTTGGCTGCAAAGAATATAATCAATCTGATTTCGGTGTTGACCATCTGGTGATGTCCATGTGTAGAGTCTTCTCTTGTGTTGTTGAAAGAGGGTGTTTGCTATGACCAGTGTATTCTCTTTGCAAAACTCTATTAGTCTATGCCCTACTTCATTCCACATTCCAAGGCCAAATTTGCCTGTTACTCCAGGTGTTTCAGTCTTGTTTTTGTATCCATTCAGCCAGTCTTTGTCTTTTGGTTGGGGCATTCAACCCATTTACGTTTAAGGTAATTGTTGAGAAGTATAATCCCATTGCCATTTACTTTGTTGTTTTGGGTTCAAGTTTATAAATTTTTTCTGTGTTTCCTGTCTGGAGAAGATCCTTCAGCATTTGTTAAAGAGCTGGTTTGGTGGTGCTGAATTCTGTCAGCTTTGGCTTGTCTGTAAAGCTTTTGATTTCTCCTTCATATTTGAATGAGATCCTTGCTGGGCACAGTAATCTGGGTTGTAGGTTTTTCTCTTTCATCACTTTAAGTATGCCCTGCCATTCCCTTCTGGCCTGAAGAGTTTCTACTGAAAGATCAGCTGTTATCCATAAGGAGATCCCCTTGTGTGTTATTTGTTGATTTTCCCTTGCCACTTTTAATATTTGCTCTGTGTTTGATCTTCATTAATTTGATTAATATATGTCTTGGAGTTTTGCCTTGGGTTTATCCTGTTTGGGACTCTCTGGGTTTCTTGGACCTGGGTGGCTGTTTCCTTCCCCATTTTGGGGAAATTTTCAACTATTATCTCCTCAAGTATTTTCTCATGTCCTTTTTTTTTGTATTCTTCTTCTGGGATTCTTATGATTCAAATGTTCGGGTGTTTAACATTGTCCCAGCAGTCTCTGAAGTTTTCCTCATTTTTTAAAATTGTTTTTTCCTCTCTGCTTCATTTATTTCTACCATTCTATCTTCCATCCCACTCATCCTATCTTCTGCCTCAGTTATTCTACTGTTGCTCCCTCCAGAGTTCTTTTGATCTCAGTTATTGCATTATTCATTATTTCTTGACTCCTTTTAAAAATTTATTCTAGTCTTTGTTAAACATTTGTTGCATCTTCTCAATCCTTGTCTTTAGTCTATTTATCTGTAACTCCATTTGTTTTCAAGATTTTGGATCATGATCATGTTTACTATCATTATTCTGAACTCTTTCTCAGGTAGACTCCATATCTCCTCCTCTTTTGTTTGGTTTGGTGGGCATTTATCATGTTGCTTTTCCTGCTGCATATTTCTCTGCCTTTTCTTTTCTTTTCTTTTCTTTTNCTATTTATCTGTAACTCCATTTGTTTTCAAGATTTTGGATCATGTTTACTATCATTATTCTGAACTCTTTCTCAGGTAGACTCCATATCTCCTCCTCTTTTGTTTGGTTTGGTGGGCATTTATCATGTTGCTTTTCCTGCTGCATATTTCTCTGCCTTTTCTTTTCTTTTCTTTTCTTTTTTTAGATTGCTGTGTTTGAGGTGGCCTTTCTGTAGGCTGGAAGAAGTTTGTGGTTTCTCTTTATTGTGGAGCTTGCTCCCTGTGGATGCGGTTGGACTAGTGCTATTTCACTTTTCAAAGGCTAAGTTTGAACAGAAGTCTAAAGTAACTCCCTCTCCTTTTCAGACCCAGTGGCTAATATTGGCATCGTCTTATGGTAAAGGCAGAGAGCACAACCACATGCATAACACTTCCGTAGCTTTGGATCGTACTATGATGAATAACATTCTGTTGAATAAAGCAAGCCACATAAGAATTCCAAGTTAAGGGGCTGAAAAACGTACCCCTTCTCTTGTGGAAGGAGCTGCAAAATCATATGGCAGAAAACCTGAACATGGGGGAGGGTGTAACCTATTACAGCTTTCCACAATTGCAAATAATTGCTACCATGCTTGAGAAACCCATGAATGAGACTTCTTACACTGCAAGCTGGTCACCTTACATATTTTCATGTTACACTATAACGTCTTTCAGAGATCCATGTGTGAGGAACTTTATCACAAGCTGAAGTTCTCCAGTTTTTATAAAGCCTTTAAGCTTATGAGATAGCAGTGACAGTGGCAGATGTTTAATGCTTTCCTCTGGGAACCCTGTCCCTAATTCTATACACCAATTGCACATGAGTGGGACTGACAAGTCCTTGAATTATGTGCAAGCCCAACTTTACTTCTCATGTCTATTCCAGAACACTCACTTTCCCCTCAGCTGTTCTGGCAAGCAACAGAATCAGAGCCAGAAGTCACTAGGCACAGTCTGAGGGACAGAAAGTAACACTTTTCCTTTAAAACAGAACAGAATTGGACAAGGTTGATAGATTTCCCTGAAGCTGTGTAAACCACATACCACTGATAACTGGGGAAATTTTCATGTTCAATTCATAGAAATGTACCGGAGACCAGCAACATTCCAGAAGAACACTGTAGTCTCCACCGCAGTGTAAGGAGCTGAATTTACCTATGCTTATGCCCACCTGCTGTACGATTCTTATTTGGTCCTTGAAGTGGGAGACTCTCCCACAGGGCAGGCCTTCTCTAACAAGAGCTACCATTTTTAGCTCCTCTTGCTCTTTCCTACCCATGGGGAAGATAAAATAATGTGTGTGTACATCTAAGATGTCAATTTTGAAGGCTCTGAAAAATGAGGTGAGTATATAGTGGCCCTCATAGCTGATCAATCTACTTCAACAGACAGAAACAATTACCAAAACCTATCACACAAGCTTCTTAACCTCATCCATCAGAAGGCAGACAGAAAGAAAACCACAAGCACAAAAACTAACCAAACTGATCATATGGACCACAACTTTACCTAACTCAGTGAAACCATGAGCCGTGCCATGTAGGGCCACTCAAGATAGATGGGTCAGAGTGGAGAGTTCTGGCAAAACGTGCTCCACTGGAGAAGCAAATGGCAAACCACTTCAGCATTCTTGCCTTGAGAACTCCATGAACAGTATGAAAAGGCAAAAAGGTATGACACTCAAAGATGAATCCCCCCAGGTGTCCAATATGCTACTGGAAAAGAGTAGAGAAATAGCTTCAGAAAAAATGAAGATGGCTGAGCCAAAGTGGAAACAGCACCCAGTTGTGGATGTGTCTGGTGGTGAAAGTAAAGTTGATGCTGTAAAGCACAATATTACATAGGAACCTGCAATGTTAGGCCCGTGAATGAAGGTAAATTGGAAATAATCAAACAGGAGATGTCAAAAGTGAACATCGACATTTTAGAAATCAGTGAACAGGACTTCAGTGAATAAGAGTGAACATTGACATTTTAGGAATCGGTGAACTAAAATGGGTGAATTTAACTCAATGACCATCATATCCACTACTGTGGGCAAGAATCCCTTAGGAAAAATGGAGTATCCCTCATAGTCAAAAAAGAGTCAGAAATGCAGTACTTGGTGCAATATCAAAAACAACAGAATGATCTCGGTTCATTTCCCAGGCAAACCATTCAATATCACAGTAATCCAAGTCTATGCCCCAAACACTGATGCCAAAGAAGCTGAAGTTGAATGGTTCTATGGAGAACTACAAGACTATCTGGAACTAACACCAAAAAAAAATGTCCTTTTCATCACAGGGGACTGGAATGCAAAAGTAGGAGCTCAAGAGATATGTGCAGTAAGAGCCAAGTTTGGCCTCAGAGTACAAAATGAAGCAGGGCAAAAGCAAATAGAGTTTTACCAAGAGAACCTGCTGCTCATAGCAAACTTCCTCTTCCAATAACGCAAGAGGCAACTCTACACATGGACATCACCAAGTGGTCAATACCAAAATCAGATTAATTATATTCTTTGCAGCTGAAGATGGAGACGCTTTATACAGTCAGCAAAAACAAGACTGGAAGCTTACTGGGGCTCAGATCATGAACTCCTTATTGCCAAATTCAGACTTAAATTGAAGAAAGTAGGGAAAACCGCTAGGCCATTCAGTTCAGTTCGGTTCTAGAGAACCTGCTGCTCATAGCAAACTTCCTCTTCCAATAACGCAAGAGGCAACTCTACACATGGACATCACCAAGTGGTCAATACCAAAATCAGATTAATTATATTCTTTGCAGCTGAAGATGGAGACGCTTTATACAGTCAGCAAAAACAAGACTGGAAGCTTACTGGGGCTCAGATCATGAACTCCTTATTGCCAAATTCAGACTTAAATTGAAGAAAGTAGGGAAAACCGCTAGGCCATTCAGTTCAGTTCGGTTCAATTGCTCAGTCGTGTTCGATTCTTTGCGACCCCATGAAAAGCCACACACCAGGCCTCCTTGTCCATCACCAACTCCCAGAGTCCACCCAAACCCATGTGACCTAAATCAAATCCCTTATCGGGTGAATTTAATTCAATGACCATTATATCCACTATTATGGGCAAGAATCCCTTAGAAAAAATGGAGTATCACTCATAGTCAAAAAAGAGTCAGAAATGCAGTACTTGGTGCAATCTCAAAAACAACAGAATGATCTCGGTTCATTTCCCAGGCAAACCGTTCAATATCACAGTAATCCAAGTCTATGCCCCAAACACTGATGCCAAAGAAGCTGAATTTGAATGGTTCTATGGAGACCTACAAGACTATCTGGAACTAACACCAAAAAAAGATGTCCTTTTCATCACAGGGGACTGGAATGCAAAAGTAGGAGCTCAAGAGATATGTGCAGTAAGAGCCAAGTTTGGCCTCAGAGTACAAAATGAAGCAGGGCAAAAGCAAATAGAGTTTTACCAAGAGAACCTGCTGCTCATAGCAAATTTCCTCTTCCAATAACGCAAGAGGCAACTCTGCACATGGACATCACCAAGTGGTCAATACCAAAATCAGATTAATTATATTCTTTGCAGCTGAAGATGGAGACGCTTTATACAGTCAGCAAAAACAAGACTGGAAGCTTATTGGGGCTCAGATCATGAACTCCTTATTGCCAAGTTCAGACTTAAATTGAAGAAAGTAGGGAAAACTGCTAGGCCATTCAGTTCAGTTCTCTCTGCCTGACTCCCCCGCCTCTTCTTCAGGTTGCTTCAACTGCCAGCTTCTTCTGCTGGCCTTCTCTGACCACAGTCCCCAGCATAGCATACTCCCTTCCCCCACTATCTTTCTTCATAACACCATCTGCTCTGTTACTGATTATTTACTTCATTAAGAGCATGCCCTAACTTCCCTGGTGGTTCAGCGGTAAAGAATAAGTATATGCCTGCAATGCAGGAGATGTGGGTTTGATCCCTGAGTCAGGAAGATCCCTATGGAAGGGAATGCTAACCCATTCCAGTACTTTTGCCTGGAGAATCCCATGGACAGAGGAGCCTGGTGGGCTACAGTCCATGGAGTCCCAAAGAGTCAGACACAACTTACCGATTAAACAACAACAACTTGTTCAGCAGAAATAAGCCTCTTGAGGGCAGGGATCATTATGTGTTTTGATTCTGGCTCCATATCAAATAGCTAAAATTATCTCAATAAGAGAGTAAATGCTTAGTAAATATTTGTTGAATAAATGAAGTTTTACAAATAATGAAAGGAAGTAAGTGAAAGGTACAGTGCTTCAGGATGAATAACAGCTGGAAACAAAGAAATGGAAGTATTTCTAATCTAGTGTGGCTAGATCGGAGACATTCTTTGTGGTCAGAGCTAGAAACTTAGGTTCCATTACAGAAATAATGACATATGGTTGTTATGGGCTGAAATGTATCCCCCCTCCAAAATTCACAAGTTGACATCCTAGTGCACAGTATACCTCAGAAGGTATTTGGAGATATGACCTTTAAAGAGGTGATTAAGTTAAAATGAGGTCATTTGGGTAGCCTTAACCTAATATGACTGGCATCCTTATAAGAAGAGAAATTTGGATGCAGACAGTTACAGAAGGAAGCTCATGTGAAGACATGGAGAAGATGACCATCTATTATGAGCCAAGGAGAGGAGCTTCAGCAGAAACCAATATTGCCAGCACCTTGATCTTGGACTCCAGCTTCCAGAACTGTGAGAAGATAAATTTCTCTTGTTTAAGCCACCAGTTGGTAGAATTTTGTTACAGCAGCTCTAGTAAACAAATACAGTGATATATACCATTGTAGGAAATTTTCACTTTATCTCAGAAGCCACTATGAAATTTTAAGCAGGGATGGAGGTGAGCTAGGACCTGAGTTTTAGGAATCTTCCAGAATCTTGCATTTGTGGTAATATGGGAAAAGGGCTGGAAAAGGTAAAAGACTAGAATCATGGAGACTAACTGGTAAGTGATTGTAATGGTTGGGATCTAGATCAAACGGAAGGGAAAGAACAGGCAAGAACAGGAACTGTGGGAAGCATCGGAGCCAAAACTGTTTGAACTTAGTGACTTCCTAGGTGGCTCAGTGGTCAAGAGTCTAAATCTGCCTGCCAGTGTGGCAGATGCAAGTGATGGGAGTTTGATTCCTAGGTCAGGAAGATCCCCTGGAGTAGAAAATGGGAACCCATTCCAATATTCTTGCCTGGGAAATCCCATGGACAGAGGATCCTGGTGGGCTACAGTCTGAGCATGCTTGACTGAGCATATGACATGACTGAGCAGGCGTGCAGACAGTGACACATTAGAGGGAAGTGACACCGACATCAATGCAGATTGAAATTTAGTAAACTACAGGCATGCAAGGGCTTCCCAGTTGGTTCTAGTGGTAAAGAACCTGCATGCCAATACAGTAGATGCAAGAGACGAGAGTT
>SJXQ01004077.1:245691-256725 GCA_006408695.1 Aepyceros melampus | reverse complement strand
TATACTGTTTTTACTTGTTTGTGAAGAATTGAGATAAAACTTTAAACCTGGGTTGCAGGTTAAGCAAAGATAATCCACATATCCAGTAGCTTTACTTGTAGTCCTCTAATACTTCTAGAATATACTGCTTTTAGTTTCTATGGTCTTGAATGAAAGGAGAAAAGTAATTGACAGAGATTTATCCTTGGTTACTAAATAGTATAAAGCAAAATTTGAGATTTCAATTGTTTTGCTAATCACTTGTAAAAGCACTTTCTAATTGCCCCTTTTTAAGAAATTGTTTTTGATTTGTTTTGAGTTCTTTTTAAAGTCATTTCTAGTTTCTTACATTTCCTATTAGTCTTCACTGTTCAAAACCTGCCATTTCTAATTGACTTTAGAAAGTTTTTAGTTATGTAACTCTTCAGGAGAAGAGTTACCTTTAGTTTTTGCTCTAAGGACTTTTTCCTGCTTAGTTAAAACCAAAGAGAATTTGAACTTGGCCTTTTAAAACCAGAATGTAGAGCTAGATAAGACAAGTTACAGTTAAGTTTGTTCAACTGCCTTATATTTCATATGAGAAAAACAGATTAGGAGGGATGCTTAATGTCTTAATCAAGATCAAACACCAAGTAGCACAACCAGGGCTAGAACCAAATTTTCTGTCCCACAATATCCATTAAATAATAGTGTCTTTTAAAAAAGTCAGCTTGGCTATGTAGCCAGTGATTCAGTAATCAGTAAAGAATGACTCATGTGATTCAACAAATATATACTGAATGCTTACAATGTGCCAGGTATTATGCAAAGAGTATGCATTACATTTTTAATTTTGCAACAGCTCTTTTTGTATGCATAGAGGACACAATTATGAAATAAGAGACACTGGGTCCCAGGCCTAAAAGTCTGATGGAGGTGCAGATATATCTTTTTCATTCCTCCACCCCACCCCTAGCTCTCATTTTCATTAATCTCTGTCTTCACTAACACATTCAGTTCTCCCCACAGGAGGAGGAATGACTAACCTGATTGATCAATCACTCCTGAGCCATATTATCCCATTGGTTGAGATCCCTTTGCCTCCAAAAGCAGGAAGGAGGCTCTGCTTTGTCTCTGCCACAGTCTGCCTCACCTACAGGAAAGAAAGGCAGCACAGTCACCACTTCTGGACTCCACTGTGTCAACAGATGCTGCCCTCTTTTCCTGCTCTTCACTGGGATGAGTAGATTGACCAGATTGGTACTAGGGCCTAGGGAGCAAGGGAGTAGAAGGCCCAGTTTAGCCTCAGGCCTAAACTGTGTCCTCTAATAATTTCCCCTGTACTTCAGAGTCACTGGCCACCACTCTCCAGCTTTTGTGTACATTTTCAATTGGTTAAAACCCAAGAGGAAAGATGATGAATGATGAACATTTCCCCCAAGCCAGTCTAGTAGGAAAGACAGAATCAAACTAATAACTCAAAAATAATTAACTACAAGACAAGTTTGGAATGCAACATGGGCATATATATCAGAGAAGACTTTTTGAGGTAGTGACATTTAACTAGGATCTAAAAGATAATTAGGTGCTTAGATAAGCAAAGGGAAGGAGGAGGAGGCAGAATAGTCCAAGAAGAAGGACCAGCATGTGTGAGGATTCTAGGGCATAAAAGAGCAGACTACATTCCAGGAACTGAAAGGAGACCAATGGGTCTGGAGCAGCCAGTGTAGAAAACTCCTGTATCATTCACTATTTTTAAAATAGCACTTTATCATTATTACTTCTTAATGATGCATAATCTTGAATTGCACTAATATACTTTCACACACACCAGTAAAAATGGAGAAGTACTATGCTTGTAGGAGTGCTCATATGTCAGGAGCTTTTGCTGCATAGATGAGTTGGATCGAACCCAGGTCTCTCACACTGTAGACAGACACTTACTGTCTGAGCCACCAGGGAAGTCCATAGATGAGTTAATAACACTCAATTAAATTAACAGAGGGACTTCCCTGGTGGTCCAGTGGTTGAGATTCCACCTTGCAACGCAGGGGAAATGGGTTTGATCTCTGGTCAGGGGACTAAAATCCCACATGCCACAGAGCAACTAAGCCTGCATGCCACAACTAGAGAGTCCACGCGCTGCAACAAAAGCTACTTTGCATGCTGCAACTAGTTCAGTTCAGTTCAGTTGCTCAGTCGTGTCTGACTCTTTGTGACCCCATGAATCGCAGCACGCCAGGCCTCCCTGTCTATCACCAATTCCTGGAGTTCACTCAGACTCACGTCCATCCAGTCAGTGATGCCATCTACCCATCTCATCCTCTGTAGTCCCCTTCAACTCCTGCCCGCAATCCCTCCCAGCATCAGAGTCTTTTTCAATGAGTCAACTCTTCGCATAAGGTGTCCAAAGTACTGGAGTTTCAGCTTTAGCATCATTCCTTCCAAATAAATCCCAGGGCTGATCTTCTTCAGAATGGACTGGTTGGATCTCCTTGCAGTCCAAGGGACTCTCAAGAGTCTTCTCCAACAACACAGTTCAAAAGCAGCAATTGTTCAGCACTCAGCTTTCTTCACAGTCCAACTCTCGCATCCATACTTGACCACTGGAAACACCATAGCCTTAACTAGACAGACCTTTATTGGCAAAGTAATGTCTCTGCTTTTGAATATACTATCTAGGTTGGTCATAACTTTTCTTCCAAGGAGTAAGCGTCTTTTAATTTCATGGCTGAAATCACCATCTGCAGTGATTTTGGAGACCCCAAAAATAAAGTCTGACACTGTTTCCACTGTTTCCCCAACTGTTTCCCATGAAGTGATGGGACTGGATGCCATGATCTTCGTTTTCTGAATGTTGAGCTTTAAGCCAACTTTTTCACTCTCCACTTTCACTTTCATCAAGAGGCTTTTTAGTTCCTTTCCACTTTCTGCCATTAAGGGTGGTGTCATCTGCATATCTGAGGTTATTGATATTTCTCCCGGCAATCTTGATTCCAGCTTGTGCTTCTTCCAGCCCAGCGTTTCTCATGATATACTTTGCATGCTGCAATAAGACTTGACACAATCAGATAAGTAAATAAATAATGTTTTTAAAGTAAATAAAATAAACAGAAATTACAAATCTAGCTAACCAAAATGCCTTTATCTCCAACCAAGCCAGTCAAGTGAAGTCTGAGTCTAAGATATCTGTAAAATATCCATAGGAGATATATAGATTTCCTTATCAAAAGCTAGAGTTACTAAAAGCTCTCTCCCAGTGCCTGTTTAACCAGCCTTGGGCTTACATGGTGGCCAAGTGGTTAAAGAATCCACCTGCCAATGCAGGACATGTGGATTTGATCCCCGGTCCAGGAAGAGCCCACGTGCCATGGAGCAACTAAGCCTGTTATGCTACAACTATCACTGAAGAGCCCATGAGCCACAACTGCTGAGCCCATGTGCTGCAACTACTGAAGCCTGTGTCCCTAGAGCCCATGCTCTGAAACAAGAGAAGCCATTGTAATGAGAACTGCACTGCAACTAGAGAGTAGCCCTCACTCACAGCAACGAGAGAAGAGCCCAAACAGCAGCAAAGACCCAGAGCAGTCAAAAATAAATAAGTAACCATCCCTATCTTCAAACATGAGAATCATGTGTTCAATTTATTAACTTAAGATTTGTTTCTGACAGACACTGATTTTGCTTTCTTCAGCAAGACAAATCAAAATATAAAAAAATAATATATCCTCTTTCTCACTCAATGTCGAGTTATGAGTGAGAAAAGGGATATATTATTCTTTATATTTCAATTTGTCTTGCTGAAGAAAGCAAAACCAATATCCCTGATGGCTCAGTCAGTAAAGAATATGCCTGCAATGCAGGAGACCACCTGCAGCACAGGAGACCTGGGTTCAATCTCTGGGTTGGGAAGACCCTCTGGAGCAGGAAATGGCAACTCACTCCAGTATTCTTGCCTGAAATATCCACATGGTCAGAGGAGCCTGGCCAGCTACAGTCCATAAGGTTGCAAAAGAGTCAGACGCAACTTAGCAACTAAGTGAAAGTCAAAGTCACTCAGTCCTGCCTGACTCTTTGCAACCCCATGGACTCTACAGTCCATGGAATTCTCTAGGCCAGAATACTGGAGTGGTAGCCTTTCCCTCCTCCAGGATATCTTCCCATCCCAGGTCTCCTGCATTACAGGCAGATTCTTTACCAAGTGAGCTATCAGAGAAGCATAGCAACTAAAACAACAATGATATATCATAAACTCTCAAAATTTATCTCTAGTTTCAAATTTCCCCTACACTCCAGACTTGTGTAGCCAACTGTCTTCTTTGTATCTTCACTTAGAAGTTTAATGAGCAGCTGCTCCCCTGGTGGCTCAGACAGTAAAGAATTTGTCTGTAATGCAGGGGACCTGGGTTCAATCCCTGGTCTGGGAAGATTTCCTGGCAAAGGGAATGGCAATCCACTCCAGTATTCTTGCCCGGAGAATTTCATGGACAGAGGAGCCTGGTGTGCCACAGTCCATGGGATCACAAAGAGTCAGACATGACTGAACAACTAACACTTTCACTTTCAAACTTATCGTGTCAAAAATTGAATTCTTTATTCCCACACCAAGCCTGCTCCTCCCCTAGTCTGCCTCCTTTCAACAAATGACATCACCATTTACCTAATTGCTTAGATTAGAATCCTTGGAGACCTTTTAGATTACTTTCTCACTCACATACCTCATATCTAATGCTTCAGAAGATCACACCAGCCCTATCTTCAAAATATATTCAGAACATGGCACTTCCCACCATCATAGTACAAGCTGCCATTATCTCTTGGCTAGAAAATTGCAAAAATTTCTTGGCTAAAAAATTACTAGAAAACCTACATTGATGCATCATAATCGTCCTGAGTCTGTCATTTACATTAGAGTTCGCTCTTGGTGCTGTACATTCTATGGATTTGGTGGCTCAGTGGTAAAGAATCTGCCTGCCAATGTAGAAGATGCCCGTTTGATCCCTGGATCGAGAGGATACCCTGAAGAAAGAAATGGCAACCCACTCTAGTATTCTTGCCTGGGAAAGTCCATGGACAGAGAAGGCTGGCAGGCTAGAGTCCATGAGGTCAGAAAAGAGTCAGACACACTGAGTAACTAAACAACAACCTTTGTACTAGACCTTCTCCTCTCCTCTAAACCCCAATTTCCCCTCCTACCCCTACCTTCTTGCTCTCAGGAAATGATGTATTTTCTTAAAGTGAAATTCCCCTGAAATAATCTCCCTGATCTACTTTTACATATCATGTTTATTTCTATAGTTATTCTTTCTTCCTTCCTGTAAATCTCAAATGAATAGGCACCTCTTCACTTTTTCTACTGTAAAAACATCTCTGTTTCTAAATTTTATTTATTTCTGTCTTTCTTTGGTTAATTGTGGTGATGATGATAGTGATGAGGAGGATTATAATGAACATTTATTAGACACTTTCTCTGGGCCCATCGTCACTTTATTTCATTCTCACACCAGCCATATGATGTAAGCACTATTATAATCCCCATTTTACAAATGCAGACTGTAATCCTCACAAACTTCTGGATTTTAGGTGATTCATACTTTCTTCTTTGTATTTTCTGTACTGCTTGGATTATTTACAATGAACTACATGCAACTTTTAATATAAAACACAACAGATAAGATAGAACATTTTGGGGCTAGAGGTGAGTGAATGGATTCATCAGGATAATTTAAATCCAGTCTTTAATTATTTGTCCACTATAGCTACAAATGTGCCATTCCATCTATCGAAAAGAATTTGAGTGATTAAGACGAAAAAATTACTATGAAATACACTACAAGGGTATATTGCACATCAGAGAATATAGCTAATATTTTATAACTATAAATAGGACGTAATCTGTAAAAATATTTAATGACTATATTGTACAGCTGAAACTACTAGAATATGTTAAATCAACTATATTTCAATTTTAAACAAATATTTATCTGTCTCAGTTCAGTTCAGTCGCGCAGTCATGTCCAACTCTTTGTGACCCCATGAATCACAGCACGCCAGGCCTCCCTGTCCATCACCAACTCCCGGAGTTCACTCAGACTCACGTCCATTGTGTCCATGATGCCATCCAGCCATCTCATCCTCGGTCGTCCCCTTCTCCTCCTGCCCCCAATCCCTCCCGCATCAGGGTCTTTTCCAATGAGTCAACTCTTCGCATGAGGTGGCCATAGTACTGGAGCTTCAGTTTTAGCATCATTCCTTCCAAAGAAATCCCTGGGTTGATCCATATGCAAAGCATTGTGAGGGAAACAAAGCAACATAAGCAGCAGTTGAAGATGGTTTGTTTCAAATTGAGTGGTGTTTGTTTGTATCCTGTTTTTTTTTAGATTCCACATTTAAGCAATATTATATGCTATAAAAACAAATTCATGGTTTCCAGGGGTAAGGAGCAGGTAGAATAAATTGGAAGATTGGGATTGACATATACACACAGTGGTTCAGATGGTAAAGAATCTGCCTGCAATTCAGAAGACCGAGGTGTGACCTCTGGGTCAGGAATATCCTGGAGAAGGGAAAGGCAGCCCACTCCAGTTCTTGCCTGAAGAATTCCACGGACAGAGGAGCCTGGCGGGATATAGTACACAGGGTCACAAAGAGTCAGACACAACTAAATGACTTTCACTTTCATTTCTTTTTCTTGCTTCACATATATAAAAGCCTCTTGATGAAAGTGAAAGTGGAGAGTGAAAAAGTTGGCTTAAAGCTCAACATTCAGAAAATGAAGATCATGGCATCTGGTCCCACCACTTCATGGGAAATAGATGGGGAAACAGTGGAAGCAGTGTCAGACGTTATTTTGGGGGGCTCCAAAATCACTGCAGATGGTGACTGCAGCCATGAAATTAAAAGACGCTTACTCCTTGAAAGAAAAGTTATGGCCAACCTAGATAGCATATTCAAAAGCAGAGACATTACTTTGCTGAATAAGGTCCATCTAGTCAAGGCTATGGTTTTTCCTGTGGTCATGTATGGATGTGAGAGTTGGACTGTGAAGAAGGCTGAGCACCAAAGCATTGATGCTTTTGAAGTGTGGTGTTGGAGAAGACTCTTGAGAGTCCCTTGGACTGCAAGGAGATCCAACCAGTCCATTTTGAAGGAGATCAGCCCTGGGATTTCTTTGGAAGGAATGATGCTAAAGCTGAACCAGTACTTTGGCCACCTCACACGAAGAGTTGACTCATTGAAAAAGACTCTGATGCTGGGAGGGATTGGGGGCAGGAGGAGAAGGGGACGACAGAAGATGAAATGACTGGATGGCATCATTGACTCGATGGATGTGAGTCTGAGTGAACTCCGGGAGTTGGTGATGGACAGGGAGGCCTGACGTGCTGCAATCCACGGGGTCACAAAGAGTCGGACACGACTGAGCAACTGAACTGAACTGAACTGAATGAGAATATATGGTGTAGCACAGGGAATTCTACTCAGTGATCTGTGGTGACCTAAATGGGAAGGAAATCTGGAAAGGAGGGGATATATGTATATATATAGCTGATTCACTTTACTGTACAACTGTACAACAGAAACAGAAACTAACTGTAAAGCAATTACAGTGAAAGTAGTGAAAGTGTCAGTCACTTAATCGTGTCCAATTCTTTGTGACCCCATGGCCTGTAGCCCACCTGGCTCCTCTGTCCATAGAATTCTCCAGGCAAGAATACTAAAGTGGGTTGTAATTCCCTTCTTGGGGATCTTCCTGACCTAGGGATTGAACCCGGGTCTCCCACATTTCAGGCAGACTCTTTAACAACTGGGCCACCAGGGAGGACATATATTCCAATTTTAAAAAAGCAACTATACTCCAATAAAACATTTTTTTTAATAAGTGATGTTCATGCCACCAAGAGTTTAGAGAAAAAGAAATCCACTTGATTAGAAATGTGAGAAATTCTCAGATATCAGGAAAGGAGAGCAATTATCAGAAAGAAAGGAAGCCATGTCGCTATCCTGAGTCCATCAACCTCCTGAGCCTCTCTCCTGCTGTTACTTTAATTTTCCTGATTGAGAAAATAATACCCAAAATTAAAACTGAGGTATGAATATAATTAGGAGTACATCTGAGCCCTGGTTTGATTGTTTTTCCCATCACTGTCTTTCCTCAAAGTTTCTAAGTCATGAAACTAAACCTTATGATATTCACAGTAAGCAAACTTCTAGCTCACTTTCAGACTTGTCTTTGTTCACCTGCCTTAGGTTCAACTTTGAGTAAAAACTCTGAAGACACTTATACAAGAATATAGGGCTTTCCAGGTGGTGCTAGCAGTAAAGAACCTGCCTGCTAATGTAAGTTAGATGTAAGAGACACAGGTTCAATCCCTGGGTTGGGAAGATCCTCTGGAGGAGAGCATAGCAACCCACTCCAGTATTTTTGCCTGCAGAATCCCATGGACAGAGGAGCCTGACAAGCTGCAGTCCATAGGGTTGCAGAGAGTCAGACACTACTGAAGCAACTTAGCACACACACACAGACATAAGAATATATAACAGGAAATATCAAATGCCATCTCCCTCAATCTTGCCTCTTTCAAATAAATTGCAAATTATATTTAGCACAACTGAAAACTCAGTGCTGGGCACATCAAAGACAATCACTTGTAAGGTGATTGATCACTAACATCTGTACTTTAATTACCTTTGTTCCAACATTTCACAATAAATTACCAACTCCCACAAGAGTAGGGTTTCACAAAACCAAGGCCATTTATCTCCATTAAGATTTAGAGATTAAAATAATAACACTTATAACAGGAAATATCAAATGCCATCTCCCTCAATCTTGCCTCTTTCAAATAAATTGCAAATTATATTTAGCACAACTGAAAACTCAGTGCTGGGCACATCAAAGACAATCACTTGTAAGGTGATTGATCACTAACATCTGTACTTTAATTACCTTTGTTCCAACATTTCACAATAAATTACCAACTCCCACAAGAGTAGGGTTTCACAAAACCAAGGCCATTTATCTCCATTAAGATTTAGAGATTAAAATAATAACACTTTAAAGCCCTTTTCAGTACCAAAATAAATTTCAAACCATAAATAAAGCTCATCAAAAAGCTGAGAACCCACTGTACCGATCCCTTGATATATATCTCTACAGAATTTAGATCAATTTAATAGATCAGAACAGAAAAGTTTACTGTTTTCCCATCAACTATATAAACTCTATGATGTTAGTTGCCATAGCAAAAGACATCTCAGAAATCCTTAGAGTTAAAAATTACTTCAGTCCCATCATATCCAAAGACCGAAAGCTGGTTTCACTCTTCAGTATTGATCTTCTCTCTTATTTTTTTTCCCTCAAAAGTGGCACTCTCTTCTATTTTGGAGAAATTAATATCTAAAGTGAACTTTTCCTGGAATGTCAACATCTGATAGTATCTTTCACATTAAGTAAGTTACTTTTCATCACAAAGACCACAATTACAAGAGAGAATGGTAAAATCTGTTCTTATAAGGAGATCTTCATAAAAATAAAGAGACATACAAGGAATCATTATACCAGCCATAGGATTTGCTTCATTTTTAAATCCCTCATCCCTACGCCAGATAGATGCAAGTGTAAAAGGAAAGTGGCTCTAATTTTAACATATCAATTTATTTATTGAAGAATTTTGAAAGAAACATGCATCATGTACAGAATTAGGGTCCTGACATTGCAAATTGTTATTAATGTGGACAAAGTCACTTTTTCACATTGACAAATAAAGAGTGGTGTATGATGCTTTCCCAGACTGTAGAACAGAGTTAATAAGTAGAGAAATGTACAGTGAAGTTTAAAAGACTCAAGAAGGGCTTTATCCAGAGAAAATTCATTCACACAGACTGAAATTATCCTTTTCTTGTTCATTGCGAGTTCAGGCATAAAGCCTGATGGGATTCTATCAGCATAGGCACAAGAGGAGGAATAAACAACACGATAGGGTATGGATACCTCATACTTGTTCCAACTGACCTCATTAGCCAGGATAATAAATTTCCTTGTGAAGCCTAGAAGTGGAAGTTCCAATCAGATGACACTCGAAACCAGGAAGATAGAAACACCACAGTCTAGAATGAGTGGTTTATTCAAAACAGACCTCCTGAGCCAGCAAATGGTGGGTCTAAGGAATAGGATTCAATGCTTTGTAGGCAGAGACCACCAGGGACTGATCACTGCCAGGCAGAGCATCAAGTCCTCAGGATAACACAGTTTGGATTAGAGCAGAACCTCAGGACTGGTTGGAATTGAGGTGCCTGGAGACAGAGGCTCAGCTTTGCTGATTAGGGGAAGTTATGATTCAGCAGGTATATCAAATAATGCTAGATATGTCTCTCTGAGCTCCAGTTTTCCTCATCTGTAAAAGGGAGATAATAAATTTTCCTGTTTTACACAAGCTGGAATCAAGATTGCTGGGAGAAATATCAATAACCTCAGATATGCAGATGACACCACCCTTGTGGCAGGAAGTGAAGAGGAGCTAAAAAGCCTCTTGTTGAAAGTGAAAGAGGAGAGTGGAAAAGTTGGCTTAAAGCTCAACATTCAGAAAACGAAGATCATGGCATCTGGCCCCATCACTTCATGGGAAATAGATGGGGAAACAGTAGAAACAGTGTCAGACTTTGTTTTTTGGGGCTCCAAAATCACTGCAGATGGTGACTGCAGCCATGAAATTAAAAGGCGCTTACTCCCTGGAAGAAAAGTTATGACCAACCTAGATAGTATATTCAAAAGCAGAGACATTACTTTGCCGACTAAGGTCCGTCTAGTCAACACTATGGTTTTTCCTGTGGTCATGTATGGATGTGAGAGTTGGACTGTGAAGAAGGCTGAGCGCAGAAGAATTGATGCTTTTGAACTGTGGTGTTGGAGAAGACTCTTGAGAGTCCCTTGGACTGCAAGGAGATCCAACCAGTCCATTCTGAAGGAGATCAACCCTGGGATTTCTTTGGAAGGAATGATGCTAAAACTGAAGCTCCAGTACTTTGGGCACCTTATGCGAAGAGTTGACTCATTGGAAAAGACCCTGATGCTGGGAG
>SJXQ01004077.1:150843-244801 GCA_006408695.1 Aepyceros melampus | reverse complement strand
GATGCTTTTGAACTGTGGTGTTGGAGAAGACTCTTGAGAGTCCCTTGGACTGCAAGGAGATCCAACCAGTCCATTCTGAAGGAGATCAACCCTGGGATTTCTTTGGAAGGAATGATGCTAAAACTGAAGCTCCAGTACTTTGGGCACCTTATGCGAAGAGTTGACTCATTGGAAAAGACCCTGATGCTGGGAGGGATTGCTGGTAGAAGGAGAAGGGGACGACCGAGGATGAGATGGCTGGATGGCATCACGCACTCAATGGACGTGAGTCTGAGTGAACTCCGGGAGTTGGTGATGGACAGGGAGGCCTGGCGTGCTGCGATTCATGGGGTCGCAAAGAGTCGGACACGACTGAGCGACTGGGGTAAGGAGACTTACCCCACCCAAGGGCAGAGACAAATAGCTCTCTCTCTACTGGAATACATGTAGTTATGCAGACATATAACAAGGAAGACAATTATATAACAGGGGAGAGACTAAGAGCAATAAATTTTCAATGATAATCAAAAGGAACGGGGATCCCTAGTATAATGAGTAAACAGCATCACTGAGAATTGAAGTCAGGTCCATATCCATATGGCCTTCCCAGGTAGTGCAGTGGTAAAGAACTCGCCTGCCAATGCAGGCTAGATGTAAAAGACACAGGTTCGATCCCTGGATTGGGAAGATCACCTGGAGGAGGGCATGGCTACCCACTCCAGTATTGTTGCCTGAAAAATCCCACGGACAGAGGAGACTAGTGGGCTACAATCCATGGAGTTATAAAGAACTGGACACAGCTGATCCGCTGAGCATGCATAAGCTTGCCATATCCATGATTTAGATGTCCATAATTATGCATTCCTTTGTATTGATGTCTACATAGCTACCATTTAGTGAGTGCTTACCATGAGTCAGACACTGTGCTAAGTACTGTACCTGAATTTCTTATTTAATTTCACCAACACCCTATGAGCTAGGTACAGTCATCACTCTCATTTTACCAATGGGGAAACCAAGGCTGGTGTAGAGTAAACAAAAGTAACAGGAAAATGGATCAAAGTAACACTATTAGATGAGTTACTATTGAATAGCAGTTGCATTGAACATGTATTTGTTCCCTGAAAATGAAATTGTTTATGACATAAATTATAAATTGAATCTCATTCAAGATAGCACCATTAATATAAGTACTGTACCTGAATTTCTTATTTAATTTCACCAACACCCTATGAGCTAGGTACAGTCATCACTCTCATTTTACCAATGGGGAAACCAAGGCTGGTGTAGAGTAAACAAAAGTAACAGGAAAATGGATCAAAGTAACACTATTAGATGAGTTACTATTGAATAGCAGTTGCATTGAACATGTATTTGTTCCCTGAAAATGAAATTGTTTATGACATAAATTATAAATTGAATCTCATTCAAGATAGCACCATTAATACAATGGGAGAATGCCAAATATCAGGAATTCAGCATAACCACTAGCCATTCAAGGTAGTAAACTGCCAAGAACTGCCAAAGAATGGACATATAGTTAGTAATGGAAGGGGCAGCTTTGCTGGCCAGAAGGCCAGGTTGAAGGAACAATCCTGTTTTGAGCATCCTACTACAAGAGGAGTTCTCATTTTCCCTACAGATGACACAACAAAGTTGGAGCAACACGAAAACACTGATAAAGGAAAAAGGTTTGAAATTATTGAGCCATATATCATGCTCTTTGCTAGTTTTATATATACTTTCCCAGTCAATCTACCCAAAAATAAAAATAAGTGGAAAATAATTATTTCTGTTTTACTAAAAAATACTCTAAAATCAGAGCTAGTACAGAGCTAGTAAATGTCAGAGTTAAGATGTAAACTTAGGGGACTTCCCTGGTGGTCNAAAAAAAAACACATGAGAAATCAATGTCAAAAGAGGTCACTTTATGAGCTTCAAAGAGAGCTACCGTCATTGATTATAATATCACTGAAACAACACAGGCCCGGTGAGATCTGAAATTACATTTCCAATCTGAATTTATAGAACTCACTGCGGGCCCTGGTTGTGACTGTAGCACGTTAATGGAAGCCTACCAAGTAAGCATGATTTAGACGGGCTCAGGCAGAGGTGAATTCAGTTTTCCCTGGGTTATAGCACTAGGCCCATGATCGAGAAAGGTTCAGAATCAGTTTCCTCTTCCATTTCAGAGACATGTCTGGTAATAGCTGGGGGCCAGAATTCTCTTTCAAAATCACAAACTCGATTATGGCACTTCCTTGCTTAGAAATCACCAACAGCTCCGTTTCTAGTGCAGGGCAAGGTGTAGAATCCCTAGGCAACAGGCAAGCCCTTCTTAAGAGGCCAGTGCAGGCTCCTTTTCTGACTTCGTCTGATGCTCCAAGTTTACCAGAATCCTTTCAAGTTTCTTAAGCCAAGCCACTCTTCCGCATATGCAGGTGTTTATACAATTCTTTTCTGGCTTAAAGGCCACTATGCCCTGATAAATTATTCCTTATTCTTCTCTTTCCNTGGTGGGGGGTGGTGGTGGTGGACACTTTTATTTATTTATTTTTTTAGGCTCACTTGTTCAGTCGCGCTGTGGGGAGGGAGGGATGCTGCAAACAAGTATCACTGGCGTGTGCTTGCAGTGTCTCAGCCCCGCTGGGCCTGCCCCTGCTTGCGGCACACACCGCTCAGGCTCTATGTTGCTCCGCCAGGAACTGTCTGAGGCCGGCCCTAGGCTGCATGCACCTCCTCGGTCTAAGCCGCTCAGGCTTGGCGTTCGGGTAGCCCTCAGAGGAATCTGAGGCAGGCCCTAGGCGGCATGCACCTCCTCGGTATAAGCCGCTCAGGCTTGGTGTTCAGGTAGCCCTCAGAGGTGCAGATTTGGTTGGGCCTGCGTTTTGTGCCCTTCCCAGGTCTGAGTAGCTCAGGTGTTTGGCGAGCGCAGTTGCTGCGACTTATCACCTTTTCATCTCTGCTGCTCAGTTTTCTGGGTGTATCACTGGCATCCCTTCTCTGGTAGCTGATGACTGTCCAGAACCCCCAGAAGTCTTAGTTAGCAAAGAAGCCTGCTTGCATTTTGGTAGGTAATGTCTCTCTTGGGCTGCGGTTGCTCCCTTCCAGCCCTTTACGGCTCTGGCTGCCTGTCACTGGAGGTGGATGGTCTGCAGGTGGCTAGTTCTGTTCCGTCCTTTGTTCTGTGTGCAGTCCTGGCAGTGTCTTATGTTCAAGCCTTTCACGTGGAAGCTATCCCACAGTCTGGTTTGCTAGCCCAAGTTAGTTCACTTTGGTTATGCGTGGGGCATTCCGGCCCGAATCTTACAAAGCACTGCAGCCAGCGCCTCCCGCGCCTCCTGTGCCTCCCTGCCCAGCCCCCACTTGCTAGTGGCGGATGCAGGCGTCTGCGCTGCTTCTCCGCTGGGGGAGTTAGTGTTGGGCTCGTAATCTGTTGGTTTTGATTATTTATTTATTTTTCCCACTGTTATGTTGCCCTCTGTGCTTCCGAGGCTCACCGCAGACTCGGCAGTGAGAGTGTTTCCTGGTGTTTGGAACCTCTCTTCTTATGATTCCCTTCCTGGGATGGAGCTCCCTCCCTACCTCCTTTGTCTTCTTTTTCATCTTTTATATTTTTTCCTACCTGTTTTTGAAGACAATGATCTGCTTTTCTGAGTGCCTGATGTCCTTGGCTGGCATTCAGAAGTTGTTTTGTGGAATTTACTCAGCTTTGAAATGTTCTTTTGATGAATTTGTGAGGGAGAAAGTGGTCTCCCCGTCCTATTCCTCCGCCATCTTAGGACCGCCCCCCTCATTGTTTTTAATATAAGCTACTACATACTTGGAAATTTCCGGGTGGTCTGGTGGTCCAGTGGTTAGGACTTGGCACTTTCACTTCTGGGGCCTGGGTTCAATGTCTGATCAGGGAACTAAGATTCTGCAAGCCATACAGCTCAGCAAAAAATAATAATAATAATAAAGCTACTATATACTCATAATTCCCTTTTCTTAATGAGAGCAGCATGCAATAAACACTTGCATATATTTTAGGTTTTTAATTTTGGAATATATCGTAACAAAGACTCCATTGCAATCCATGGTGATATTGCACATTCCTTTTAGGTGCTGTATAATATTCCACTGTGTGGTTGTTCTGTGAGTTGTTCTACCAGCCTTGGATAGGTAGATAACAGACATTAGAATGGGGAACTGGCTCTAGTTTTGTATTAAACAAGAGTTAGGTTTTTAATTTTGGAATATATCGTAACAAAGACTCCATTGCAATCCATGGTGATATTGCACATTCCTTTTAGGTGCTGTATAATATTCCACTGTGTGGTTGTTCTGTGAGTTGTTCTACCAGCCTTGGATAGGTAGATAACAGACATTAGAATGGGGAACTGGCTCTAGTTTTGTATTAAATAAGAGCTAATGTCACCATCAGGCACAGACCCAAATTGATGATTGCTCTATTTACATAGGGCTTCCCAGGGGGCACTAGAGAAGCAAATGACAACTCACTCCAGTATTCTTGCCTGGGAAATCCCATGGACAGAGGAGCCTGGCAGGCTACAGTTCACAAGGTCACAAAGAATCAGACATGACTGAGTGACTGACCACACTATTTACATAGGGGCTTCCCAGGTGGCACTAATGGTTAAAAAAATAACAAAAACCTTGCTTGCCAATGCAGGAGACATAAGAGATGTGGGTTTGATCCCTGGGTCAATAAAATCCCTTGGAGGAGGGCATAGCAACCCATTCCAGTATTCTTGTCTGGAGAACCCCCATAGACAGAGGATCCTGGCGGGCTACAGTCAATGGGGTCACACAGAGTTGGACACAACTTAGCACACACGCATGCACTATTTACATGCAGGCAAGCTCAAAGGCACATGCCATGTCGTAATCTATCCCCTATGAACACAGATTGCAGAGTGAGTGCCTGACTTCACAAGCCAGGCTAAGCATCCCCTACACACATCACTGCTGTTCACACTTTGTCATCACATACTCAGAACTCTTAGGAAGTGACCACAACTTGATACCGTGTGAAAGAAATCCCTCCCACCACCAGGAAGGTCCACTGATTGTGCTGGTGATAGAAAGGATAAGAAATTGCAGAGATTTATTAATAAGAAGGTGGCGATTCTTAGGGATGAGCTTCCTGTGGAAATTCAGCTTTGTATTTACAGACTCATTCTTTTTCTACAGGAGCAATTGGCTTTCCTTCAGCCATGCTTTATTGCATTCATGAGGAATCTTGACTGCTGCGCTGGTTGCACTGGGGAACTTGAGGATTTGTGAAGATCTTAGACCTTTCTAGGTCAAAGTCACAGAGCACTCAATGCATTTCAGAAAGCATGGACCTTAGGGTCGGACAGATTTCAGTTTGAGTTCTGGTTCTGATTTTGGGGACGAGGTTTTCCCTGGTGGCTCAGACAGTAAAGAATCTGCCTGCATGGTTGGAGACCTGAGTTCAACCCCTGGATCAGAAAGACCCCCTGGAGAAGGGAATGGCTACCCACTCCAGTATTCTTGCCTGGGAAATCCCACGGACAGAGGAACCTGGCAGGCTACAGTCCATGGTGCTGCAAAAAGTCAGGCACGACTGAACGACTAACACTTTCTGATTTTTGGGTGGTTGTTTTTTCTTCCTGTGACCTTGGGCAACCCATTTCGCATCACTTATTCTCATTGTGCTCAACTGTGAAATAGGGATAAAGCCATGAGCTGGTGGTATTGTAGAAGTGAAGGAAATGCGGCAGACAATTTACCCGGCTCAGACAGTTACCATTATCAGCATCATCTTCTTCATCTTCAGCATCATAATCAGCAAGAGGCTATGTAGCTAATACGAACAGTGCACGCCTGGAAACTGCCTCCCTTGGTTTGAATCCTGGCTCTACTCTTTCCAAATATTCCCAAACATTCTTTATGCAAATTTCTTTATCTTTGCCTCAGTCTCCCCAACTATGTCCAGGGATATAAATAGCACCTACCCTGAAGAATTGTTGTGAAGACTAACCGCATGCACATTTGGAAAACGCTTGGAATTAGAGAAGCCATTGCGATTTTTTTTTTTCATGTGGGAAGGAAGGAGTATCTGTATGTGTTATTTGAAGCTGCCTTCACATGTTTTTTTTTAAATATTATTGAAATATAATTGCCTTCATTTCTGCTGTACAGCAATATGACTCCGTTATACATACATACACACACACACATATACATATCTGTGTATATATATATCTAACTTAGCAAGCACATACACACACATATATATACTTGTGTGTGTGTGTATGCGTGTGTGCTATGTCACTTCAGTCAATTCCAACTCTTTGTGACCCAGTGGGCTATAACCCCCACCCTGCCCTAGGTTATTCTGTCCATGGGATTCTCCAGGCAAGAATACTGGAGTGAGTTGCTATGCTCTCCTTCAGATCTTCCCAACCCAGGGGATTGAATCTAGATCTCTTTTGCCTCCTGCATTGGCAGGTGGGTTCTTTACCACTAGTGCCACCTGGGAAACCTGTCCAGTGCTATGTTAAGTCGCTTCAGTCATGTCCAGCTCTGTGTGACGCTATGGACTGTAGCCTGTCAGGCTTCTCTGTCCTTGGGATTCTCCAAGCAAGGAGTGGATTGCCATTCCATTCTCCAGAGGATCTTCCTGACCCAGGGATCGAACTGGTGTCTCTTACAACTAACCTTCCTTGGCAGGCGGGTTTTGTACCACTTTTTCATATTTTTTTTTCCACTGTGGTATATTACAGGATATTGAATATAGTTCTCTGTGCTGTACAGTAGGACCTTGTTGCTTATCCATCCTATATATAATAGTTCGGACAGATTTCAGTTTGAGTTCTGGTTCTGATTTTGGGGACGAGGTTTTCCCTGGTGGCTCAGACAGTAAAGAATCTGCCTGCATGGTTGGAGACCTGAGTTCAACCCCTGGATCAGAAAGACCCCCTGGAGAAGGGAATGGCTACCCACTCCAGTATTCTTGCCTGGGAAATCCCACGGACAGAGGAACCTGGCAGGCTACAGTCCATGGTGCTGCAAAAAGTCAGGCACGACTGAACGACTAACACTTTCTGATTTTTGGGTGATTGTTTTTTCTTCCTGTGACCTTGGGCAACCCATTTCGCATCACTTATTCTCATTGTGCTCAACTGTGAAATAGGGATAAAGCCATGAGCTGGTGGTATTGTAGAAGTGAAGGAAATGCGGCAGACAATTTACCCGGCTCAGACAGTTACCATTATCAGCATCATCTTCTTCATCTTCAGCATCATAATCAGCAAGAGGCTATGTAGCTAATACGAACAGTGCACGCCTGGAAACTGCCTCCCTTGGTTTGAATCCTGGCTCTACTCTTTCCAAATATTCCCAAACATTCTTTATGCAAATTTCTTTATCTTTGCCTCAGTCTCCCCAACTATGTCCAGGGATATAAATAGCACCTACCCTGAAGAATTGTTGTGAAGACTAACCGCATGCACATTTGGAAAACGCTTGGAATTAGAGAAGCCATTGCGATTTTTTTTTTTCATGTGGGAAGGAAGGAGTATCTGTATGTGTTATTTGAAGCTGCCTTCACATGTTTTTTTTTAAATATTATTGAAATATAATTGCCTTCATTTCTGCTGTACAGCAATATGACTCCGTTATACATACATACACACACACACATATACATATCTGTGTATATATATATCTAACTTAGCAAGCACATACACACACATATATATACTTGTGTGTGTGTGTATGCGTGTGTGCTATGTCACTTCAGTCAATTCCAACTCTTTGTGACCCAGTGGGCTATAACCCCCACCCTGCCCTAGGTTATTCTGTCCATGGGATTCTCCAGGCAAGAATACTGGAGTGAGTTGCTATGCTCTCCTTCAGATCTTCCCAACCCAGGGGATTGAATCTAGATCTCTTTTGCCTCCTGCATTGGCAGGTGGGTTCTTTACCACTAGTGCCACCTGGGAAACCTGTCCAGTGCTATGTTAAGTCGCTTCAGTCATGTCCAGCTCTGTGTGACGCTATGGACTGTAGCCTGTCAGGCTTCTCTGTCCTTGGGATTCTCCAAGCAAGGAGTGGATTGCCATTCCATTCTCCAGAGGATCTTCCTGACCCAGGGATCGAACTGGTGTCTCTTACAACTAACCTTCCTTGGCAGGCGGGTTTTGTACCACTTTTTCATATTTTTTTTTCCACTGTGGTATATTACAGGATATTGAATATAGTTCTCTGTGCTGTACAGTAGGACCTTGTTGCTTATCCATCCTATATATAATAGTTTGCAACTGCTAATCCCAAACTCCCAGTCCTTCTTCTGCCACCGTTTTCCACCCCCTCAGCAACCACAGTCTGTTCTCTCTATCTGCAGACCTCACAAGCTTTAATTTTAAAACTCTGCTCCTCAGCCTTGACGCCAGGTGTATCTGGACAGTCGTCTACTAATATCTGGCCTCTCATCATCAACAGTAAATGTGGAGCCCCAAATTCTCAGCTACCTGCTGCCCAATGCCTGTGACCCCTCCTGTGCAGGCCCAGGAGACAGCTCCCAGAGGAGATGCTAAATCCTCAGCCCTCCTGCTGTCTGGAGCAGGGAAGGGCATCTGATTCTAACTGCAGCCTCCAGCCCGACCCTGCTCGCGCTCTGCTCCTCTGGGTGAACCTTCTAAGGTCTCAATAATTCACCGCAGTCACCGTGTTCAGACAGGTTGCTTGGGAAGGCGAGTTCTGAGCCAAGGGTTTTGGCAGGTCTTAAAATATTTCCTTCTGTGCAACTGCAATCACGTCTCCATCACGGGCACCTGGGAGTGCAGGGCGGCAGAAAGAGCGGGAGGGATGAGGAACATACGCAGCCCCAGGTTTATAATTCACGCTTGTCACCGAGAGAACCAGGTACGGCCAATCTGGCTTGTACGTGAGATCTGGGGCAGAGGAAGCGATGCCTTTTTGGTTGCACCTAGTTTATTTTTCCCCGCTAAACGAAGTGTAGGTCTGCTCCCAGAGGCAGCTCCCGACTGCTGCTACAATTCCAATGGCCAAAGCTCAGGAAATGCATGCATCAGTGTCCACGCTCAACTTGTTTAGACACTGTTTGCTACTTTTTTTTTTTTCCCCCTAGAAAATGCTGAAAGGGGAGAGATAAGCACAGATAAGCACTTGAGAAGAGCTCAGTCTGTATGCCCTGTAACAAAAGGAATTTCATATGGTGGTGGATCCAGGGCAAATTATCTGAGAAGTGTTATTAAATATTAAAGTCCAAGAGGAAAAGATCAGTGTATGATTTTGTTGATTTTATACATCACTCTTAGTAAAATGCTTGGTACTGTATGTGTTCAATAAACTGTTGAGTGAAAGGAGGGGGGAAAAGAAAGAGGAAAAGAAAAAGAGACAGATAGAAAGGTCTGATCAATCAAAGATCACTCAGTGATAGTGTCAGAGGTGGGACTTAGTATTCAATCTGTGTATTATGAAGACACTAGACGTGGCTGCCAACTCCTCTCTCTCTCTGTTACACACACACACACACACACACACACACACACACAATGGCTGGGCTTATATATGTAGCATCTGTGAAGTCTTGACTATTTATGATCCCCCCGAGTCTCAATAAGGTAATAACATTAACTTACATGTCCTGAGATTTACAATGTGCCAGCCATCATGCTAAATACTTTACATGAATTCTCTCATTCTTCATGAGGTAGTTACTATTTTCATCTTTATTTCTATAGATGTGGAATCTGAAACATGGCCTTCTCTGCTTCAGTGTCACGTGACTCCTTTTTTTCTAACCACTTTTTTAAACAGGAGTATAGCTAATTTACAGTGTTGCATTAGTTCAGGTGTACAGCAAATTGATTCAGTTATTTATATACATATGCTTATTCTTTTCATAGTTTTTTCCATTATAGGTTGTTATAAGATATTGACTATAGTTCCCTGTGCTATACAATAGGTCCTTGTTGTTGTAGTTACTATTTTCATCTTTATTTCTATAGATGTGGAATCTGAAACATGGCCTTCTCTGCTTCAGTGTCACGTGACTCCTTTTTTTCTAACCACTTTTTTAAACAGGAGTATAGCTAATTTACAGTGTTGCATTAGTTCAGGTGTACAGCAAATTGATTCAGTTATTTATATACATATGCTTATTCTTTTCATAGTTTTTTCCATTATAGGTTGTTATAAGATATTGACTATAGTTCCCTGTGCTATACAATAGGTCCTTGTTGTTTTTCTACTCTGTATATAGTGATGTGTATCTGTTTATCCCAAACTCTTGGCTTCTCTCTCTGCCCACCCTCCACTCCCTCTTTCTCCTTTATTAACCACAAATTTGTTTTCTATTTCTGTTTTATAAAGAAGTTCATTTGTATTCTTCTTTTAGATTCCATATATTAAGTGATATTATATGATATTTGCTTTTCAATGTCACTCAACTCTTACATGAAAGAGCCACACTTTATTAGAACTGCGATGAACATTGGGGTACACGTGTCTCTTTCAATTCTGGTTTTCTCGGTGTGTATGCCCAGCAGTGGGATTGCTGGGTCATAAGGCAGTTCTATTTCCAGTTTTTAAAGGAATCTCCACACTGTTCTCCATAGTGGCTGTACTAATTTGCATTCCCACCAACAGTGTAAGAGGGTTCCCTTTTCTCCACACCCTCTCCAGCATTTATTGCTTGTTGACTTTTGGATCGCAGCCATTCTGACTGGTGTGAAATGGTACCTCATTGTGGTTTTGATTTGCATTTCTCTGATAATGAGTGATGTTGAGCATCTTTTCATGTGTTTTGGGATAATCCAGAGAGATGGTGTGGGGCGGGAGGGGAGAGGGGGAGGTCGGGATTGGGAGTTCATGTACACTCATGGCTGATTCATGTCAATGTATAGCAAAATGAATACAGTATTGTAAAGCAAAACAAACTAAAAAATAAAAATTAATTTAAAAAAATAAAAAAAAGAAAGAGCCACACTTTAAAATAACACTGTCTGACTACTATTCCCACAATCACAATTTATGTACAGATGAAAGTTGACCTGGAGGTAGACGGAGGCCCAGAGAGGTACAGAGACACCCACAATAATACGTATTAAGTTACGAGCAGAGGGGAGTTAAGCTCTGCCTTCCGTTTCCAAACCTCAATCATGAGTCTTTGTTATTTGAGAGCAGGGGCAGCACCAGCCTCTCTCCAGCCTTGCAGTGAGATCTGGGGGAAGCCCATGACCACACACGAACACAGATGTTCTACAAATTCTATTGGGGGTAAAATCTTTTGAAAGGGATGACATTAAATGGCTTAGTTGCAGGAGACAGAAAGAAGCTAAGACGAGATTAAGCATCAGAAAATGGGAAGGGGAGTGGCAATGGGGTATTTTATTGATTCACACCACTAAAAATTTTTGTGTGATTCAGATTGTTACAGATTCAACTATAACTTATTCCAAGGCCCCAAATGACGTCATCTCTCTGTCTGTCTCTCTCTTTCTCTCTCTCTCTCTCTCTCTCTGCCGTCTCTTAGATCTCTTTTCCTTAATCTTTTGAAAGGGATGACATTAAATGGCTTAGTTGCAGGAGACAGAAAGAAGCTAAGACGAGATTAAGCATCAGAAAATGGGAAGGGGAGTGGCAATGGGGTATTTTATTGATTCACACCACTAAAAATTTTTGTGTGATTCAGATTGTTACAGATTCAACTATAACTTATTCCAAGGCCCCAAATGACGTCATCTCTCTGTCTGTCTCTCTCTTTCTCTCTCTCTCTCTCTCTCTCTGCCGTCTCTTAGATCTCTTTTCCTCTTTGTTGGTTTATTAACTAGACTCTCTCCAGGTGAGTACAACGTGCTAGTCTTGCATAGTGCTTGTGTGTGCATGCTCAGTTGCTCAGTCATGTCTGACTCTTTGTGACCCAAGGACTGTAGCCCACCAGGCTCCTCTGTCCATGGGATTCTCCAGGCAAGAATACTGCAATGAGTTGCAATTTCCTCCTCTAGGGAATCTTCCAGACCCAGAGATCTAACCTGTATCTCTTGCATCTCCTGCACTGGCAGGAGGATTCTTTATGACTGTAGTACTTGGACAGCCCAGGGACTTGCATAGACCTAGCTGTATTTGAAGTGAAAGTATCTCTTTCCTTGTGACTGTAGCAATCCCTGATTAGTTCTTCTTAGGTCTGGTGCAGGCTCCTGCATCAATGGTTGTGGCCAAGATGATAGGATGCTCTGATTAATTTGCTATAGTCACATGGGTCATTTCACTGGTTAAGAAGACAGGTGGGCCAAGGTAGAAAATTTTGCAAAGGAAAAAGGTTATTCTCTAACCAGAAGAAAGAGAAGCCCCTTTGGGTAATACAAGTCTATTTGCCTATCACAGACCTATGTTCACACTGTTCCTTGCCCATAAAGGCTCAATAAAACCCTAAAGTCCTGCACACATGACTTGTGAAGAACTATAGGTTTGACTCACTCATGTGATAGAGGTATCAGAAAAAAATACTGTACTGCCTACTGACCATTTCTCCCAGAATCCTCTCTTTATAGGAAGATTTCATCATTTAGCATTTGAAAATCACTTCCCGGAATCTGAAATGCTAGTGGTAAAGGAAGGTGAAAAAGCATGTGATGTCAACTTGGCAGAAATGCAGGTAAGGAAGAGCACTGTTCTTGGTTCATCACAGTATCCAGAGAGGTGATTTCTATTGGTGGCTTTCTCTAGCAGAATGGATGTCTTCATAAGCCTGAGAAAGAAAGAAAGCAGCAGAAAATGAAACAAAGAAGCTGAAGAGAAAATGCAACAAGTACTGAAATGGATAGGAAATTGTTTTAAAGAATCAGAAATCCATGGGGAATACCGAACCACTTTTGCTCAAAGATGAGCTGATGAGCGCAATTCCACAGTGGGTTCCGAGGCTTGAACATGAGCTTGGATATCTGGATATGCTTTCATCATCGTTTGAAGAATGATGGGCCTGTATGGACCAAGAGGATGTCATTAGAACCCCAAACTAGGTCTTTTTCACACTAGGATGTTAAGCTCTGAGATTAATCCTCTCTCAGCCATGACATGATTTTGTGTTTGTTCATGGTCCCTGCCGCCTCTCCTGGGCTTCCCAGTGGCTCAGTGGTAAAGAACCCACATGCCAATGCAGGTGAGTCAAGAAGATTCTGGGTCAGGAAGATCCCCTGGAGGAGGGCATGACAACCCACTTCACTATTCTTGCCTGGAGAATCCAAAGGACAGAGAGGAGTCTGGGACGTTACAGTCCATGGGGTCACAAAGAGTCAGACACGACTGAGCAATCAAGCAAGCACACACATCACCTCTCTTCCACCTCTAAAAATGTTTGCACCTTGGCATATGACCATGAAGGTCTTTAGCTGACCTCTACATTCTCATCCTAGAACCTGTGCTTTAGCATTTTTCTTTAGATGACTTCTACAGGCGATCAGAAAAACAAAGGAAACATGGTAAGTCAGTGCGAATGGTGGAATCTTTTGAAGGACTCAATCTTTGGATACATGAGTCCTTGACTGTCAACTGAGCAAGAAATTGTATCTTCTTTTACTGAGTTGGGTCTCTTCAAAAACAGTGGGAAGAAGTCATGGAGCCCATTTTATTTGGCCATAGTCAGTGTTGCTATTAGTAAAGACTAAAGGGGGTGGGGACCTATTTCCCACATAAGCAGGGGATTTTGCCTAAAGTATTATGTGATACCTTGGAGACACCACTGGATTTAAGTTGAGGAGATCAGGGTGAATTTAAATGGAATAATTACAGCCACAAGAATACCTATAACAACGCAGGTGCTACAATGCATGGGCATGATGCTTATCACATTTATACCTTGTCTCAAATGATCCTTATGACAGCCCTGTGAGTTTGATAGAATGTCTTTTCCATTTTACAGATGGGGAAGTGGAGACTGAGGTAAAATAAGCCCCATGCTCCAGCCACAGGGATAGTTAATGAATGAGCTGAGATTTCTATCTAGCTGTTTCTGTCTCGAAGCCTACTCTTAACAACACTTTTCTGTGTTACTTGGGTGCTAACCCGTGGTCTCCTCTCATCTCATTTGTGATCCTGGCAAAGTCATTTCCTTTCTAAATCTCTTCATCTATAAAATGAGGTTGATGTAAATCTGTATAAATCAAATTTGAGGATGTGAGAGCTTTTCTTTTTAAGGCCAAAACATTTTGCTGGTGCTCAATGTTAAAAATATAGTCAAGGAGAAAAGAAAGTCTAGCTTCTGTCTTTTAAGTAGTTTTATTTACTTACAAGTAAGAGGAAACATTTCTCAGTGGTTCAAAGTCGATTCTCTAGAGTCATACTGTTTGGATGCAAATCTCACGCCTGCCATTTTCCAGCTATGGGACTTTGGACCAGCTACGTAATCTCCGTCTCAATCCCCTCATCCATGAAGGAGGATGGTAATAGTACCTTTCCCATAAGATGTTTGTAAAGAATAAATAACTTTCTATTTGGAAAGCACGGAGATAAATCTCTAGGGAATAGTAAATGCTACGTCTCACCTAGCTATTATTATTGACTTATAGATTATTAGCCATAGTGCTGGTAATTATATTGAATTATGTTTAATACAATCTCAGATCTACTAATTTTTCAGACAAGGCTAGGGATCTACTCAGAAACTCTGGGAAGCCCACAGCATCCTGGAACACAAGGATGGGAGCCCAAGACACACCTTTATGAGCTTTCTTCCAATTTGAACGTGGTGTGAAAAGGAAGACTCCCGCTCACCCCCAGCCTCCTGATGGGATGTATGATCATTAGTCAGTCATGTATGCTGCTGCTGCTGCTGTTTAGTCGCTCAGCTGTGTCCGACTGTGTAACTCCATGGACTATAGCTGCCAGGCTCCTCTGTTCATGGAATTCTCCAGGCAAGAATACTGGAGTGGATTGCCATTTCCTTCTCCAAACCTCTTGATATTGCAGAGTAATTTCTCAAGACTTCTCTGATGGAAAAAAAAAAAGTTTCTGGATAACTGTTGCTTTTTTTTCCCTACTGGAATGCAGCCTCTTTGAGGAGGAAATCCATAGGTGATCCATGTTTATAACTAACAAAGCTGTCCCTTCATCCCTGCTCTAGCCTGAAAAGCACATGATCCTTCTTTCAAAAAAAAAAACTTATTTATTCACTTGGCTGTACCAGGTCTTACTTGAGGCATGTGAGATCTAGTTCCCTGACCAGGGATCAAACCCTGGCCCCCTGCACTGAGAGTGTGGAGTCTTAGCCATTGGACCACCAGGGAAGTTCCAAAAACCACATGGTCTTTTGAATTATGCTTTCCTCAGTAATGGGATTGCTGGGGCATAAGGTAGTTCTATTTTTAGTGTTTTAGGGAACCCCCATTATGTTCTCCATACTGGCTGCATCAGTCATGCTTGTTGCAGCAGTATTCACAATAGCCAGGACATGGAAACAACCTCAACATTCAACAGATGTATGCAAGTGTATAGACAACGGACTATCATTCAGCTACAAAAAGGACCAATATTGGGTCATTTTTAGAGATGTGGATGGACCTACAATCTGTCACACAGAGTGAAGTAAGCCAGAAAGAGAAAAACAAATATCACAGATTAATGTACATATTGGAATCTAGAAAAATGGTACAGATGAACCTATTTGCAGGGCAGGAACAGACATACAGAGGCAGAGAACAGACATGTGAACCCAGGCTGGGGGAAGGGGAGGTGGGATGAACTGCGAGGGTAGGACTGACATCTATACACTTCTATGTGTAAAACAGATAGCTTGTGTGAAGCTGCTATATAGCACAGGGAGCCTAGCTCAGCGCTCTGTGATGACCTAGATGGGTGGGATGGGGGTCAGGATGGAGGTTCAACAGGGAGGGGATATACGTATACATATAGCTGATTCACATCATTCTACAGCAGAAATTAACACAACGTTGTAAAACAATTATCTTCCAATTAAAACAGAAACAAAAACATGGTCTCATAAATAGTAGCTGTTCAACCAGTATGTGAAGAAGGAAGGGAAGAATTTGACATTTATACATTATACAGTGCCTGCTCTAAACAGGGTTGCCTGGCAATTTTCCAGATGCCAAAAGTACAAAAACCAGCTGGGTATGCAGAACAAGAAGTGAGAGAAACGAACAGGACTAGAGTCACTGCATCCAGGTGGGAGCTGAGGACGGGGACCGGAGGAACATCGGCTGCAGCCCAGCCCAGCAGTGACCTCTGGACACTGTCTCTTGGCGCTCCCTCCCTTTCTTAGCATCCTCTTCCTGCCCATCCTCTGCTTCTCCGGGGCACCCATGGCACAGGCACTAAGACCTCCCTCCCTCCCTCCCCAGCCCCATTTTCTCACTCTCGGGATCTTCCTCCTGGACACTTCCATGCAGAAAACCTTCCTGAATCCTAAGTTGGGATACAGCTTCTGTCTGCACCTGTGCTGAGCCCTGTGCCATGGCAGTGAGCTCTGATTTAGAACAGGAGTTGAGATGGCACTAAGACCTCCCTCCCTCCCTCCCCAGCCCCATTTTCTCACTCTCGGGATCTTCCTCCTGGACACTTCCATGCAGAAAAACTTCCTGAATCCTAAGTTGGGATACAGCTTCTGTCTGCACCTGTGCTGAGCCCTGTGCCATGGCAGTGAGCTCTGATTTAGAACAGGAGTTGAGAGCATGGTCCTTGAGCCATGCTGACAGGGCTCACTTCCTTGCTCACTCTGCTGCTTAGTGGGTGCGTGACTCTAAGCTCTCTCTGCCTCACTTTACCCCTCCAGAAAATGGGCATAATAGCAATCACACTACCTGCCTTAGGGCATTGCTGTGAGGGGGATTTAAACTCAGGTCTGTGCTCAATATGTAGGAATCATCACGTTGAGCCCCAGTGACAGAGAGTGAAGAGGAACTAAAAAGCCTCTTGGTGAAGGTGAAAGAAGAGAGTGAAAAATATGGCTTAAAACTCAACATTCAAAAAACTGAGATCATGGTGTCCAATCCCATCACTTCATGGCGAACAGACATGGACAAAAATGGAAACAGTGGCAGATTTTATTTTCTTGGACTCCAAAATCACTGCTGACAGTGACTACAGCCATGAAATGAAAAGACGCTTGCTCCTTGGAAGAAAAGTTGTGACAAAATCTAGAAAGCATATTAAAAAGAAGGGACATCACTTGAAAAAGGTCCATACAGTCAAAGCTATGGTTATTCCAGTTATCATGTACGGATATGAGAGTTGGACCATAAAGAAGGCTGAACATCGAAGAATTGGTGCTTTCAAACTGTGGTGCTGGAGAAGACTCTTGAGAGTCCCCTGGAGAGCAAGGAGATCAAACCAATCAATCCTAAAGAAATCATCCCTGAATATTCACTGGAAGGACTGATGCTGAAGCTCCAAAACTTTGGCCATCTGATGGGAAGAGCTGACTCATTAGAAAAGACCCTGATGCTGGGAAAGACTGAAGGCAAGAGGAGAAGGGAGCAACAGAGGATGAGATGACTGGATGGCATCATCCAACGGACATGAGTTTGAGCATGCTCCAGGAGATGGTGAAGGACAGGGAAGCCAGGTGTGCTGCAGTCCATGGGGTTGTAAAGAGCTAGATATGACTTAGCAACTCTTTACCATTGTGCCACTTGGGAAACCCCGAGAGCTACACAATTTTATCCCAATCATCGGGTCTCTCCATAAAGTGACCCTTGTCCCTCTGGACAGCACAGATGTAGCTTGGTGGGCAAGCAGAGGCTTTGGGCAAAGACAAACCCTCCCTGTATCAGCCATGTTGATCTCATGGCCATATTACCTCCTTCTGTTCATCATCACTGCTTTCATTTGGACTTCTCCAGCCCCTGATCGGGTCCCTGTCATTCATCACAGACCTTCCTACTGAGATTGCTTGTCTCCAGTGACTTCTTCTACTTATATGCCCTACATATTGCAAGATAAATCTCCCTAAAATGGAAATCCAGTGATTGCGTACTTCCCTGTCTCTCCCACTAGACTGGAAATGTATTATATCTTTCCTTCTGCCTGCAGTCCCAGAATAATACAAAACAGGTGTTTAAATGACTGAACTTTACTTCCCCCCTTTTTTCCTATGTTTATATTCTCAACCCTTAGAAAAGAACAATCCGTATGTCCACCAGGAGGGAAACATAGTGGCATATTCATAAAAGAGAATGGTGACTAGAAGATGACATCAAGGAACTAGATCTCCTTGTATGAGCCTGGATGGATCCCCAAGAAGGATCTTGAGAGGACCAAGTCAATGTCAAAATGATATGCATAATATATGCAATTTGGCTAAGTTTATAACACTGTTGCTGTTTAGTTGTTAAGTTGTGTTAGACTCTTTTCTGACCCCATGAACTTAGCCCATCAGGCGCCTCTGTCCATGGGATTTCCTAGGCAAGAATATTGCAGTGGGTTGCTGTTTCCTTCTGCATTATAATATTCTACAACTCTTTATCTTTTGATGGTTAGCCAAAGTATTTAAAATATGGGTTATATACACAAAAATGTATTTGTATCCCTGAGAGGAGAGGTAGAAAAAGGTCTTTGAGGGAAGCCAGTATGTAAAATTTGGCTTTATTTACTATTTTACTTATATATATATATATATATATATATATATAGAGAGAGAGAGAGAGAGAGAGAGAGAGAGAGAAGACAGAGCCAGGCAAATGGGTGGTATTATATGTGTGTGTGTATTTATGTATATACATATCTCAAGAAATATTGTTGAGTGAATGAAAGTCTTTGCTGTTTATTCATTTTCTGGGTCATCTCATAGGTAGAAAAATCCATTTGGAACCAAAACCTCTGTTTAGTAAGAATGATTTGGCCCCCTCTCTACCTCTCTTGGCTGAGAAAGCAATGGCACCCCACTCCAGTACTCTTGCCTGGAAAATCCCATGGACGGTGGAGCCTGGTAGGCTGCAGTCCATAGGGTTGCTAAGAGTTGGACACAACTTAGTGACTTCACTTTCCCTTTTCACTTTCATGCATTGGAGAAGGAAATGGTAGCCCACTCCAGTGTTCTTGCCTGGAGGATCCCAGGGACAGGGGAGCCTGGTGGGCTGCCGTCTCTGGGGTCGCACAGAGTCGGACACGGCTGAAGCGACTCAGCAGCAGCAGCAGCGGCTGCCTCTCTTGGAGAGCTTCCCTGGTGGCTCAGTAGTACAGAATGTGCCTGCAGTGCAGAATATGCAGGTTCAATCCCTGGGTCAGAAAGATCCCCTGGAGGAGGAAATGACAACCCACTCCAGTATTTTGCCTAAAAAAAAAATCCCATGGACAGAGGAGACTGGCGGGCTACAGTCCAAGGGGCTGCAAAGAGTCAGACACAGCTGAGTATGCACCATACCGCTCTTGGAAACCTACAATGGTCACAACACAGTTTGAAGTAAAAACACGCAAAATGAAATGGCTATAACTCTGAATTTATTCAGTTCAAAAGGCTGACATTAATCTAACATTGTCGCCTTATTTTCCTGGTGTTCAAATATTCTTTCTTCCATGAAATTATGATATTCAATAGCTGCTTTAAAAGATGTACTCAATTAGCAAAATGAAAACTTGGCTACTCTTTGAAGGCCCCCTAGATGTGCCAAACTCATTCTTATTCCTCCAATGATCTGGCCTTTTCCTCTCTCCCCATGCCTTACCACTGAGATGAATGAATTCATTATTCAGGGCTTGGATTTTAAAAAATTGCCTGCTTCTAGAAATAGTTCCTGACTCTGCAGACTTTTTGCATCTCCCTGGAAAAGATGTCACATTGTGTCCATCACTTTTCAGAACATTCATCACTTGTGTATTTACTAAGTCAGAGTGAGTCTCCTCCATTCTAGTAAATTACAAGTTTCATGAGTATAAGAATGGTCCTTATCTGTGATATAAGCACCATTCTTGTGCTCATGAAGCTTATAATCTACTCAGTGCTCCGTGGTGAAGGAAATTCAAAATAGAGGGGATATATGTATACGTATGGGCTTCCCAGATGGCTCAGTGGTAAAGAATCTGCCTGCAATGCAAGAGCCTGTGTTCAGTTCCTGGGTCAGGAAGATCCCCTGGAAGAGGGCATGGCAACCCACTCCAGTATTCTTGCCTGGGAAATCCCATGGGCAGAGGGGCCTGACCCATGACCACAGGGTCATGAAAGAGTCGGACACAAGTTAGCCACTGAACAACAAAATGTATACATAGATCTGATTCACTTTGCTATACTGTAGAAATTAAGACAACATTGCAAAGAAACTATATTTCCACAAAAGTTTTTTAAACTAGTGCTTATCTTTTCTACCAATGAATCCACTGGACTAATACCATGTGTAGAATATAGCAGTGACACAATAGAATATTTGCTAAATGAATGAATTAACATGAAAGAAAGAAAGTGAAATCGCTCAGTCGGTCCGACTCTTTGTGACCCCATGGACTGTAGCCCACCAGGCTCCTTCATCCATGGAATTTTCTAGGCAGGAGTACTGGAGTAGGTTGCCACATCCTTCTCCAGGGGGTCTTCCTGACCCAGCGATTGAACCTGGGTTTCCCGCATTGTAGGCAGAGGGTTTACCATCTGTGCCACCAGGGAATCCTGAATGAACGTGAGCCAACAGCAAATTTAGGGGAAAGGGCTAGTTTCTTTTCCTCAGTTATCCTCAAATCTACACCAAGCACTCTTTCATTATTCCAGCCCCATTTTCCTTGGGAATGACAACAGGGAGGTGAGTGGATGACAAGCAAGCTTATGGTTCCCTCCCGCCCATCCGTCTGCCTTGCAGCACCCATGTACTTTGAACATTAAAAAGGAGCTAAACAGATGTTTTATGTGCATTTACTTTAAGTTATCTCAGCCGTTTCTCATAAGGAGCTCATGAGTTGTTATTTTATTAGATTCATTGTATTCATGAAGAAATTGGGGCTTAAAGAGATTAGATCACTTTGTTCACCCAAGTTTATGTAACAGTACACAGCAGGGCTGGCATCAGAGCTCAGCTATCTCTGGTTGCCAAGACCACACTGTTTTGCAGGCTTTGTGGGTCATTGCACACCAAGTACCTCATTTATCTCATTCCTCTCATTTCCCCACTTAATATGACTCACTATTATTACATTGAGGTCCTCGGTTTTTCTTTGCTTGTTGTCATCCCTAGCTCTGTTGATATTGCCACACAAACAGTGTCTGTGAAAATTTCTGGATGCTCCCCCTTGGACCTACATATCTGTGCCTGCATCTCTATCTCTATCATACTTATCTATGTCTATATTAATATATCTATGTTCATCCATCCACCTATCCATCCAACCATCCATTTTCTCTATCTTATCTATCGATCCATTCATCCAACCATCTAGCCATCCATTTTCTCTAGCTACCCATCTATTTATCTATCTCTATGTCCATCCATTCATCTATCCATCCATTTTCCCTGCTATCTATTTAGTATCTTGGCCACTTTGTTTAACACAGAATCACACAGCACTCGAGCTTCCAAGTGAGATTCAATAAATGGCTGCAGTGCTGGCTCTGGCATTCACCAGGTCATGAACCTGTTGCCCATGGGTCTCATTTGTTAATGATCTCCAAACATAGACTTACTCAACCTGGTGTTTAGGTATGTGAAAAAGTGAAAGTGCTAGTCACTCAGTCGGATCTGACTCTTTGCAACCACATGGACAGTAGCCTGCCAGGCTCCTCTGTCCATGGAACTCTCCAAGCAAGAATACTAGAGTGGGTTGCCATTCTCTTCTCCAGGGGATCTTCCTGACCCAGGGATTGAACCCAGGTCTCCTACATTGCAGACAAATTCTTTACCTGCTGAACCACCATACCCAAAATATTTATTTGCCCTTGGATCTGTGTAGGATTTTCACAGGGAGCTCTACTTTTAAAATCCATCTACACTATGGATTTTAAATAGAAGAAGGCAGAGAGCAGTAGCTATCTGGATCTGCTAGAGATCCAGGAATATTAAGCAAACGTAAAGCTTAGGACTTCCCTGGTGGGACAATGAGTAAGAATCCACCTGTCTTCCTGATGGTTCTATAGGTAAAGAATTCACCAGCAATGCAGGAGACACAGGAGATGGAGGTTCGATTCCTGGGTCTGGAAGATCCCCTGGAGGAGGGGATGGCAACCCACTCCAATATTCTTCCCTACAGAATTCCACGGACAGGGAAGCCTGGCGGGCTACAGTCCAAAGGGTCGCAAAGAGTCGGACACAACTGAGCAACGTGGCATGCACACATGCCAATAGAGGGGATGTGGGTTCAATCCCTGGTCTGGGAAGAATTCCACATGTTGCAGAGCAAGTGAACCCCTGTTCACCCCAACTATGCCTGCACCGTAGAGCCCATACTCCACAAGAGAAGCTGCAGTGAGAAGCCTGTACACCACATCTGGAGAGTAGCCCCTGCTCACCACAACTAGAGTAAGCCAACACACAGCAATGAATTTATATTCAATATTAGCAATAAACATCACCAAGCTCTTTTTCCACTTACCCCTTCACCATTCAACACAAGATGGAGTAGCATTGCGTCAAGTCAAGACCTTGCCCATCTCAGCAGAATTAGGCAAAGATGGGGAAACCGTGGATGTGCTTGGCATGGACAGAGCCAGGTGCCAAGAGAGGCCAGCCTGGCACTGGAAAGGTGTGGTTAGCTAAGGCTGGCTCTCCATCCTCGATGGCTCCACAGGATCTCTGCTCTGCCCCTCGTGGCCCCTGTTTCTGCTACCTGTTTTATCTTGCTCTCTGAGAAGCCATATTCCCCTTCACAGCTCCTTGGTCCCAAGTGATGACCTCTTTGAAATAACAAGGGTTGACAATTCAACTGGTCCTACTGGGTGAGGTTTTACTCCTAAGGCATGCCAACTCTATGGGAGAAGGGAATGTGATATCACACATGTGATATATACACAGTCATCCTTTCATACACACGTGACATACACACATCCCTCCTTCCATACACATGTGATAATAGAAGTCCACCTGTGAATGGCGGAAAATCATTAAAAAAGGGGAACTCTGGAATGGCCAGAACCCCCAAATTGTCTATTCTATCCCCCCTTCTCATGCTCATTTGTGTCCAACTCTTTGTGACCCCATGCACTCTAGCCCATCAGGCTCCCCGTCCATGGAATTTTTACAGGGGGATATATAGAAGTATAAACTGTATTGCTCTGAGACCTTCCTATATATATACAATCTCCTTGTAATAGAAAAATGAGGATATGGCCATAGAAAAATGTTTGGTTACAGCTAAATGTCTTGTTTTTTATACAATCACTACCCAGGGTTAGAACTTCTATCTGTTTTCTGAGACGGTGATCTTTATATTCTAACTCTAGCCAGTCATATCTACACACAACTTCCCCGGTATGAAAATCCTCTCTTCACCCAATCCTGAAAAATATTATTTTACCAATCCAAATATGTCAGGGATTTTATTGCATTTGCATTTCAAACCTGATAAATCATTTTCCGGGTGACATTTTTCCTTGAAGGCAACTTCAAATTGAATATTTTTTTCCCCTTGTTATCGCTCTCTCCCTTTCCAGTCCAACTTCACTTTCAGATTGCAGATCACTCGCTGTCAAGAGAAAGGCGACAATGCACTGTTGCCATCTCTCCCCCCCTGGTCTGAGAAGAGGTTCAGCTTTGCATTTCCAACTCAGGGCTAGACTTACAGGAAATCTTTTGCAAGCACTTTCAGGTATCTTCATCACCTGTATCTCACAAGGTGATCATGGCTTTTTGCCAAGTACCTACAAGTGACATCTCTTATCATGCCCCCAAAAAATTAAGGCAAAGAAACATATTCATACTTGGATTTCACGGATCCACCCTTTATCCATGCTCCTTATTTTTTTACTTCTTTTAAGCACTTGTAACAAAATAAAATACAGGCTCAATGTCAGATAGGGCATTCCAGGTGATGCTAGTTGTAAAGAACCTGCCAGACAATGCAGGAGATATACAAGACATGGGTTTGATCCCTGGGTCAGGAAGATCCCCTGGAGATGGCGCATGGCAACCCATTGGAGAAGACTCTGATGCTGGGAAAGATTGAAGGCAGGAAGAGAAGGGGATGACAGGGGATGAGATGGTTGGATGGCATCAATGACTCCATGGACATGAGTTTGAGCAAGCTCTGGGAGTTGGCGATGGACAGGGAAGCCTGGCATGCTGCAGTCCATGGGGTTGCAAAGAGTCGGACATGACTGAGTGACAGAAGTGAACTGACTTCATTATTCTCACCTGAAGAATCCCATGGGCAGAGGAGGCTTACGGGCTACAATTCACAGGTCACAAAGAGTCTGACATGATGAAAGTGACTTAGCACACATGCAGAGTCAGAGAGTTCTGCATGTGAAATCCTTTTCGTAAGTGACAAATGAGAAGACTGAAGACTAAAGCATATGGTATTTGAGACAATTCAATAAACTAGCACCTCGTACGGGGCTCACATGAATATAAGCTATTGAGAGTTCTTTGGATCTGTTTACATCATCTTTTTCCAGAAAAGTTCTCAGGAAGATCTCTAAAAAGAACTGATTACATTGGGAAACTCCTAGTGTTCAGTAAGAGGAAAAAAAGAAAATGAAAATGAAAGGTTGCTTAGTCATGTCCAACTCTTTGGGATCCCATGGACTATACTGTCCATGGAATTCTCCAGGCAAGAATATTGGAGTGGGTAGCCGTTCCCTTCTCCAGGGGATCTTCCCAACCCAGGGATCAAACCCAGGTCTCTCGCATTGCAGGCAGATTCTTTACCAGCTAAGCCATAAGGGAAGCCCAGCAATACTGGAGTGGGTAGCCCATCCCTTCTCCAGAGGCTCTTCCCAACCCAAGAATTGAACTGGGGTCTCCTGCATAGCAGGCAGATTCTTTACCTACTGAGCTATCAGAGGATTCCATGGGGGAAAAATGGAGACTTAGAATCAGAACAATGAGTGACACAGACTGCATGACTCACCCTCTTAGAGCTTCGTTTTCATCTCTGTCAAAGGAAGGCAGCTTGTAGGGTTGGTCACATCGATGATGCACATAGATAGGAACCCAAGATCATCTCTACAATCTTCGATATTGTTCTTGCCATTGTTCCTAAGAGATGACTCACACAGAACTTCTCCCATGTGCTAGGCATGGAGCCAGAAGGTGATAGGCTTTGTCCTGTAGAATTTTTACTCTGCAGGGTGCATCCTATTCTCCTTGACACATAAAGAAACGGAGACACCAAGAAGTCAAACTCTTACCTCTGCAGGTAACAGAGCCAGATTCATCCCCACATTGCTGTCTTCACTGTCGCTGTCACCATATTCACTCTGCAAGAGGTACAGGTCTTCTAAACCCTAAAATTAAAAGGGAAAACAAATGGAAATTATTATGAAAGAAGCGCAAGGAACTGAATGCTCAGAGAAAAACGTTCTTGGCACTTCCTCAAAATACTAATTGAAAACTTGTTTAAACACCCAGGACTGTCAGCCAGATGGTGAAACATATAATTAAAATAATTACCTAAATCTGGCAATCTAGAATTATCACTTATTATTATTAATATAGCACCTATTCAGACAGAATTAACTTTTTTTTAACTCCAAATTTCTTCTGTAATATTTATTACAGCCCCATAAGCATGAGAATTATGTGTCTTTGGGGTAAAAATCTTTTTAAAAATAATTTTATTTATTTATATTTTTTGGTTGTGCTGGGTCTTTGTTGCTACATGAGCTTGTCTCTAGTTGCAGCGAGTGGAGGCTACTCTCTAGTTGTGGCGCAAGGGCTTTGTCACTGAAATGGCTTCTTTTGTTGCAGAGCATGGTCTCTAGGCCCATGGACTTCAGTAGCCCATGTGGGCTCATTAGTAGCAGCTCCCTGGCTCTAGAGAACAGGCTCAGTAATTGTGGAGCACAGGCTTAGTTGCTCCGAGGCATGTGGGATCTTCTTGGGTCAGGGGTCAAACCCTTGTCTTCCTGCACTGGAGCTACCAGGGAAGCTCTGGGATAAAGCCTTTATAACTTTCCTTTACATTGACATTCACCTACACAGAGTGTTTCCTTCAGCGTGAAGGGATTTACCCAGCAATTCTGCCATCATGGGCAGTGTCATTCCCGTTTCAAAGATGGGAATGTTAATGCCCTGTATAGTATGTCAACGACTACTAAATTATTGGGCAGGGAAATAGTTTCTTAATGCCTAACTCCATTCAGATGTGAGCTTTTTGAATTATGAAGGTCAAAAAAATAAAATGAAATTAATGTGCAAGGGTGTTCAGTGTCAGCTCGCTTATTAGAACAAAACCTTGGAAAATCTCTAGATTCCCAATTTTAGGAAGAAGGTTATGTATCTTGTTTGCCAACTTCATGGCTCATTATGCAGAGATTTGAAATGTTTTTGAAACATTTGGAAACATTACATGTGATATCATGTAATTATGTTCATTATCTGTTTATTTATGTGCTGAGTGCCTTCATGCTCAGTCACTCAGTCCTGATTCTTTGTGACCCCATGGACTGTAGCCCACCCAGCTCCTCTGTCTTGGGGATTCTCTGGGTAAGAATACTGGAGTAGGTTGCAATTTACTCCTCCAGGGGACCTTCTCAACCCAGGGATCAAGCTCACATCTGCATTTCCTGCATTGACAGGTAGGTTCTTTATCAGTGAGCCACCTGGAAAGCCCTGTACATACTACATAATTTTGGATGAAAAAAGAAAGAAAGAAAAACCTACATTTCAAAATTATATATTTACAATGGGTGATTATAATACTCAGAAGATAAATAACTTGTGCTTGATAAGAAAACAATTATTTTTTCTTTTCAAGTTTTTGTATATTTGCGTTTTATGTGGTGATGATACTAATTTTATAATAACAATGATCATGGATGCATTTTACTTGTTTTTCTGAAGTTTCTTTTTTAAAATAATTTATTTTGGCTGTACTGGGTCTTTCTTGCAGCATACAGAATCTTTAGTTGTCGCATGAAAACTCTTAGTTTTGGCATGAGGGATCTACTTCCCTGATCAGGGATCAAACCTAGCCTCTTGTATTGAGAGCACGGAGTCCTAACCTCTGGACCTCCAGGGAAGTCCCCACTGATGTATTTTACAATGTTCATTTGTGAATACAGAAATGAAACTAGAATGGTTACTTGATTCCAAGATAGCGTTTATACTACCCTTATGGCAGAAAGTGAGGAGGAGCTAAAAAGCCTCTTGTTGAAAGTGAAAGAGGAGAGTGGAAAAGTTGGCTTGAAGCTCAACATTCAGAAAACGAAGATCATGGCATCTGGCCCCATCACTTCATGGGAAATAGATGGGGAAACAGTAGAAACAGCGTCAGACTTTGTTTTTTTGGGCTCCAAAATCACTGCAGATGGTGACTGCAGCCATGAAATTAAAAGGCGCTTACTCCTTGGAAGAAAAGTTATGACCAACCTAGATAGTATATTCAAAAGCAGAGACATTACTTTGCCGACTAAGGTCCGTCTAGTCAAGGCTATGGTTTTTCCTGTGGTCATGTATGGATGTGAGAGTTGGACTGTGAAGAAGGCTGAGCGCCGAAGAATTGATGCTTTTGAACTGTGGTGTTGGAGAAGACTCTTGAGAGTCCCTTGGACTGCAAGGAGATCCAACCAGTCCATTCTGAAGGAGATCAACCCTGGGATTTCTTTGGAAGGAATGATGCTAAAACTGAAGCTCCAGTACTTTGGGCACCTTATGCGAAGAGTTGACTCATTGGAAAAGACCCTGATGCTGGGAGGGATTGGGGGCAGGAGGAGAAAGGGACGACCGAGGATGAGATGGCTGGATGGCATCACAGACTCAATGGACGTGAGTCTGAGTGAACTCCGGGAGTTGGTGATGGACAGGGAGGCCTGGCGTGCTGCAATTCATGGGGTCGCAAAGACTGAACTGAACTGAACTGAAAAATCATAAATGGCAGCCTTTTGGGCAATTCTCCTTTTCTTTCTAAGATGCCTCACAGCTTAGGAAGCTGCATAATTTTGTGGATTTCACTGGCTTCTTTACCAATGTATTAATTTTGCTTCATTGGCTCCTTTACCAGTGTGTTGATTCTGTTTCTGTCTGCCAGAGACACCCACTGCTGAGGGATTGGGACTAATTGCCTATTTGCTCTGATTGGAGAGGACAGTGTTATTACGTCATCTCAGATAATCAGGGTTGACCTACTGGAGAAGGTCAATGAGTTGAGGGATTATGATGCAATAGGCACCCGGGGAGAAAATGATTTCAGGTACGAGAAGCCATTTAGCAGAAGGGCAGAAGAAGTGGGGAGATTCCTGCCCAACTTTGCCAGTTGAATTTTGCTTAAACACAAAAGTGAAAGGCAACTAAAGAAAAGAACATAAAATCCTTCTATCTGGCTCCTTCTTAGTTCAGCAACCATTGATATCTCCCCCATGAAGTCCAAATTCCTCAGCCTGGGGAGGGGGGCATGAGAGAGACAGAAGACAAGGAAATGGGCTTTGGGAACAGGATGAAGAGATTCAGAGCTCAGGTTGGTCTGTTGCTAACGCAGACAAGATGCTTAAGATTTCTGAATGTCAGAAGCCTTGTTAGTAAAACGAGAATTGTGTGAACCTGAAAGGGAAGTTTGGGGATTAAGGGCTGAAGTTTAGATGCAGGATGGCCACTTTCTTTCCGTGTGGGCCCTCCCCCTTCCCACAAGGGTACCACCCACAAGGCCTGCTTTAAGTTCGCCCAGTATGCCACACTACCTGTTTTCTCTTGGCAAGTTGTTTGCTCTGTTGGAAATGACCTCGACTTTTCTTCCAGTCCCTCAAGTTTTGTACACTCCCTCCTCCCTTCACTTAGATGTGTCTTTCAAGATTTCATATCAGTCTGCCTTTTTCTGAGCCCCCAACCAGGTAAGAACCTACCCCAATCATAAACTCCATAACCCAGGTGTCATTCCACCAGAAGACTTAGCGCAGTTTATAAGGTTTTGTTTGTGTGATTATACGACTCAAGTCTTTCCAGAATGCAGGTTTGAAGAGGAACTGGGTCGTTTGCTCCTAATTCACTTTCTAATATCTAGTACAGCACTCAATCCAGTAAGTTCTGAATAAATATTTATAAAATGAATGAACAAATAAAGAAGGTAAAAGTGAGATTTTTCTGTCTTCATAGTTCCCTTCATCCCAGAAGCAAGGTCTAAGGTGCAGGAAAGAGTGATCATCAAAAAAATAACAAATATATGAACAATATTGTCACTATAAAATGAATCAAATAATATATTTTTGTAGAGTTAAAATGGACATGGAACAGGAGACTGGCCCCTAGTTGGGAAAGGAGTACATCAAGGCTGTATATTGTCACCCTTATTATTTAACTTATATGCGAGTACATCATGCAAAATGCTGGGCTGGATGAAGCACAAGCTGGAATCAAGATTGCTAGAAGAAGTATCAAATACTTCAGATATGCAGATGACACCACTCTTATGGCAGAAAGTGAAGAAGAACTAAAGAGCCTCTTGATGAAAGTGAAAGAGGAGAGTGAAGAAGTTGGCTTAAAACTCAACATTCAGAAAACTAAGATCATGGCATCTGGTCCCATCACTTCATGGAAAATGATTGGAGAAACAATGGAAACAGTGAGAGATTTTATTCTGGGGGCGCTCCAAAATCACTGCAGATGGTGGATGCAGCCATGAAATTAAAAGACGCTTGCTCTTTGGAAGAAAAGCTATGATCAGTCTAGATAGCATATTAAAAATCAGAGACATTACTTTGCTGACAAAGGTCCATCTAGTCAAACATATGACTTTTTTAGTAGTCACATATGGATGTGAGAGTTGGACCATAAAGAAAGCTGAGCACCAAAGTAGTGATGCTTTTGAATTGGTGGTGTTGGAGAAGACTCTTGAGAGTCGCTTGGGCAGCAAGGAGATCAAACCAGTCAATCCTAAAGGAAATCATCCCTGAATATTCATTGGAATGACTGATGCTGAAGCTGAAACTCCAATACTTTGGCCACCTGAAGGGAAAGGCTGACTCGTTTGAAAAGACTCTGATGCTGGGAAAGATTGAAGGTGGGAGGAGAAGGGGACGACAGAGGATGAGATGGTTGGATGGCATCACCGACTCAATGGACATGAGTTTGAGTAAACTCTGGGAGTTGGTGATGGACAGGGAGGCCTGGTGTGCTGCAGTCCATGGGGATGCAAAGAGTCAGACACGACTGAGTGGCTGAACTGAAATAAGAGTTAAAATATGAATACAATTGAACTAAAGCACTGGATAAAGATATACTAATGTACTATAAACTGAGAGAATGGTGATTCAAGTTAAAAAATTCTGTTTTGTGTAATATTTAGTTGGAAGTTAAAGACAGATACACTTTAGACTTTATTAAGTATATTGCTCTGATTTTAGAGTAACTGCAAAAATATTTAAAATCTAAAATTTATAAGAAAGAAAGAAAGTGAAGTTGCTCAGTCATGTCTGATTCTTTGGGACCTCATGGACTGTAGCCTACCAAGTTTCTCCATCCATAGGATTTTCCAGGCAAGAATACTGGAGTGGGTTGCCATTTCCTTCTCCAGGGGATCTTCCTAACCCAGGGATCAAACCTGGGCCTCCCACATTGCAGGCAGATGGTTTACCTTTTGAGCCACCAGAGAAACCTGTATAGGAAAGAATGAGGGATCAAAAATAGCCAGAAAAATAGCTAGAAAAATGAAATGGGGGAATAACTGTCAAATCCAATTAAAGTTCATAAAAAAGTATAATAATCAAGACTGTGTGTGTGACACTGGGATGCACAGAGCAATGGATCAGAAGAAAGAAGAGAGAGAAATGTGTCTGTAGGAACAGTACACAGATAGGAGAATTTTGTTTCTGAAATAGAATAGAAAAAGGGAGGCTCTTTAATAAATCCTGTCAGCACAACAGTTTATACACTCAGAGAATGAAAGAGAAAGGGGGGATAGCTTTACTTTTCATTTTTAAGAAGAATTAAATATTTAAATATGAGACTCAATTTTTAAACTTTAAGAGTGAAAAATAAAAGAGAATGTCTCTATAACATCTTATACACTCAGAGAATGAAAGAGAAAGGGGGGATAGCTTTACTTTTCATTTTTAAGAAGAATTAAATATTTAAATATGAGACTCAATTTTTAAACTTTAAGAGTAAAAAATAAAAGAGAATGTCTCTATAACATCTGAATAAAGTAGAATTTCTTAATCAAGACACAAAGCCACAGAGAAAAGGATACATATGTTTGACTATGCCCAAATTTAGAACTTTTGATCTTCAAAATACAAAACCAACACAAAAGACTCACAGCAAACCACAAACGGGGCGAGGCTGTCAGCAGCACAGAAACCCCACAGAAAGTTAGTACACATTAAACATTCCCCAAGACTCAGTGAAGAATGACGCATGCTCAGTCGCTCAGTCATTCCCGACTCTTTGCAGCCCCACAGACTGTAGCCTGCTAGGCTCCTCTGTCCATGGAATTTTTCAGGCAAGAATACTGAAGTGGGTTACCATTTCCTCCTCCAGGAGCTCTTCCCGACCCAGAGACTGAACCCATGTCTCTTCCATCTTCTGCATTAGCAGAAGGATCCAACCCAGGTCTCCCACATCGCAAGCAGATTCTTTACCAGCTGAGCCACCAAGGAAGGCCAAGAATGCTGGAATGGGTTATCCCTTCTCCAGTGGATCTTCCCGATCCAGGAATCGAACCAGGGTCTCCTGCATTGCAGGTGGATTCTTTACTACTGACTCACCTGGGAAGCTGAGACTACAGTAGTCATTATTTTATATACCAGTGACTCTTGAACAACATGGATTTGAACTGCATGAGTCCACTTACAGGTGGACTCTTTTCAATAGTTAATACTGTAGTCCTACATGATTTGTCAGATCTGTGGATGTGGAGGAAACTTCAATGCTGCAGAACCAAGGGTATGGAGAGCTGACTAGAAATTAAATACTGATTTTCAATTGCACAGAGTGTCAGTATCCCCAGGCCCTGAATTGTTCATGGATCAACTGTAGTTTAAAAAATATATAGCCTGGATAACCTCTTAAATATAGTTATCAACTTTGTTTACAGAAGAACATTAAAAAAACACACCTGAAAACATCCAACAAGTCCAACAACAGGAAAATAGGTAAATGTATTTGACATATATATATAGGAGAATAGCATGCAAAGGCTAAATAAAGAAACAATATTTATATACAACATAGATGTACATTCATGCTCAATCACTCAGTCATGTCCAACTCTTTGTGACCCCATGGACTGTAACTCTGCAGACTCCTCTGTCCATAGGATTTCCCAGGCAAGAATACTGGAATAGATTGCCATTTTCTCCTCCAGGGGATCTTCCCAACCCAAGGCTCCAACCCAAGTCTCTCATAACTCCTGCACTGGCAGGTAGATTCTTTACTCCGAGTCACCTGGGAAGCCCAAAAATCTCACAAAATACTTTAAGTGCAAAGTAAAATAAGGACAAATATGAAAAGAACATGTACAGTATGATTTTATTTATATAAGGCTTCCAAACCTAGAGAGTAAATGATACACTGAGTAAATAGTACTCAGTAAAACTTCATAGAACAGCTAAGAGATGATATTCACAGAATTCAGGATATACTTATCTTTAGGCTTAATATAGGTGAGATACAAGAAAGATTTCAGAAATATTGGTAACATCCTTTCCTCTTTGTTAATTTTATACATTATTTCAGTAATTTAAAAACCCATGATATACTTTATTTTCTAATTTAATTTTTATCTTATATTGGGGGATAGTTGATTTACAACATTGTGTTAATTTCAGTTGTATAGCAAAGCGGTTCAGGTATACATATGGTCATATTCATTTTCTTTCAAATTCTTTTCCCATATAAGTCATTACAGAATATTGAGTAAATTTGCCTGTGCCATACAGTAGGTCTTGTTGATTATCTCTCTTTTATATATAGCAATGTCATAATACAGTTTATTTATTCATGAAATATTACATAATCTTTTCAAGTGGCTAATGCTAAGTCTGGAGAAGGCAATGGCACCCCACTCCAGTACTCTTGCCTGGAAAATCCCATGGGTGGAGGAGCCTGGTAGGCTGCAGTCCGCGGAGTTGCTAGGAGTCAGACATGACTGAGCGACTTCCTTTTCACTTTTCACTTTCATGCATTGGAGAAGGAAATGGCAACCCACTCCAGTACTCTTGCCTGGAGAATCCCAGGGATGGGGGGAGCCTGGTGGGCTTCTGTCTATGGGGTCTCACAGAGTGAGACACGACTGAAGCGACCTAAGTCAATTCAGTCGTGTCTGACTCTGTGCAACCCCACAGACAGCAACCCACCAGGCTCTCCCGTCCCTGGGATTCTCCAGGCAAGAGTACTGGAGTGGGTTGCCATTTCCTTCTCCAATGCAGGAAAGTGAAAAGTGAAAGTGAAGTCGCAAGTTATGTCCGACCCTCAGCGACCCCATGGACTGCAGCCCACCAGGCTCCTCCACCCATGGGATTTTCCAGGCAAGAGTACTGGAATGGGGTGCCATTGCCTTCTTCAATATAGGCACCTACTACTACTACTAAGTCACTTCAGTCGTGTCCAACTCTGTGTGACCCCACAGACGGCAGCCCACCAGGCTCCCCCATCCCTGAGATTCTCCAGGCAAGAACACTGGAGTGGGTTGCCATTTCCTTCTCCAATGCAGGAAAGTGAAAAGGGAAAGTGAAGTTGCTCAGTCGTGCCCGACCCTCAGCGACCCCATGGACTGCAGCCTACCAGACTCCTCCGTCCATGGGATTCTCCAGTACTGGAGTGGGGTGCCATTGCCTTCTCCCCTTTTCAAGTGGAGGAGGGACTAATTAGGAATTCTGTGCCTTCTCATAGTATTTCTTTTCTCATCAGTTACATTATGGGTAAATGTTAGAACTTTGAAACCAAGTTAATTTTTCTATTCTGGCTTTCTGAGACTATAGAATGCCTAACGAATAGACAACCTGACCACTTATCTTGTCATTTAGATATCTTTTATTTAGATTTAAATCTGCTTTAATCAAGACATGTTCTCCATGAATTAAAAATGTCTTGAAAGCCACGCTGGCTATAAAAGGAGGCAGTGAATAGTCACTTTGAACAAAGTATCATTCATAATGATCTGCAGAACTGTCACTTTTCCTCAGCTGTCCTTTGATAATAAAGTAGACCTTTCTCCTTCAACTGATTAAAGCCTGGTGATGGAACAATCTTGCAGACAGAGTATCTACTGTGCCATAGAAATGGACACCTTACTAACCACGATGAAAGCGGAAGCGAAAGTCGCTCAGTTGTGTCTGTCTCTTTTTGACCCTGTGGACTGTAGTCTGCCAGGCTCCTCTGTCCGTGGGATTCTCCAGGCAAGAATACTGAAGCAGGTAGCTATTCCCTTCTCCTGGGGATCTTCCTGATCCAGGGATCCAACTCTGGTCTCCTGCATTTAGGCAGATTCTTTACCAACTGAGCCACCCATGGTTAACCACAAAGATTAATGCTAAAACTGTTCTGTTCCTCTGATGAGTCCCTTTGAATGACACATTAATTATTTAATGGAGCTTATGGTTCAGTTTCTGGTGGCCTCTGCTTGTTCAAATACTGGGATGGAGTTGGTGTGTTGTGCTTTATCCGTATAGACAGGAAGGCCTGGTGTGCTGCAGTCCATGGGGTCACAAAGAGTCAGACATGACTGAGAGACTGAAATGAACTGATTTTATCAGTGACAGGAAACATTTTTCTTGGCTACTTGGGTTGATCTTTCTGAATGTTGCCTGGAGGACTTCTGGATGGTACTGAAATATGATACAGTAACCAAGATTAAGTATTCCTACTTTCTGCCTAAGTGGAAGACCAGAAGGAAGCGCATGGAGAAGTCAGAATCTTCCAGTCCATATGTAAATTCTAACAGTCATGCTCTTTCACATCAACAGGCTTTCCTGAGAAACAAGGAGGCTTGGATGAACCCAAAAAGTTTGGTGGAAAAGTTCAGCTGGCCCTGGCATGCTGCCAATCCAGACAGAACTGTTGCAAATATTTTATCTTTGAAAAGAAAAATCCAGTTAGTGGACCCGAAGATAATGCAGTATTCACAGGTCTGCCATTTTTCTTCCCACTTCATTCCCCCTGGTGCTGCTAAAGGGTTCAGCTGTCAGCAGTTAAGATAGACGAAGTGTTTTTTTTTTTTTTCTGAGACAAATTATGAATTGGCTCCCACTCTGCCAACCCAGTGCTAATATGTCACCAGCCAGAAAGGTCAGGAGTAGCTTCAGTTAACTTACCCCCATGGTGATGGAATGGTTTATAGCACAAGATTTTGATTACAGAGGTTCAACTTCTGCTGTCCCCCAGCTTAATAATGTGAGAGGTGGAGAGCCCCACATCATCTCCTGGTGCTTCAGCTTTGTCATCTGTAAAATGGGGGGGATATTACCCACCACACAGGGTCTTTCTAAGGATTCAATGAAAGAAAAAGGGTTTCCCTGGTGGCTGAGATGGTAAAGAGTCTGCCTGCAATGCAGGAGACCCAGGTTCAATCCCTGGGCCAGGAAGACCCGCTGGAGAAGGGAATGGCAACCCACTCCAGCATTCTTGCCTGGGAAATTCCATGGACAGAGGAGCCTGGTGGGCTACAGTCGAAATGGTCGCAAAAAGAATTCAATGAACCAAAGCTTTTAAAAGGTGTTTTTCCATCGTGTTTGGTATTTTAAAAGGACTCAGTGCACTGTTCCTATTAGGATAGTGTTAGTGATTTTAAGAAAATATATATACCGTACCACGTGAAAAATAGAAAGCAGGAAGGTGCTGAATAGCACAGGGAGCTCAGCTTGGTGTTCTGATGACCTCGAGCGGTGGAATGGGGCTCAAGAGGGGGGAGATGTACGTATACAGATAGCTGTTCACGATGCTGTGCAGCAGAGACTAACACAATGTTGTAACGCAGTTATATTCCAATTAAAAAATCAGAGTTAAAGTTTTCTGTGTGTTCTGGCCTGAGAAGCAGATAGGCATTGAAGCTCATTGAAGAAATATACCATAAATGGCAAACCCCTGAACCTAGGATGCAAGGGACTGTTTTTTTGTTTTTTTTTTTTACTTCTGGCAACAAAGAATAAAATGCCCACATCTCTATGTTTAAAGTCATAGTGAATAGGATGCTGGCTAAGTTAGATTCAGTGAAGCCAGTTCCAAACCTGATTCTCACAATAACTACCCACATGTTTTTGTTGTTGCTTAGTTGCTAAGTCATGTCCGATTCTTTGTGACCTCATGGACTGTAGCCTGCCAGTTTCCTCTGCCCATGGGATTTCCCACGTAAGAATCAACTACCTACATAATCTTCAGTTCAGTTCAGTCTCTCAGTTGTGTCCGACTCTTTGCAACCCCATGAATCGCAGCACGCCAGGCCTCCCTGTCCATCACCAACTCCCGGAGTTCACTCAGACTCATGTCCATCAAGTCAGTGATGCCATCCAGCCATCTCATCCTCTGCATTCCTTTCTCCTCCTGCCCCCAATCCCTCCCAGCATTAGGGTCTTTTCCAATGAGTCAACTCTTTGCATGAAGTGGCCAAAGTATTGGAGTTTCAGCTTTAGCATCATTCTTTCCAAAGAACACCCAGGTCTGATCTCCTTTATAATGGACTGGTTGGCTCTCCTTGCAGTCCAAAGGACTCTCAAGAGTCTTCTCCAACACCACAGTTCAAAAACATCAATTCTTCAGCACTCAGCTGTCTACATAATCTTAGGCAAATACTTTTTATTTTTCTCAGCCTGTTTCCATCTAGGTTGGAGAAGATATGAGGTCAAACTTTGCTTGACTTCACTTTGAAAATGTTCATATTTGGGGAATCAATGTTGGTTATAGAATAGCACAAGAGAGACTCTTCTACATGTGATTACTTGAGTGGTTGCTTATCACCTTGTCATTTACTGTGAGACTGCAAAATCCAAGATTAGGGACTTTGTTTGCTCCATTCTTGATAACCTCCATTTGTCATCAAGGACCAGCCTCTTGCATCTCCATTTTGCTTTGTGCACTAAAATAGAAAGGGGCTACAAGTATGAAGTATCTGCAGCAATTGGGCTTCCTTGCTTTCTAAATCCTCACTGAATTGAGCCAATGACAGGAACTAGGAGACCAGGAGGAGGTCCTGTGAGAAGAGGGGAGAGGCATCACAGTGTTTACTCCCAGGTCTCCTTCTTGCTAGACTATGACATCATAGAGTCTAGTGCTCAGTGGTATAGCAGAGTCCCTCTGTCCAAGGTCATGTCATCCATCAGGCTGTCTTACTATATAGCTATAGCTCTCACTAGGCTTGGCATTTACTTTCTTCACTTTTCCCTAGAGGAGTGGTTTAGGCATGAAGATGTCCATCCCCTTGTTGCTAACTTTGGGGTACTTCTCAATTCCTTGTTGATTTCCCATACTTTATAAGAAGTTCATTCATTAAACTCCCATTAGTCTTTTTTTTTAGTTTTGGCCATGCCATGTAGCATGTGGGATCTTAGTTCCTGACCAGGGATCGAACCCATGCCCCCTGCCTCAGGAGCATGAAGTCTTAACCACTGGGCCACCAGGGAAGTCCCAGTCAACTTTTTTTGAATATGCCATCTCTATGCCAAGGCCATGTTCAATATCATGATTTAACATCTGCAAACTTCCTTTCATTTAGCAGACATTCAGAATCTGATTTTTAAACTCCTGACATCATAAAATCACCATGCCTGAGTCTGAATAACATACTCTATGTTAAAATCAAAGTGGCCAAGATCATGCATTATTTTCACCTTCAGTGCAACTCTCCCTTCACCCACTCCCATTTTCTCATTCAACTCCCGATTATTAAGAATCTAAGAATGTCAATAATTATATAGAAGGCTGAATTAATATTATTTTTTAAAAATTAAGTTAAAATTTTATAGTCACCCAGATATTCACCACTGCCAATGTCCTTCTTCCTTCTTGAAGAATTGAGTTACCAACTTGTATCATTTTCCTCCAACCTGGGGTACTTCCTTTAGCATTTCTTGTAGTGAACAGCTAGTCAATGAATTCTCTTAGCTTTCTTCTATTAAAAATACATTTAATTAATCTTAATTTTGAAAGGTATTTTTAAGGGATTCTGATTTGATAGCTTTTACTTTTTCTTTCAGTACTAAAAAATGTTGCTTCCTCGTCTTCTGAAATTCATTGTTTCTGAAAAGAAATCAACAATAATTTTCCTGCATGTCATGTGTTGCCTCCTCTGTCTGCTTTCAAGATTCTTTCTTTATCTTTCTGTTTATAGTCTGATTATGATATATTCGGATGTCTGGATGTGGTGTTCTTTATATTTACTTTGGATGAGTTTTACTGAACTCTAATCTGTAAGTATATATTTTTCTTCAAATTTAAAATGTTTGTTGGCATTATTTCTTAAAAAAAGTGACGTCCCAGTCCTTCTTGCCTCTTCTCCTAGAATTCCAATTAAACATATATTAGGGCTTCCTCCCTGATGGCTCAGATGGTAAAGAATCTGCCTGAAATGCAAGACGCTGAGTTTGATCCCTGGGTTGGGAAGATACACTGGAGAAGGAAATGGCAACTCACTCCAGTATTCCTGCTGGGAGAATTCTATGGACAGAGGAACCTAATCCATGGAGTTGCAAAGAATCGGACACAACAGCAACTAACAATTTCACTTCCTTCCAGATCATTTAATATTTCCCCATAGATGTTTATGGCTGTTCATTTTTTCAATCTTTAATTTGTCTGTTCTTCAGATTGGATACTTTACACTGATCTATCTTCAAATTTACTGACTCTTTCCTCTGTTATTTCCAATATAACTTAAGTCCATCCAATGAATTTTCATTTCAAATGTTATGTGATTTCTTAATTCCAAAATATCAATTTCTTTTGAAGACTTAATTTTTGTTGACATTTGTTTTCATTTATTATTAACTTAACTTTCTTTATGTCACCATGAATAAATATAATCGATACTTTAAAATAATTTTCTGCTATTAGCCAATCTATTGGTCATTTCAACTTGGTGTCTATTGAGTGTCTTCTTTTTTAAGAGCCAATCACATTTACCTTTTCAGTGTGGGTATTGTGAATGCTGTGTTGCTGAAACTCTAAATTCTGTTATATTCTTCCCGAGCATGGTGACTTATCTTTTGTTTTAGCAGAAAATTAACTTGGTTGAACTGAATCTATAAACTTTACCTTTTGAAATGCAACTCAAAGGTTGGTTCACTTCATTCTTCCTTATCTTGGTTCTGCACCCTCTGCTAGGCATGGGTGGTTCAGCGATCAGTCAGGCAAGGTTTATACACCAGATCTAATATCCTTCCTCTTATGTTCTCTCTTTTGCAGGAGTTGCTCCCCTTCACTTTTTAGTAGCTGCCATTGCCTCAATCTCTATCCTCCAATTTGTTAAAGAAGACATACTGTGGGTTCAGCTACCCAAGATGACACAGAAGACTGCCTGCCATCAGCTAGAGGCTCTGAAAATGGGAAACTCACCCAGAGCAATTTTCTTTTCTTAAGTGATGGCTCCTTTCAAGAACCGCTTGCTTTTATGCTCCCGAAGTGTTTTAATGTAACTGTGTTTTTATTTTGTTTTGAGTTCACAATTATTATTTGTGGGAAGGTTTGTATGGTAGAAGCTTTCTAAATCACATTGGAAGGCAAACGAAAGTACATTGTCTTTAAAATTTAATATGACTCTCTGCTTAGAGGTGCTAACACAGTAACGGATTGAGCCAAAATGCAAACCAAAAGTCATGGCTTCACTTGACAGAGATGTGGGACCTATCCAAAAAAAATACCTAAAATAAAAGTGTAGCTTTTAATTTTACTGCACATGTAATTTGGAAACCTAATGACAGCTCTTTCTCAATCTCTATCAACAATATGTCTCCAAATTTAAAGGAAATAAACTCATATCTCAACATCTCCAGTCTTTTCCAATCAAATCAGAATATTCATCCAAAGGAGTTTCTTTACGGAAAATTATTTTGGAGCTTTATATTTTATCTGAAAACCTCAAAAATTATTACACTAGTAGCCAGCACAGCATTGCTACCTCTGTGCTGCTTTCCAGAACCTCTGCTCTAGTAGATATTACAATAAGACTTATCTTACAGGAGACTTCCCTTATGGCTCAGTGGCTAACACTCCGTGCTCCCAATGCAAGGGGCCAGGGTTTGAGTGCTGTTGAGGGAACTAGATGTCACATGCCACAACGAAGAGTTTGCATGTTGCAACAAAAATCAAAGAGTCCATGTGTCACAACTAAGACCTAGGACAACCAAATAAATATTTTTTTTAATTTACTTTTCAGAAAAGGGGATTAAAGCACATGAAGGTAAACCACTGCCAAAATTCACCTAGCTTGTCAGTGTAGGAGCCCAGATTCAAATCTATGTTCTGATATGGATTCTCATTTAAAATTTATATTTGTCTAACTTTTTAATGCTGGATGAACTAACAAACTTCTATCAGAGAAAGATCAATTGACATTTGAACTCAGGAGGGTTACTGAATGCACTACTAATTTTCAGATCTTTTGACATGGACCAAACTATAAACTGTACATCCATGTAGCAGTAAACAGAAGTTGATTGGCAGAAGGAAATTCGGTTCCCAGGAAGAAGGAGGAAGCTGCCGTTGAAAGTCTATCAGACCTTTTTGTAGACCTCATAAGAAATTCCATTATTCCAGAATTCTAACATGATTGAAAACCTAGGGCATCAGTCACTTTCAGAAGCTAATCATATTCTTAACAGCCAGAACAGTGTGACTTTGGCTCAAGATAGGTCAAACTTGTTTTTTTTTTTCCCTTTTGGTGGGGGTCAGGGCAGGGCAGAGGGAGATTTAACTAGATTGAAAACAGCTATGAATCTGAAACATACTTGAATAAAACTTTGCTACTAGCCTGACCTATGTCTTCATTAAAAAGGTCATTTTCAAAGTTTCTACACATTTTGTTTTGGCCAGTATGAAGAGACAATAGACTGTGGTGTGTGTCTAGCACCGTCTTATGTTAAAAATCACCTTGACATACACAAAGGGTATTTATTGAATAGAATTGAATGTGTTGTTGAGAAAGGCCAAACCAGTACATCCAAAAGGGAGCTGTCCAAGACCCAGGTGCTGAAACCAGGAAAGATGATATTAAGAAGTTCACAAATTATTAATATTCAGCCTATTTGTAGTTCTGGCATCACACTCCAGGCTAAATGCACACACAACACATTATGTTGTTTATTTATATAATAAATTAGCCTGTTAAATACCCAGGACATTTCTTGAGTCATTTCACTTTCTGTGATGGCCAGAATGGGGTCACATGATGGTTTAATAGGAGAATCAACTTTCAAACCCAGGAAATTTTACTTCAGAAACCATCCTTTTAACCCTCAATAGTCATATGTCTCCTAGATTTAAACTTACATCCAATTAAAAACTTAACTATTATATTCTACTACTTCAGGTAAGATCAAAATATGGGCTGGAAGTTTTCTATACCTTTCAACCATGCATGTATTTCTTGTCTTTCAGAATCAAAGGGGATAGCATGCTGGCTTAATCTCTCAATGCTGTAGCACTGGAAATCTCCAACTTCTTAAATGTCATCTCTTCAAGACTCTGGGAAGCTGATTGCAAAGTGGGGATCCTTTGCTTTTGATTTGAGTGTTAAATTAATTCTTAGAGGAGTTCCTTGCAACTGCAAATAACTTCCAGCTGGAGTAAAATCCCAAACATCCCATTTTGTCCTTGACAAACCCAGCTGCAGAAAAGCAGAGGAAATGTGTGAACGTCCATGCTGACACTTGATCTCCAATATAGATACCAAAGAAATGTGTGGATGACAACAGTGACAACTGAGTGGAAACATTAGTTTATTACAGATCCTCTTTCATCATAAAGCATTTTTTTCATATTCTTGGAAGTGCAGAGAATATCATCCTGACATTTCCTAGATAAAGGAAAACTTTGCATGGCTAAACTAGGACTCTTCTGAGAGTTAACAGAGCCATTCACTGGATAGGAAAACAGATATAAACCAGGACTATCCTGGAGAAGTCAGAATGCATGGATACCCAACTGATGTATGGTCATTGCTACATTTGTGGTTACTGCACAGTTCCTGCCAGAAGACTTTGTCTTGAATTATCAGTATCAGAATCTTTCTTTTATGCTTGACTTCTTCTAGACATAATCTCAAATGATTCATCTCCTCATCTGAGAGTAATTTTCTTCATCAGGTTAGGTAATATGTCATTACGAGGGAGAGGCAGGAGACAGGTGAGTGGTAGAGGTGGATGGAAAAGTCTCAGGATGAAAAGTATAGGGTTTGAAGCCTGACAAGCCTGTCTCAAACACCAGTTCAATCATTAATTTATTAGGTGATCTATAAGACAGAGTACAGCTCAGTGTCAAATGACTTGTCTAAGTTACACTCGTGACCCCAGTTGTCTGAATGGAATGTTAAAGATGGAGAGTATAAAGCATCAGACACTTAGAAGGTTCTCAATAGAGATGGATATTATTATTACCAGTCTTTCCTTCCTTTCTAGTGACAGTGATTAGATGTACATTCTTTCCCTCTATTCATTGATATAAATTAAGTATCTAGTGCCAGGGTCCAACAAATATTGAGCTGTATATCAATTAGCATTCTGTTGGTCTTTCTGAAACACAAGACATCCACATCCCCAGTGGCTCAGATGGTAAAGAATCCACCTGCAATGTGGGAGACCTGGGTTGGATCCCTGGATTGGAAAGATCCCTTGGAGTAGGACATGGCAACCCACTTCAATATTCTTGCCAATATTCTTGTCCATGAGAGTCCCCATGGACAGAGAAGCCTTGAAGGCTACAGTCCATGTGATCACAAAGAGTTGGACATGACTGAGAGACTAAGCACAGCACAGCAAAACTTCAAGAAATATAGAAATACTTGTCCCATGAAACAAGAATCCCAAGACTGGGAAATTCAGGGCTGATACACTGCCTCAGTGATGCTAAAGACCCATAACTTTTAAAACAGTACCTCTCAAGGTACTGTTGCTGCTGATCAGTTGCTAAGTGTCCAACTCTTTATGACCTCATTGACTACGGCGTGCCAGGACCGCCTGCCCTCCACTGTCTCCTGGAGTGCTCAAATTCATGTCCATTGAGTTGGTGATGCTATCCAATCACTTCATCCTCTGCCGCCCCCTTCTCCTTTTGCCTTCAGCCTTCCCAGTATCAGGGTCTCTTCCATTGAGTCAGTTCTTCACATTAGGTGACCAAAGTATTGGAGCTTCAACTTCAGCATCAGCCCTTCCCATGTACTATACTGTAAAATTTAAAAATGTTTAATTTTGGGGTTTGTTTCTTTACATATTATTTGTGTGCTATATATTATTTGAAAAGGATTATAAACCTACTACAGTACAGTACTATATAGCTGATGGTGTTAGAGTATAGGATAGTTGGATGGCATCACCAACTCAACGGATATGAGTTTGAGCAAGGTCTGGGAGATGGTGAAGGACAGGGAAGCCTGGTGTGCTACAGTCCATGGGGTCGCAAAGAGTCAGACATGACTGAGCAACTGAACATCAACAACTATATAGCTGATTGTGTTAGAGGGGGACCTAGGCTAATGTCTTGGACTTGTGAGCAAATTGGACTTACAAACACACTCTTTAGAATGGAGCGCATTTGTATATAGGGGACTTTCTGTATATGCTACAGCAACAGATGAGTCATTTTCACTACTGTTGCTGAAGGACCACTCTCTGAAAAGTGCCAGAGTCCCTGATCAAGCACCTTTTCAGGTTTAATGCTGTTAAAGTGGCTCCAGGGAGACTCTCATAAAGCCCCGTGAACAGATATCACCCTCTTGTATTTAATTAAGTAGAGAGACTGACTTTACTCACCTGACTCCGGGAGCATCTCTCCGTGATCCTGGGTGTTTCTCTGCTTTGCAACTTGCTCTGTTGGCTGTGGGCTTCCCTGGTGGCTCAGATGGTAAAGAATCTTCCTGCAATGTGGGAGACCTGGGTTCAATCCCTGGGTTGGGAGGATCTCCGGCTGAGAGTACTTCATAGGGTGATCATAGGGCTTCCTTGCTAGCTCAGCAGGTAAAGAATCCACCTGCAATGATGGAGACTCTGGTTCGATCTTTCCTGGGTAGGGAAGATCCTTTGGAAAAGGGATAGGCTACCCACTCCAGTATTCTTGGACTTCCCTGGTGGCTGAGATGGTAAAGAATCTGCCTGCAATGCAGGAGACCTGGGATCAATTCCTGGGCTGGGAAGATCCCCTGGAGGAGGGCATGGCAACCCACTCCAGTATTCTTGCTTGGAGAATCCCATGGACAGAGGAGCCTGTGGGCTACAGTCCATGGGGTTGCAAAGAGTCAGACACAACTGAGCGACTAAGCACAGCACAGCAAAGAGTGATCATAAATGTATCGTCTCAACCAGGACACTTGAGAGTAAAGGAGAATGCTATGCGAGGCATACTGGGAAAACAGTAAACTAGAACTAACTTGGGGGAAAGCAGAGCATATGGTTATCCTATGATAAATATGGTTATATCATGTCTTCCAAGGGTTATCTCACAGCTTTACCCACCAGCAGGCATTTCTAGGGCTTCCCACATGGCACTAGGGGTAAAGAATTACCTGCCAAGGCAGGAGATGAAAGAGTTGTGAGTTTGATCCCTGAGTCAGGAATATCCCCTAGAGTAGGAAATGGCAACCCACTTCAGCATTCTTGCCTGGAGAATCCCATGGACAGAGGAGGCTGGTGGACTACAGTCCATAGGGCCGCAAAGAGTCAGATACAACTGAGTGAAGCAAGTCCTTAAGAAGGCATTTTAATCTGTGGGAATGGCCAAGTCAGACCAGAAAGTCACTCCTAACAGTGTGATAGCTTTAGAGTTGATTGGCTGGAGGTCAAATAAGAAATCAAAGAGAGAGGAGCAAACATTAACCCTAGTTCCATCTCAGAATCAAGGCTGGAAACATGGCTGTTCCTCACTCATGTCTTGAAGAAAAAGGAATTGCTCCTTTGATCCCTTATCCAGAAATACTCCAAAGAGTTTACTCTCTATTTTCATAATTGCAACCTTCAACTCATTTCACTCCTCCAATTCTCACCAGTTTTATGTTCTTGCATCCTAAACTATTGAGAAGCAACATAATTAAGTAAAGGCTTGGTTGGATTTGAAACCGGGCTGGGGGTGAGGGTGGGGAACTCTGCCTTACCCTGAATGGAGCAAACGTTTCTATTTCTCCTTCTCTCACAATTCATATTAAGACACCCTCACCCCCAGCCCGGTTTCAAATCCAACCAAGCCTTTACTTAATTATGTTGCTTCTCAATAGTTTAGGATGCAAGAACATAAAACTGGTGAGAATTGGAGGAGTGAAATGAGTTGAAGGTTGCAATTATGAAAATAGAGAGTAAACTCTTTGGAGTATTTCTGGATAAGGGATCAAAGGAGCAATTCCTTTTTCTTCAAGACATGAGTGAGGAACAGCCATGTTTCCAGCCTTGATTCTGAGATGGAACTAGGGTTAATGTTTGCTCCTCTCTCTTTGATTTCTTATTTGACCTCCAGCCAATCAACTCTAAAGCTATCACACTGTTAGGAGTGACTTTCTGGTCTGACTTGGCCATTCCCACAGATTAAAATGCCTTCTTAAGGACTTGCTTCACTCAGTTGTATCTGACTCTTTGCGGCCCTATGGACTGTAGTCCACCAGCCTCCTCTGTCCATGGGATTCTCCAGGCAAGAATGCTGAAGTGGGTTGCCATTTCCTACTCTAGGGGATATTCCTGACTCAGGGATCAAACTCACAACTCTTTCATCTCCTGCCTTGGCAGGTAAATTCTTTACCCCTAGTGCCATGTGGGAAGCCCTAGAAATGCCTGCTGGTGGGTAAAGCTGTGAGATAACCCTTGGAAGACATGATATAACCATATTTATCATAGGATAACCATATGCTCTGCTTTCCCCCAAGTTAGTTCTAGTTTACTGTTTTCCCAGTATGCCTCGCATAGCATTCTCCTTTACTCTCAAGTGTCCTGGTTGAGACGATACATTTATGATCACTCTTTGCTGTGCTGTGCTTAGTCGCTCAGTTGTGTCTGACTCTTTGCAACCCCATGGACTGTAGCCCACAGGCTCCTCTGTTAGGGGTGGGCTGGGGTGGGGGTGGGGGGAGACCAGGCTTTAGAATATATCTCTTTGCTGAATAAGTGACAAAAGTTAAAAAGCAGTCATTTAGGAAACTTAAATGTGACAGTGGATGATAGATGGTAGCTGGCAAGGCTGCAAAATGAGAAACATTAAAATCGTATATTAGAATAGATCAAGCTTGGTACTCCAGTTTGTGTCAGCAACTTTCTTTTGATATGTCAAGTCTCCGTAGGCCTGGAACTCTGGTCTACTTTGAAGATGGATTTTAAAAGGAATATGTTTATGTTTAGGAACTTAATAATGCCATGTGCACCAAAAAGTCAGGGACAAAATCAAACTGAATGCGTTACTGTTTATTTGCTGTGAGATCCTCCCGTGCCTGGTGCCCTGGAGCTCTGTGCTCAGAAATTCTGGAGAACCTTTCAGAACCGGATCAGGGGGCCCTTCTTCCAGGAAGGCCTTCTGATCTCCCCAGCTGGGTGCATCACTGACTCCTCGAAACCCTCAGCTCCCTGTTTAAACCTGTCTTGTGGCTTTTGGCATTTTTCTTCCTTGGTGTAGGTTTGCTTCAATCAGTGTTTATCGTCACTTCTAACCTATGAGCTCCTCAAGGGCAGGTCTGTGATGGTTGCATCTCTATACCTCGCCCAGAGGAGAGTGCTGTGGCCGTTTGTCTTAAGGTTTCTCTGCTTTCCCATCAGTGCCAGCCTGCCAGACTCCACTGCCCATGGGATTCTCCAGGCGAGAATGCTGGAGTGAATGGCCATTCCCTTCTCCAGGGGATCATCCAGATCCAGGGATTGAACCCCAGCCTCTTGCATTGCAGGTGGATTCTTCACCATCTGAGCCGTCAGAGAAGCCCCCAGGTGATCGCAACACCTTGAATATATTTCTATTAGTATCTTTATTCATCATGAACAAGTTATGCATTTTTGTGCCTTTTTTCACTCTCCATACAGTGAGTTTCTTGTGGATAGAGCATAGGTATTATTCCTCTAGGGAATTCCCATGACCAGAGCAGGGTCTGGGCCATAGTGAGTATTTGTTAGATGCATGGATTAATCAAGGAATGAATCAATGAATTTCAAGAGCTTCACCTCTTTGTAGCTTGAATGTCAATGGACCAGGATTTGGTCTCTAAGTTGTTCTGTATCTTAGAATAAACAACTTCTTTCTTTGAAAAAGCTGAATCATAAGGCCTCCAAGATCCTTTCTACAAGTATTAAATGTTCTATTTGCTGAATTCTTTGTCTCTACTAAAAGAAATAATTGCACTCTTACAGTAGTACAATTTTGCCCTTTAATATATTTTTGTTTATTTATTGGAGTATAGTTGCTTTACAATGTTGTATTAGTTTCTGCTGTACAATGAAGTGAATCAGCTATCAATTCAGTTCAGTTCAGTTGCTCAGCCCTGCCTGACTGTTTGTGACCCCATGGACTGCAGCACACCAGGCTTCCCTGTCCATCACCAACTCCCAGAGCTTGGGCAAACTCACGTCCATCGAGTCGGTGATGCCATTCAACCATCTTATCCTCTGTCATTCCCTTCTCCTCCTGCCTTCAATCTTCCCCAGCATTAGGGCCTTTTCCAATGAGTCAGTTTTTCATATCACGTGGCCAAAGTATTGGAGTTTCACTTCAGCATCTGTCCTTCCAATGAATATTCAGGACTGATTTCCTTTAGATGGACTGGTTGGGTCTCTTTGCTGTCCAAGGAACTCTCAAGAATCTTCAACACCACAGTTCAAAAGCATCAATTCTTCAGCACTCAGCTTTTTTTATAGTCCAACTCTCACATCCATAGCTGGAAAAATCATAGCTTTGACTAGATGGACTTTTGTTGACAAAGTAATGTCTCTGCTTTTTAATATGCTGTCTAGGTCAGTCATAGCTTTTCTTCCAAGGAGCAAACATCTTTTAATTTCAATGCAGTCACCATCTGCAGTGATTTTGGAGCCCTCTAAAATAAAGTCTTTCACTGTTTCCATTGTTTCCCATCTATTTGCCAAGAAGTGATGGGACCAGTTGCCATGATCTTAGTTTTCTGAATGTCGAGTTTTAAGCCAGCTTTTTCACTCCTCTTTCACTTTCATCAAGAGGTTCTTTAGTTCTTCATGTTCTACCATAAGGATGGTGTCATCTGCGTATCTGAAGTATTTGATGTTTCTCCCAGCAATCTTGATTCCAGCTTGTGCTTCATCCAGGCTGGCATTTCACATGATGTACTCTGCATATAAGTTAAATAAGCAGGGTGACGTTTTACAGCCTTGACATAGTCCTTTCCCGATTTGGAATTAGTCTGTTGTTCCATGTCCAGTTCTACCTGTTGCTTCTTGACCTACATACAGATTTCTCAGGAGGAAGGTAAGGTAGTCTGGTATTCCCATCCTTTGAAGAATTTTCCATAGTTAGTTGTGATCTACACAGTCAAAGGCTTTGGCATAATCAATAAAGCAGAAGTATACGTTTTACTGGAATCCTCTTGCTTTTTTGATGATCCAGTGGATATTGGCAATTTGATCTCTGGTTCCTCTGCCTTTTCTAAATCCAGCTTGAACATCTGGAAGTTCACAGTTCACATATTACTGAAGCCTGGTTTGGAGAATTTTCAGCATTACTTTACTTGTGTGTGAGATGAGTGCAATTGTGCAGTAGTTTAGCATTCTTTGGCATTGCCTTTCTTTGGGACTGGAATGAAAACTGACCTTTTCCAGTGCTGTGACCACTGCTGAGTTTTCCAAATTTGCTGGCATATTGAGTGCAGCACTTTCACAGCATCATCTTTCAGGATTTGAAATAGCTCAACTGGCATTCCATCATCTCCGCTAGCTTTGTTTGTAGTGATGCTTCCTAAGGCCCACTTGACTTCACACTCCAGGATGTCTGACTCTAGGTGAGTGATCACATCATTGTGGTTATATGGATCACGAAGATCTTTTTTGTATAGTTCTTCTGTGTATTTGTACCACTTCTTCTTAATATCTTCTGCTTCTATTAGGTCCATACTGTTTCTGTCCTTTACTGAGCCCATCTTTGCGTGAAATGTTCCCTAATGTATCTCTAATTTTTTGGAAGAGATTTCTCGTCTTTCCTATTCTGTTGTTTTCCTCTATTTCTTTGCATTGATCACTGAGGAAGGCTTTCTTATCTCTCCTTGATATTTTTTAGAACTCTGCATTCAAATAGGCCATCTTTCCTTTTCTCCTTTGCCTTTCACTTCTCTTCTTTTCTCAGCTATTTGTAAGGCCTCCTCAGACAACCATTTGACTTTCTTTTTCTTGGGGATTGTCTTGATCCTTGTCTCCTGTATAATGTCAGAAACCTCCATCCATAGTTCATCAGGCACTCTGTGTATGAGATCTAATCCCTTGAATCTATTTGTCACTTCCACTGTATAGTCATAAGGGATGCGATTTAGGTCATAACTGAATGGTCTAGTGGTTTTCCCCACTTTCTTCAATTTAAGTCTGAATTTGGCAATAAGGAGTTCATGATCTGAGCCAGTCAGCTCCCAGTCTTGTTTTGGCTGACTGTATAGAGCTTCTCCATCTTTGATTGCAAAGAATATAATCAATCTAATTTCAGCATTCACCGTCTGGTGATGTCCATGTGTAGAGTCTTCTCATGTGTTGTTGGAAGTGGGTGTTTTTTATGACCAGGGCATTCTCTTGGCAAAACTCGTTAGCATTTGTCCTGCTTCATTTTGTATTCCAAGGCCAAATTTGCCTGTTACTCCAGGTATCTCTTGACTTCCTACTTTTGCATTCCAGTCCCTTATGATGAAAAGGACATTTTGGGGGGGGTGTTAGTTCTAGAAAGTCTTGTAGGTCTTCATAGAACCATTCAATTTCAGCTTCTTCAGCATTACTGGTTGGGAAATAGACTTGGATTAATGTGATATTGAGTGGTATATATACATACATCCCCTCCCTCCTGAGCCTCCATCCCACACCACCCATCTAGGTCATCACAGAGCACAAAGCTGAGCTCCCCGTGCCATAGAGAAGTTCCCATCAGCCAGCCATCTTACACATGGTAGTGTATATGTGCCAGTCCTAGTCTACTCATTCATCCCACCTCCCTCCGCAACCATGATACAGCCACTATGGAGAACAGTATGGAGGTTCCTTAAAAAACTAAGAATAGAGCTACCATATGACCCAGCAATCGCACTATTGGGCATACAGCCTGCAAAAACCATAATTCAAAAAGATACAAGCACCCCAGTATTCACTGCGGTAATATTATGATAGCCAGGACATGGAAACAATTTAAATGTCCATCAGCAAAGTTTTTTTTTTTAATGTATGACTAACATGCACAAAAGTGTACTTATTTAATGTGCCCAACTAAGTTTGGAGGTAATGATTCACCCATGAGACCATCACCACAATCTATGCTGTAAAAAGATCCATAACTTTTAAAGGTTTCCTTCTTCTCTAGGAGATCTTATGTTAAATGGCCAATGTCTTTGGAAGTCAGGTTAAGAGTTGAGCTATTGGGCATTGTGTTCTGGGGTTATTACGACTTTAAAAGTCATTTCACTGTGACTTGCATTTTACAGAAGTATAGTTTACTTCCATGTGGAAATTCCGCTGGAGTACTAGGAGTGCATACAAGTAATGACAGTATTCTAGGTAAACAGTTACCTTTTTTGAGTATTAGCATTTTCTGCCCTGTTCATTGTGAGTATGGATACTTCGATTGCATGAGCCAAAGTCAGATTATCTAGACTTGAACCCACATACAAGCCAAGGAAGCCACTCAACCTCTTTTTTAAAGATGTGTTTTTCTTGGCAGAGGCATGGATAAAGCAGCCATGGTACATATGTACAAAATGGAATATTACTCAGCTGTAAAAAGAATGAAATGATGCCATTTGCAGCAACATGAGGGGACCTAGAGATTATCACACTAAACGAAGTAAGTCAGACAGAGAAAAACAAATATCATATGATATCACTTATATGTGGAACCTAAAAAAACAACACAAGTGAACGGTCCAGGTTTGATGCAGGATGCAGGATGCTTGGGACTGATGCACGGGGATAATCCAGAGAGAGGGTGTGGGGCGGGAGGGTGGAGGTGGGGGTCGGGATTGGGAGTTCATGTACACTCATGGCTAATTCATGTCAATGTGTAACAAAACAAATACAGTATTGTAAAGCAAAACAAACTAAAAAATAAAAATTAATTTAGAAAAAAAATAAAAAATAAATAAAATAAAAAAAAATTAAAAAAGCAAATGTAAAAAAAAAAAAAAAAACAGAAACAGATTCACATACTCCAAAAACAAGCTTATGGTTATCAAAGAGGAAACGTGTATTGGATGAGGGAGGGATAAATTAGGAGGTTGGGATTAACAGATATACAATATTGTATATAAAATAGATAATCAACAAGGACCTACTATATAGTTCAAGGAAATCTACTCAATATTCTGTAACAACCTATAAGGGTAAAGAATCTGAAACAGAATGGATATATATATGATTCAGTAAAACTGAATCACTTTATGGTACACCTGAAATGAACACAGCACTGTAAATCAACTATACTTCAAAGTAAAAGAAAAATTAAATTAAACAAATCAATAAAAGGTGTTCCCTCACCTTTTCAATGGAAATAATGCTAACAGGCATCTCCTGGAGTTGTTATGAGGACTAAGTAAAAATAAAGCAGGTGAAGTTTTCCCAGCAGTCCCAGGCGTTTATCAACTGTATTCGATTGTTATCATCATCTATTTGATTTCCCACAGCAACCGTGCCTGGAAGATAGATAATGAATCTCTGCAAATAATAGCTGAGGATATTGAGATTTGAAAAGGTGATCTGTTGTGACACAGAAAGCAGGGACCTGATCCAAGGTGTAGAGTAAGATTTGCTTGTCCCCATATGGAGCTCTTGCCCTGCAACCCATCCATTTGGTTCAGTTCAGTCACTCAGTCATGTCTGACTCTTTGTGGCCCCATGGACTGCAGCACACCAGGCTTCCCTGTCCATCACCAACTCCCGGAGCTTGGGCAAACTATGTCCATTGAGTTGGTGATGCCATCCAACTCATCCTCTGTCGTCCCCTTCTCCTCCTGCCTTCAATCTTTCCCAGCATTAGGGTCTTTTCCAATGAGTCAGTTTTTCATATCAGGTGACCAAAGTATTGGAGTTTCAGCTTCAGCATCTGTCTTTCCAATGCATATTCAGGACTGATCTCCTTTAGGATGGACTGGTTGGATCTCCTTGCAGTCCAAGGGACTCTCAAGAGTCTTTTCCAACACCACAGCTCAAAAGCATCAATTGTTCAGCACTCAGCTTTCTTTATAGTCCAACTCTCACATCCATACATGACTACTGGAAAAACCATAGCTTTGACTAGATGGACTTTTGTCCTGCAACCCATAGCAGACTTCTTCCAAGCTATTACATTCATGCTGAGGCAACGTTGTGACACAGATGATCTGACAGAAGAGAACAAGAGTGGAATATTGGGGCAGGGCAGGGGAGGATGAGTATCAGTGGAGGAGAGATTGATGTCTGCCTACCATCTGTTTCATATCTGAATTCAGATATCCCAGCGCATATCATGTTCAAATATGACCCTCTCTTAGAACTTCCCAGGTGGCTCAGTGGTAAAGAGTCTGCCTGCCACTGCAGGAGACGCAGGTTCAATCCCTGGGTTGGGAAGATCCCCTGGAGAAGGACATGGCAACCCATTCCAGTATCCTTGTATGAGAAATGCCATGGACAGAGAGCCTTGTGGAATACAGTCCATGGGGTCACAAAAGAGTAGGATACAACTTAGCAATTAAACAATAACTTAGAACACAGCCCAAAATGCTGGGGTTCCAAATTCCATTCCAAGTGTGAGCCAGATATTCAGAAAAATCTGAATTCCAACCAGGCACCAGAGGTCCCTAATACTGGTGAACAGAAGGTCACTCAGCTATAAATGAATAGATTTGCTCACTGAGACTCTGCCACCACTTCATTTTAAACAGTGCCGGGTGGCCAATCTGAAGGCAGAAGCCGGAGCCATCGGTCTGTCTGAAATTCCATAATCAAAGTCTGAACAGAGACCTACTTTGTCCAAATAGAATCCTGCGATCACACTTTCAGCCATGTCTGTTCTAAGGGTTCTAGTTCTTTCTGCCTGACTAAAGTTCTGGGGTATCAGAAGGTAAACTCACATTTATGCTTGAGACACCTCCCTAAAAAGTTTACCAAGTTTCAACTGAAGATGCAGACAAAATCACCCCCAGGCATATAGTTCTTAAGACCTATTTGTGTGTGTGTGTGTGAGTTTTGCTTTTGTTTTTATTTGTTTATCCCTGAGGAGGATGCAGTTTTATCCAGGGCTATCTAAAGAGCAGTAGTCTTTGTAAATGCTCAGGAGAAAACAAACTCTTGCCATGACATGTCTTTGTGATTCACACATTACACCTCCTCACCCCCCACTGATGCAGAGGGCATTAAAGTCCTGCTTTGCCCTCAGAAGCTCTGAAATATATGACACCGAGTCACAGGAGATGCACACGAAGAATTCATTTGCCTTGTCCTCTTTTTTCTGTTGTTTGTTGTTGTTAAGGGGCGATCAGAGACACATAAAGTCTTCATGAAAAATAGATGGAGGAAAAAGCATCCAAATGGAAAGAAAACCAGCCAATGACTGGGTCAAAGGTGAACCAACAAAAATGGGTCCTGGAGAGAGGGAGCCACTCAGAGTTTGTCAATTGCCAAGGAAACCCAGCTGCCTCTCTGCACACATGCAAGGGGCATCAGCCAGGAAGCCAGATGCTGTGATGGGGAAACGGAGGCTGAGTGCTTGGAATTCAGGGATGGCCTTGGCTGCCCAGGTAATAGATGAACAGTAGGACATGTTTCTTTTGCTTGATGATGCTTCCACTTACCAACACAATTTGCCACTTCCAACCCATTCACCGCCTCCACACACGTACACAAAAGACACATCAAAGACCTTGTGAGAAGCAGCCAAGGGAAAAAGACAAAGGCAAAGTCAACAGACCAGAACCCCTCACTCTTTCCTTCACCACAGAATCTTTTTGTGTGTAGCATGTTCCCAAATCACAACACGCTTTGAGGACAGAGTCCTTTTCAGAGAAGCTAATTATAAAAACATGGTCTGGCTCACAAACGGTGAGATGCTTCCAAATCATCCCAAAGTAGGCAGCCAGGCTCCTTGTCATTTTCAATGTGTCTATTGCCTACCCCCTTTTGCTCACCATTTTTATACTCTGGACATTCCTGGCTGCAAAGAACCATGATTTTTGGAGAAAAGGGAAAAAAAGAAAGATTAGGGAGGCCAGGAGGGAGGGTCAGAGGAGGAGTGAAATTTGCCTAGAGTGGAACTTGTTTTTCATGGAATCAAACAGGTTTCCTTGTTCCTTTACGTCATTCATCATTTTATATTGTTGTCAACAAAATGACACCTATATGATGCGCACACAAAGGAATTTGTCGAATCAGCAATATCCTCTCTCTCTCTCTCTCTCTTTTTTTTTTAATTCTCTCCATTGTTTTAAATCCTACTGTTTTAATCTATCTGCGTTTTAACCAGGGCAACGAAAGGATGTCAGTTAAGCACTTTAACACTGTTTTTCCCCATTACTGCCTGTGAAAAGATAGCATGACATTAAGCATTGAATGTGTATGTTGGTTTCAACCAACACAACTTTCAGTGATGGTGGAAATGTATTAAATATTCACATCTTTACTGACCAGCACGATGTCTCCCAGGCCTAGGTGGCATTTGAGTCCTTGAAATGTGACTGGTGTGCAAGGCACTGAAGTTTTCATTTTAATCCCACTCCTGCACATGTACCCAGAGAAAACCATAATTCCAAAAGATACGTGCGCTTCAGCGTTCATGGCAGCACTGTTTACAACAGTCAGGACTTGGAAGCAGCCGAGACAGCCATCAACAGAAGAATGGATAAAGAAGATGTGGTCCATACATACAGTGGAATGTTAGCCATAAAAAGGAATGAAATTGTGCCATTTTCAGAGACATGGATGGACCAAGAGACTGTCACACAGAGTGAAGTAAGTCAGAAAGAGAAGAACAAATGTTATATATTAACACATAGGTGGAATCTTAAAAAAAAATGGTACAGATGAACCTATTTGCAAAGAAGAAAAAAAGACACAGATGTAGAGAACAAACATATGGTTACCACGTGGGGAAAGGGAGGGTGGTGGGATGAACTGGGAGATTGGGATTGACATATATGCACTATTGATCCTATGTATAAAATAGGTAACTTATGAGAACACACTGTGGAGCACAAGGAACTCTACTCAGTTCTCTGTGATGACCTAAATGGGAAGGAAAGCCAGTAAAGAGGGAATATATGCATACATGTAGCTGAATCACTTTGCTATACAGCAGAAATGAACATGATATTGCAAAGCAATTATACTTACTCCAATAAATTAAAAAAAGAAAAGTGAAGTTACTTTCTCAGAGTCACTCAGGTAGTGAGTGATAGGGTTGATATTCAAATGCAGACATTTGGGTTCTAAGTTCTTAGCCCAATAGTGACTCCCCAAAGCCCAGGCTGATTCCTGGGTGCCCTCTCCAGCACTCATTCTTCCTTACCTACTCTGATCCCCAAATGTTTGAACCAGAGATTTAGACTGATTGGCCTTAAACACATCTTCTACTCCAGGTCACATAACATGGATGGTTACATGATGCACTCAAGGTCAATGGGATGAAGATATTTACTGGGGCCTTTGGGTTGAGACATTTCATCTACAGTTTCAGTTCCATTAAGTTCAGTTGCTCAGTCGTGTCCGCTCTTTGTGACCCCATGGACTGCAGCACATCAGGTCTCCCTGTCAATCACCAACCCCCAGAGTTTACCCAAACTCATGTCCACTAAGTCAGTGATGCCACCCAACCATCTCATCCTCTGTCGCCCCCTTCTCCTCCTGCCTTCAATCTTTCACAGCATCAAGGTTTTTTCAAATGAGTCAGGAGTTTTAGCTTCAATATCAGTCCTTCCAATGAATATTCAGGACTCATTTCATTTAGGATGGACTGGTTGGATCTCCTTGCAGTCCAAAGGACTCTCAAGAGTCTTTTCCAACACCACAGTTCAAAAGCATCAAGTCTATGGTTTATCATTTGGCAAATTTACAATTCTGCTGACTGATGATAAATATTTTGTAACCAGCCTTGGACCTATCTTAAAGATAGAACAAACACTCTGAAAGGCAAACTGAAGACATAGGAGAAAACCTTGGTCTTGGTGGTACGGGTGATCTGCTAGATCCAATTTTACCTGAAGTCCATTCTACAGCCGGACTTATCAGTTAAATAGAATTATTTTTTTTAATGGTATATATTTTTTTGTTCTTCTTGTTGTTATAACTAACAGTGGAAAGCATCTCATATAGTCATGTCTTACACAAACTCAAAACTCCACAATCCAGGAAAATATACCCGTCATTTAAAAGTCAAAGTTTGAAACTGACAGAAACTGAAAGAAAGTGCTGCTTTTAGCTCAGAAAGATGATCCTCTGCTCTGGCATTTGGAAAAGAGGTCTCCATAACAAGGGATAACAGATTAACTCTGCAGCAAGCAACAGCAGTCCATTAAAAGAATATTAAGGTTGTGACTGGAAATGATATCAGTAAAAGCAATTCCTTGGGAAGGGAGAGGCGCCATATGTGCAGCCAACACTTGAGATGCAAGTGTGGGGGCGGGGGAGCGGGTAGAATTAGGAAAGTCATTAAAGAGACTCCCCATCGCGCCCAGGAGTTAGAAGACATATGGTGCCTTTGCCCTGAGTTGGGAGGTTTCATTTCTCTTTGCTCCCACTTTAGACTCATCCTATCTCACTCAGGAAGCAGGCAGACATAATAGCTGAACAAGAATTAGAGATGGAGGTCCTTATGTGGTAGGGATCCAGACAGACTTGGGAGATGGGTGGTGCAGTAGAGGCAACATTGAGTGATTCATTCTAAGGCCAAGGTTAGACCTGTGACCTTGATCAGTCACTTGAACTTCCTAGCTCTGGTTGCTCCATCTAAGAGACAGAGAAAGGACGATGCTTCGGCCAGAGTGAAATACTACCCTCTCCCCTAAAAATCATGCAGAATTCACCTCTAGGATTTCACTATTCTGCTCCTCTGTCTGCACACTTCCCCCACTATCCCTTTGTTCATGTGTTTGGCTGTGTTGGGTCTTTGTTGCCTCATGCAGGATCTTTATTTGCAGTGCACAGGGTCCAGAGCACTTGGGCTTCAGTAGCTGCAGCATGGGGACTCTCTACTTGTGGCACACAGGCTTGGTTGCTCTGCAGTATATGCGAGCTTAGTTCCCCAACCAGGAATCGAACCTGCGTCCCCTGCATTCGAAGCCAGACTGTTAGCCACTGGAACACCCCACTCTCCCCTTTTCATTGTTATTTTCAAATGTCATCTCCAGCATGAAGTCCTCTCCGACTTGTACTGAATGTCCCTCCATTTACTCCTACCTGCCCTAAGACTCATCACGGACCCTGGGGTTGCTTCTTTATTATCAGCAGAAGTTAAAGTGCTCATAGATCTCCACTTTCCTTCACACATACTAGGCAGTGAGTTCCTTGAAGTCAGGGACCATGTCTGTGCATTACTGTGTTTGAAAAGTAGTGAAAGTGTTAGTCGCTCAGTTGTGTCTGACTCTTTGCAACCCCATGGACTATGGCCCACTAGGCTCCTCTGTCGCATGAAATTCTCCAGGCAAGAACACTGGAGTGGGTAGCCCTTCCCTTCTCCAGGGGACCTTACCTGACCCAGGGATCGAACCCAGGTCTCCTGCATGGCAGGTGGATTTTTTACCATTTGAGCCACCAGGAAAACCACAGGACTGGTCTAGGCACGTGCTCAAATTCAGGTGCCAACATTAACAAGGCTGTGGCAGTATCTCGGTCCCTTCGCCAGCAGTCTGTCCCATTCTCGGCGGTGTCATTGGAAGGACCCTCGCTCCCTCCTTAGATTGCCCCTTGATCTTCCCCTTGACTACAGCAGAGGTCTTTGGCTCCTTTGGTGCATCTGAGGGTGAAAATGCATTCTCTCATGATTCATTTTCGATGGGGAGAGATTGCAAAATGAAGTAGACTTGGCAGAAGCCTTTAGATGCGTTACTAAGCAACTGCACTGGGAAATATGGGGTGGGGGCGTGGATAGAAGGAGACCTCCTATATACAGGTGCTAGAGGTATTCGCTAGTGGCTCAGATGGTAAAGAATTTGCCTGCCTAGCAGGAGACTCAGCATTGATCCCTGGGTCATGAAGATCCCCTGGAGAAGGGAGTGGAAACCCACTCCAATATTCTTGCCTGGACAATTCCATGGACAGAGGAGCATGGCGGGCTACAGTCCATGGGGTCGCAAAGAGTCAGACATGACTGAGCAACTAAGCACACACACAGAGATGTATTTGCTCCATCTAATCAGGAAATGGGTGCCTGTGGTCATGGGTATTTTACCCAACTGATCAGGCAGACCTTTCCTCCTGCAAGATGCAGTGAGGACCTTCGACATGTTTCCTCGTGGAAACACCATAAGGAAAACCACAGAGCCTCTCTTCCTGTCCTATTTCACTGAGGAAGTACCTAGACTTGCATGAAGCCTTTCTTTCCCCTTCCTTATTTCCATCTGTAACAACCGAAGGGAAAAGTCCCTTCTGCACAGGGCTGTGAGCCTTTTCCCACCACCTCCAGGCCATTTTCCCTTCCTGCTTTCTTCTCACTTGATGCACATGGTGGGGGACACTTGCAAAATACAGCAAAACTGGCGAGGCAAGACTCCTAGGGTCTCTGGAGACTCAGTTGCCACATTCAGTTGAGGAGCATCATTAAGTTCACAGAAGCTCTGTAGGCCCACATTCCACGGATTCTGATTTTCAACTTTGTTGTCTCCACTTTTACGGATGAGTTGAAAGGCAGAGGACCATTCCAGCAAATGGTAACACAGTAATAATGAAGTGTGGCACGGCTGAGGGCTGGGGTCATGTATTTCCATTTGAGTTTCTTTTTGTCCAAATTTCTTAAAGTGCATTACCCGCCAAAAGCTCTCCCTCCACAAATGCAAGCATGATTAAACAGGCAATTGCATCTGAAAAAAAAAAAAAAGTGCTCCATGGCAAAGTGGTTTGATGCTCATCTTTCTGCTTTTAGGGGTGTTTTCACAGGGCTGTAGAATTTACCAGAAGTTTTAATCCAGCAAAAAATACCGATAAGTCTCAGATGTTCACCAAGAATTTGAAGAAGGATCTTTAAAGTATCCATTCACTGGAGATGTGAGTTATTAAAGTAATTTCTGGGTGTGTTATACGCAAGCACACCCAAGCTTCAGAGGAATGAGACAGTAGGCACATTTGAGCCTAAGATTCCACTGAATGAAATCCAGTACCCCTATTCGGTGTTGTCATTCCCATTTTAAGGTGAGGAAATTGAAATCCCAAGAGGAGAAGTGATACACTTAAGAACTAAAGAGCAATGATGATCTCTGACAGGGGTAAGGCAAAAGCTTACCCTATCAGCAAGGGTTGGTACCTTGCCCAGGTGAGTTCAGTTGAGTCACTCAGTTGTGTCTGACCCTTTGTGACCCCATGGACTGCAGCACTCCAGGCCTCCCTGTCCATCACCAACTCCCAGAGCCTACTCATACTCATGTTCATCATGTCGGTGATGCCACCCAACCCTGTCCATATGCCCTCATCTTTAATGCTTCAGTAAAATTTGGTCAGGGAGTTCTTTGGTGGTCCAGTGGTATAGAATCCACCTGCCAGTGCGGGGGACAGGGGTTCCATGCGTGGTCTAGGGAGATCTCATACGCTGTGGAGCAACGAAGCCACAACTACTGAACCCTAGAGGCAGTGCTGCGCTAGAGAAGACAAGCTATGAGAAGTCCTGGGAGCACAGCTAGAGAGTAGCCCCCTGTGCAGTAACTGGAGAAAGCCCACACACAGCATCGAAGATTCAGCAAAGCCAAAAATAAATAAAATAAATTAAGTATTTAAAAAGTTGCCCAGATCTCCAAGCATAGGCATGATTGCCTGATGGCTTCCGTTAGCCAGTGGTGTCTGCGTTGCCCACTGGCTGGCAGGCTGGAAGACTTGAGAACTAACATCATGCCCAAGTATGCTTCAATCCATGGTGCAAAGGAGTTGGTGGAAGAATAACCCCAGCACTTCACTCCTCAGATGGGATAACATTTGCATCATACACAGATTACCAAAGTCTCCAAGGGGATTAATCTCCAGTTACCCATAGGGATAAACGACTGGGACCTTTTACTATCTGACTTCATTTGTCTGTCTTCGTTTCTTACTTGCTGTCTGAAGCCTGGTCTTTTCTTCAACTTCTAACTAAATTAACTTGAACTTGATTTTTTTTTTTCTTAGTGCTTTTCGGAGTTTCCAAATCAAGATGGTCCCATCTTCTTAGACTCTATGGACCCAGCTACTGCACATGCTCCCTAAAGCAGTCAACAATTTCTATCTTATTGCTTTCCCCACTACCCCATCACCAAGCACTGGATTCTCAAATGAATCAGAAACCTTGGAAAGACTTAGTCATGGTGTCCTCTAAACAGAAGGGCAAAGGTCTAGCCAGGATAAAATCCTACATCTCATCACCTATCGGGGTGTGGGTGGTACAAGATGACAGGAAAATGGGTGGAGTCGGGTCTCTGCCTCCTTACTCTAAGTCAGTCCTACATGGGGATTTAGAAAGGATTCATTCAGTGGCACATCACAAAGGATGCCAACCATTCACTAGAAGAAGACTGTTAGAGACTTAGGTCAACTAATTTTTTAAAATCCCTCTGGAGATTCTATTTTCACAAAAGTAGAATTTTTGATGTGTCCAGAGAGTAAAATCCTTCCATGATTTTCTTTAGAAGTTATGTGTACACGTTCTGGACAAAAACTTGGTCCAAAAGGATGCATGCACCCCAAAGTTCACTGCAGCACTGTTTACAATAAGCAACACATGGAAGCCACCCAAAAGGCCAACAGCAGAGGGATGGATAAAGAAGATGTATTACTCAGTCATTAAAAAGAATGAAACAATGCCATTTGCAGCGACATGGGTGGACTTAGAGATGGTCACACTGAGTGAAGTCAGAGAAAGATAAATATCTTAGACATCCATTATATGCAGAATCTAAAAAGAAACGATACAAATGAATGTATTTACAAAATGGAAACAGACTCAAAGACTTAGAGGACCAGCTTATGGTTACCAGGAGGGAAGGATGAGGGAAGGGATAGTTAGGGAGTTTGGGATCAACAGTACACTCTGCTGTATTTAGAATGGATAATGAACAAGGACCTACTGTACAGCACAGGGATCTCTGCTCAATGTTATGTGGCAGTCTGGGTGGGAAGGGAGTTTGGGGGAGAATGGATACATGTATATGGATGGCTGAGCCCCTTAGCTGTTCACCAGAAACTATCACAACATTGTTGACTGGCTATACTCCAGTATAAAATAAAAACTTAAAAAATAACAAAAAAGAGCAATATGTTCAATTGAAAAACCTAGAAGTATTTTTAATATCCTGGGTCCTAAAGCAAGAGTCTTTTGGGGAGGCTTCCCTGTGGCTCAGATGGTAAAGAATCTGCCTGCAATGTCAGAGACCTGGGTTTGATCTCTGGTTCAGGAAGATCCCTTGGAGAAGAGCATGGCAACCCACTCCAGTATTCTTGCCTGGAAAATTCTATGGACAGAGGAGCCTGGCAGGCTACAGTCCATGGGATCACAAAGAGTCTGACACGACTGAGTGACTAGCACTTTCACAAAGCAAGAGTCAGAAGTTAAGCCAAGGATGTGACATGTCCTTCATGAACCTGTTCTGCAAGCACAGCTGAGCCATGCTTTATATTCGGTTACTTTTCTTCAGAAAGAGTACTGCTAATCATTATTAGGTTTACAATCAGGCCTAACTATTATCCTAGGTTCCATGTTAGATTAGCCAAGTGAAAGTGATAATCCTGGTTGGTGGCATATGCTTGAATATTTTCTGAAGGGAACACAACCCTTGGGAATCCAGATTGCTAGATAAAATCACGTGTGTGTGGGTGTGTGTGTGTGTGTGTGTGTGTGCATGCATGCTTAGTCACACAGTCATGTCTGACTCTTTACAACCCTATGGACTGTAGCCTGCCAGGCTCCTCTATCCATTGGGATTCTCTAGGCAAGAATACTGGAGTGAGTTGCCTTCCCTTCTGCAGGGGATCTTCTCAACAGGGATTGAACCATGTCTCTTATGTGTCCTGCATTGACAGGTGGGTTCTTTACCTCTAGCATCACCTGGGAAGCCCCAAGTCACTCTAATTCATGTATATAAACAACTTAGTGCAGGGTCAGACTTCTCTTATGTGCTCAAGACTTGTGGATGATTTTTCTTACTTTCAACCAAGTGCAGAAAAGAAACAATGTCAACCACATATTCAGTGACATCAGCAATAAATGTTGATATGCCTCCAAGAAGTGCTAATAGGGTGGTCACCACATTATGAAAGCCAGATAAAGCCATTGGAGAACAGAGGCTACTGTGCATTTTCAGTTTTCTTGCTGATGTTCTCAGGAGTGATCTGGAAAGCCACCCTTGAGAAGGTTTTCATTTGAGTCTGTGATGTTATCTTTGTTTTGTTCTAGTCCTTGGAATTGAGCAATATCACTCAGCTGACAAGAAGAATCTGATACTTATCAGGTAGGTATTCGTAGAGGTTAAAAAAAACTGCCAGTGGCGGGGGGAAATAAAAGGGTAAAGGGAGACGGGGCTTCCCAGGTGGCTCAGATGGTAAAGAATCTGCCTGCGATGCAGGAGACCCAGGTTCAGTCCCTGGGTTGGGAAGATCTCCTGGAGAAAGGAATGGCAACCCACTCTAGTATTCTTGCCTGGAAAATCCCATGGACAGAGGAGCCTGGTGGGCTACAGGCCATGGGGTCACAAGAGTTGGACATGACTGAAGTGGCTGAACCTACACCCTAATTTAACAGACTGGTTGTAAGAAGCCTTATAATTGACTAGTTCATCCTCACATTTGAATCTTGGATATGTCCTGTGACTCTCCACCAAATGATCAACACTTAAATGCTCTCCTTAAATGTCTACAGTGACAGGGAACTCAATTCTGCAAAAACCTCACTCATCTCACCATAGAGAGCTCTCCTGCTTACCATGGTCTTTCCTGGCTTGAGTACATTGGTTTCACAGCTCAGATGGAGTGGGTAGAATTAAAGCAGGACTCAAACCCCTAAGTCTAAGGATAAAACTGTGATAAGGAAAAACAAAATGGGTAAAGAAAAGGAACAAATTCAAATAGCCAGTAAACATAAGAAGTCAAGTCACCCTTATTAGGAAAGATATACATACAAATTAAGCAAAAACAAGGCGTCATTTTCTTCTGTTAAAGTAGGTAAAAAAGTAGGTAAAAAAGCAAAATGCTGACAAAAATGCTCGCTAGATCAGAAAAATGAGTGCTTGCACACACAGCCAGCTTCTCCGAAAACTGACTTTAATCTCAGGAGGGAAGTTTGGCCAAATCTAATGTCTTAACCATGTGTACGTTTTCTGGTGTATCATTTCTGCTTGCTGACACAGAACTTAAAGGGCATACATGTGTAAAAACATTAAGCTATCCAGCAGTTCATTCTAGTTTTATTTGAAGTTGCGAAGTGGCAAATACTGACATCCCTTATGGTTTATCCATACAATGACCACTTTTCCTTCATTAGGATGGTAATTAACTAATACTCATTGACATGGTCATATAGTCACAATATATTGCTACATTTTAAAAAAACAGATTAAAAATGATAAGGCTGGGGGGAAAAAGCTATAAAACATAATTATGGTACAATTGGGGAAATTCAACTAGATATCTGACGATGCTTAGGAATTATTTTACTATTTTGGCCCCAATATGATATTGTATTGATTTTATTTAAAGTGTTATGTTAAGAGCTACTGATAAATAGATTAAATGTGCCATATGTGAGTTTTCCTCTGAAAAGGCCATCCAAATGAGTTGAATGGAATACGTTAAAGGCTCACAGGAATAAAGGCATTGGAAGAGACCTCGTGAATGAAATATTTTAACATTATATAGAAGATAGAAAGTAGATGGAACAGTGGCCCAGACAAGCAGAAAGGAGAAACAGGTTATTAATATCGACCACCGAGAGATGCATTAGTGACAAAGTATTACATCACCAGACCTGGGGAGTTTTGGAAACTGGAAGCACCAGGAAGACTAGGGAGGAGGGTGAAAAAATACACCAAAAATGGGGCTCATTATACATTTTGACAGTAATCAAGATGAGACAGACTGGGACAGGGGACCCTTTGCGTAATGCTTTGCTGTCGCTGTTTAGTCGCTGCGTTGTGTCCGACTCTTGCAATCCCATGGACTGTAGCCTGCCAGGCTCCTCTGTCCATGGGATTTCCCAGGCAAGAATACTGGAGTGGGCTGACATTTCCTTCTCCAGGGGATCTCCCTGACCTAAGCCTCGAACCCACATCTCCTGCATTGGCAGGTATATTCTTTACCACCGAGTCACCAGGGAATCCCACATGGACAAACGTCTCCTTGAGCAACACAATCCAAAGAAACTATAAGGAACTAAAAATATCTGTGTGCACATGCAATTGGGGGAAATTCTTGACAACAAGATACAAAAAGACCAAAAACCTAAACTGTCACTTCTGAGGAGCCAGGAGCAAAAGTAGGGTACCGCACATGACCCCTGCACCTTCAAAGGGGTGGGCAAACCACCGAAGCCAGCACCACAGCCTCACCCCATCTAAGGAACCAGCTCTTCCCTCTCTGTCTTCTCAGGGAGCAAGCAGGGGAAACTGTTACTTGTTTTCACTTCCTCCTGCAGCTGTAGGAGCCCCGGTAGAAACTTGCCTGAATTCCTCGTCTCGCCTCTCATCAATATCTACTGGTTGGGGAAGACCAAAAACCTCAGTTCAGTTCAGTCACTCAGTCGTGCCAACTCTTTGTGACCCCATGGACTGCAGCCTACCAGGCTTCCCTGCCCATCACCAACTCCTGGAGTTTACCCAAACTCATATCCATTGAGTCGGTGATGCCATCCAACTATCTCGTCGTCCATTGTCCCCTTCTCCTCCTGCCTTCAATCTTTCCCAGCATCAGAGTCTTTTCCAATGAGTCAGCTCTTTGCATCAGGTGGCCAAAGTTTTGGAGTTTCAGCGTCAGCATCAGTCCTTCCAATGAATATTCAGGACTGATTTCCTTTAGGGTGGAATCAAATTCCCCCATAGCAAGGTGGTCACACCCTTTTGTCACCGAGTCTTAGTGTCTGTTTCTGGATTCTGCTTGATCAAAATGAAATTAGTCTTTGCTCTCTTTGGAGGGGTTTGCCCATCGATGTTACAGTTAGTTTATAACAAGAATTTGGGAGGTTTCATTCCACGCCATCCCTCCGCTCCCAGGCTCTGGATGAGATTAGATAGCATAAGAGTTATCTGAGCCTTTAACTTCGGGTAAAGTTCTTTTTCAAATCTTCTGCATCTAGTGTTTCTGTGGATTGTTTTGGACTCTGTGATAACATTCACCCATAGCTTGTTTGCTTAAATTTTCTGTCACTCTCGGCATCACTTTTGTTAATTTTTTCTTTTTTTTAAAACCAGATAACCCAGATCAGTAACTGAAAAACTACTTCTGTTAGAGGGTTTCTCTCCTCACCTTGCCCCATTTACAGAGAGCTTCCTACAAAAATGGCATGCGTGTGTGAATGTGTGTGTGCACGTGTGCATGGGCCTATGAGCACATGTGTTTCAATGAAAAGGCGGCACTGGTTGCTATGTCTTTATGTGCTATTCCCGATGCTATAAAATAAATTGATGGTTGTGCCGCTTAGCATACACTCCGTTTTTTAAAAACTTTGTTCTTCATTGAGATCTCTGTCCTCTGCTTGTTTGCTTAAATTTTCTGTCACTCTCGGCATCACTTTTGTTAATTTTTTCTTTTTTTTAAAACCAGATAACCCAGATCAGTAACTGAAAAACTACTTCTGTTAGAGGGTTTCTCTCCTCACCTTGCCCCATTTACAGAGAGCTTCCTACAAAAATGGCATGCGTGTGTGAATGTGTGTGTGCACGTGTGCATGGGCCTATGAGCACATGTGTTTCAATGAAAAGGCGGCACTGGTTGCTATCTCTTTATGTGCTACTCCCGATGCTATAAAATAAATTGATGGTTGTGCCGCTTAGCATACACTCTGTTTTTTTAAAACTTTGTTCTTCATTGAGATCTCTGTCCTCTTCCTGCTCAGCCTTCAGTGTCTGTGTCTGTCTGAATGAAGAAGTAAAGGTTATTCCTGTGAAAAGTGAAGTGACATTCTCACTCGTGTCCTACTCTTTGTGCCTCGTGAACTGTAGCCTGCCAGGCTCCTCTGTCCATGGAATTCTTCAGACAAGAATACTAGAGTGGGTGGCCGTTCCCTTCCCCAGTGTATCTTCCCAACCCAGGGATCGAACTCAGGTCTCCTGCATTGCAGGCAGATTCTTTACCATCTGAGCCTCCAGGGAAGCCCCAGTTTCTTCAAAAAAGGAGTAGATATATTTCAGTTTCTCTTTTTGTTGCTTTTGGGTGATGCCTGAGAGGAAACTGAGGTAGAATCTCTTTATTTGGCCATTGCAGAACCACAGGTCTTCTGGATTTTTTAAAAATATGTCTTCTCTGCTAAATTTCCTCATGAGCTCACTGACAATATCGGTCTTGTTCAAGTCTGTATCCTAAGCATCTGATTCACAATAGGAGCTGAATAAATATTTGCTGAATGAATGCAAAAATAAGTTAATAAATAAAATATAATCTCATATAGAGGAAAAAAGAAAATACTGAATGTGTTGGAGAGGCTGTGTACAAAGAAATTAATGCTGGTTATCTCCAGATAGAATGGGTTGGGTATTTCTTATCATTTTTGGCTTTGGGCTAGACATAAACATGTTTCTTTTGTAACAAGAGGGGAACACTTTAATAAAACACCACTTTAAGAGCATTTGAACAAGTGCTCATTTTTAAATATAGTGATCACTCATATGGGAGCCCCCAAGATAGTCTAGACTTCAGTGTTCTCTTATTCCTGTGAATAAATTGGATTTCCTGAATCAAGATTTCCAGTTTAGACCCAAAATGTGAAACCCAAGACCATTATCAGGGTTTCCCTGGTAACTCATTGGTAAAGAATCCTCCTGCGATGCAGGAGACACAGAAGACATGGGTTCAATCCCTGGGTCAGGAATATTTCCTGGAGGAAAAAATGGCAACCCACTCCAATATTCTTGCCTGGAAATCCCATAGACATTAAATATAGTGATCACTCATATGGGAGCCCCCAAGATAGTCTAGACTTCAGTGTTCTCTTATTCCTGTGAATAAATTGGACTTCCTGAATCAAGATTTCCAGTTTAGACCCGAAATGTGAAACCCAAGACCATTATCAGGGTTTCCCTGGTAACTCATTGGTAAAGAATCCTCCTGTGATGCAGGAGACACAGAAGACATGGGTTCAATCCCTGGGTCAGGAAGATTTCCTGGAGGAAAAAATGGCAACCCACTCCAATATTCTTGCCTGGAAATCCCATAGACAGAGAAGCCTCATGGGCTGCAGTCCACGAGGTTGCAAAGACTCGCACACAACTGAGCATACACACATGCACTTTGTACTCTAAGACTATATCAGAGGAGAGGTGATCCCTTCTCAGGCACCCTATACATATTATAAGCTCTTCCGTCCATGTTCCAAAGGATGAATCAAATGAATACATCTTCAACTTCAGCTTCCAGTTGGGGGAAAGTGTTTGAGAGGAGGCCACCATCTTCATCTGTGAAATGGGATGAATAAATATCCAGTCCCTTAATTGCTTTCTCCTTTCAAGCTTGATTTGTTGGTTTCAGAGGACTTAGGGAGGAAATTCAGCATTCTTAGCTTCAACCCTTTGCACAAACAACTCTTCCAAAACACAGAAGCACGGGTCTCCTTGGGATGCCAGTATCCCTTGCTTACTCTTCCTCTCCAGACATTCTGATCTTCTCTCTGTTTTCCAACTGCATCAAATTTACTCCCACCACCCACTCTGTTCCAGCCTTTGCTTAAAATGCTGGGCTTTTTTTTTTTGTTTTTCCTGGATCCTTTTTTCATTAGGTCTTGGCTCAAGTGACAGAGAGAGACAGAGAAAGCAAGCAACTTAGAGAAAAACTGGAGAAGGGAGAGAAGATACAAGCTGCAAAGAGCTGAGAGGTTGAGAGCTGGAAGAAAGAAAATCTAGGAAAAATCAAGGCTTATTGACTAGTTGACAAAACAGACTAAAAAATCAATAATGTTTTCTCTGACACTTTAGATAACTTCCCAATGATGCTGGGCAAGAGAGGGGTTCCTGTGGCTGACAGCTTCTCTCTAGAACAAGTTGAGTTTTCTTATTTCTACATCTCCCCAGGTGGGAAGCAGAGCAGGCTGTCACCTTCCAAAGGGATGAAAGTGAGTCTTCTTCACCATGAAGGGGACTTTGGAGCTGGGAGCAGGGGGTGGCAGAGATTTTTATTTTATTTTTTTTGTACCTAGGGGCTTTGTCAGTGACTGATCCTGCCTTCCTGGTGACAGAAAACTGATAATACAATATTACTTTTGAAGATCAGTGCCAAAACTAGCTCCAAAGAGAAAGAATTAACTTTCTTCGAGCTGTCTCTCTAACTTTAGTATACATGTACAGATAACTTTTGGAGAGGAAAAGTCTTGCAAATCTTCAGGGTTGACCTATTGGAATGATGTGGCAGTCCTCGGTAATCTATATATGTGGGTAACAGATATATAAATATACACACACATATATCCCCACCCTCTTGGACTTCCCGCCCACCCTACTCGCTCTAGGTCATCACAGAGCAGCTGAGCTCCCTGTGCTGTAACAGCAGCTTCCCACTGGCCGTCTATTTCATGCAGGATAGTGTATGCATGTCAGTGACACTGTCTCAGTTCATTCCACTCTACCCACCTCTCAGCCTCTGTGTCCACACATCTGTTCTCTGTATCTGCAACTCTAGTCCTGCCCTGGAACTAGGCTCATCTGTACCACTCTTCCAGATTCCACATATATGCATTCATTTGAGAAAGGATTTATTCTTCCCATTTCACAGACGAAGAAATGAAGCCTCAGTGAATGGAAACATTCAGCCCAATGCAACGAAGCTGGAGAGGAACCAGGTGGGATACCAAATACACCTTCTCTCCAGACTCAGAGCTTTGCTGGTGGCTCAGCAGTACAGAATCTGCCTGCCAATGCAAGAGACACAGGTTCGATCCCTGTGTTGAGAAGATCCCCTGGAGAAGGAAATGGCAACCCATGGGAAATCCCATGGGTGGAGGAGCCTGATGGGCTACAGTCCATGGGGTTACAAAGAGTTGGACACAATGGAGCAACTAAACAACCAGACTCAAAGCAGGAGTTCTTTGCACCCTATCCCTCAGTCTCTCAAGCTGCTTGGGGAAGTTTCTAGAGGACTTGGTATTATTTTAACCTGATTTTAATTTTAGACCAACACAGGGAGGACAAGGAACAGCTTCATGGGAATCACATCCCAGCTAACCGAATGGTTCAGAATACTTGTGCTTCGGTTTATGATTTCAAGAAGCGGTATGAAAGCCATATAATTTGGTGAAGGAAGGAGAAGCTGCAAACTGTATAGGTGTTGACTGTCACGTGGGTGAAGCAAAGATAGAAATGACAACGGAAATTTATCCTGAGGAAACATTTGTGGATGGACCGAGAGATTTAGCTACAGAAGAGAAGGAAATGACCAAATGATTTTTTAAAATAGGGACTTTTTTTTTAAAATCACTATGTGTCTATTTGATGGAACACAATACGCTGAGTCTTGGGTTTTTTCCATTCAGCTGTGACCTACAGAACATGAAATAGCCTGCATATAGGATAATTATTTTCTTTTTACTGCACTGAGGAGTTATTTGGATAAAGACCCTGATACTGGGAATGATTGAGGGCAAGAGGAGAAGGGGGCAACAGAGGATGAGATGATTGGATGGCATCACAGACCTCAATGGACGTGAGTTTGAGCAAACTCTGATAGTGAAGGACAGGGAAACCTGATGTTCTGCAGTCCATGGGGTCACAAAGACTCGGACACGATTTAGTGACTAAACAGATCCTCACACACAAAACAAACTCATTCTCTATTCCAACCACTAGCCCAGGTAAAAAAACCTGGTTTGAGTCAGCAAAACTTAACACGGAACTGAACAGAAGGAAGTGAACAACAAGCTGATTTCATCAAGTGATGGAGTCAAAAGTTCCCTGTAGCAAGGAATTCATAAGATACATGAACAACTTTTATCTTTCTGTCAATAAGCTTGAAAATATTGCCGAGCTGGACTTCCCTGCTGGCTCAGTGGATAGGAATCTGCCTGCCAGTGCAGCAGACACGGGTTCAAGCCTTGTTCCAGGAAGATTCCACAGGCCATGGAGCAGCTAAGCCCGTGTGCCTCCATCACTGAGCCCACGTGCTGCAACTTCTGAAGTCTGCTCGCCTAGAGCCTCCGCTCCACAAGAGAAGCCACCGCGATGTGAAGCCCATGGAGCAACAAGGAGCAGCCGCTGCCACCCCAAGGAGAGAAAGCCTGGGGGCAGCAAGGAAGACCCAGTGCAGCCAAAAGTAAATAAACAAATGTTCAATACTGCCAAGCCTTGCTTACTCAGATGTCATGTAAATGCTAATCTTTTTTTTTTTTTTACTTTTTTTCCACTTTTTTAAAAAATATTTTTTAATTGAAAGATAATTGCTTTACAGAATTCTGTTGTTTTCTGTCAAACCCAACATGAATCAGCCCTAGATATACATATATCCCCTCCCTTTTGAACGTCCCTCCCACCTCCCTCCCCATTCCACCCCTCTAGGTTGCTACAGAGCTCCTGTTTGAGTTTCCTTTGCCATACAGCAAATTCCCGTTGGCTATCTATTTTACATACGGCAATGTAAGTTCCCACGTTACTCTTTCCATGCATCTCACCCTCTCCTCCTCTCTCCCCATGTCCATAAGTCTATTCTCTATGTCTGTTTCTCCACTGCTGCCCTGTAAGTAAATTCTTCAGTACCATTTTTCTAAATTATAAGCAAATAATCAGAATCTAAGTCGTGGAAGAAAAAAGTCTTTGTGAAATCAAAAGGATGGTCCAGAAGATACCAATAAACTCCCATTCACCATCCTAGACACACTTTGCATAGTTGAGGTGGGGGCCAGCCTCCAAAGATAGCATGAAACATGGGAATCATGTCTCCTTATATTTCACTCCTGTGGTCTCTCACAAAATTTGACCAGTAGAATGAGGAAGAAGTGATGCAGGGTCAACAATAAGAAGCCTTATGGCTCCCACCTGGGTCTTTCAAGATGTGTACTATTACGCTAGTCTTTCTGAGAACCCAGCTGTGAGGAGCTCAAGCCACAAGGAGAAGCCATGTGTCCACACTCCCTTTCACAGCCCCAGCTCAGCATCAGCTGACAGCCTTGGGTTCATCAATCGTCAGCCTTGGGCTGAGCTATTTTGGACACTGAGCCCAAAGTTGAGCCTTCAGGTGACTCCTGTCCCAGCTGCTATCTGATTAGAACCACGGGAAACAACTGCAGGTAAAAACCATCGAGCCCCATCCACCCACAGAACTGCAAGAGACATTAATCAACTGTTTCAAACCATGCATTTGGAATAGTTTCTTGTGCCTTAATAGATATCTGAAACATGTGGGTCCAGGTTTTCAGTTCTACAATATCAATTAGGGGGACTCATGACAGGTAAGATCTGGCAGCAGTAGGAATGGAAAGTTTGAGGAAAGCAACAAAAAACATTAAAATCAAAAGAAGACATCAAAACAGAGTAATTGGAGACCATTAAGGAAGCAGAGCCAGGGAAAGCACACCGTCCACCCAAAACCAGACCCCTCACAACAATCATTACTAAATCATATCACTGGAAACTCATGAATTCATGAGAACTTGGAGTTAGGCAGAACGACGATCTTCTTGTCAACATATCTGAGAACTCACCAAGGTGGACAAGAGTGTTTTTAAAGGTTTTAATGGCCAAAGATTAAATAGTCCAGGAATTTAAGGAGGTATTTGTGCTCAGTGGTGTTTGACTCTTTGAGGCCCCCACAGACTGTAGCCCATCAGGCTTCTCTGTGCTGGAGTGGATGGCCATTTCCTTCTCCAGGGGATCTTCCCAACTGAGGGATTGAACCTGGGTTTTCTGCATTGGCAGGTAGATTCTTTACCACTAGCACCACCGGGGAAGCCCAAGGAGGTAAGCTTTGGTTTTCTGCAAATTTATTAATGAGGACCACTTAATTTCCCTCCAGCAATCTGAAATATGCAACATATTCTTGCCTCATATCTCTTTCTAACACTTGGACTGCCACAGTGGTTCTTAGAGCCATGGAAAAACATGTATTGATTCACTGACTCATTCAACAAGGATGCATTCCTATTGGTATAACCACTCATCCTTATCCAGGCATTATTCATACAAAAATGAAGGAGATTTGGTCCATGCTCCTTTTCATTCACTGCTGTCTAGTCGCTGAGTCGTGTCCGACTCTGCAACCCCATGGACTGTAGCCCACCAGGCTCCTCTGTTGGTGGGATTTCTCAGGCAAGAATACTGGAGTGGGTTGCCATTCCCTTCTCCAGTGGATCTTCCAGACCCAGGAATTGAACTTGCATTTCTTGCAGGTGGATTCTTTACCACTAAGCCACCATAGGTCAGTGGCTAAAATTTTCTCATCCACTGAGGGAACTATAAAAAAGAGGCCAGAGTTAACACCTACTGAGGACCAGCACCTGTGCCAGGGAGGATACTGGTTGTTTCCTCCATGTTCATTATTATTTTTAAATCCTCCCAGAAACTCTGTTACAAAAAGGAGGTGTGTGTGTGTGTGTGTGTGTGTAGAGGGGTGGGGAGGTCTGGCTGCTCGCCGTCCAAAAGCCAATAAACAGGCCAGGCTGGTGGAGAGGAAAGTTGCTTCATTTCATTGCCAGCAACTGAAGGAGGGAAGGTGGCAGACATCTGTCTAAAAGCAGGGGGTGAGAGCTTTTATAGACAGAGTGGATGCAGGGGGAGGCTACATGCAGAAAGCACAGTCATCTCTCAGTCATCTTCAATTGGTCACAAGTGGTTTAACTAGCATCATCTTGGTTGTTTTAGATACAGTTAATCTTCAGTTCCGGGCTTCCCTGCTAACTCAGCTGGTAAAGAATCTGCCTTCAATGAGAGAGATGTGGGTTTGATCCCTGGGTTGGGAAGATCCCCTGGAGGAGGGCAGGCAGCCCACTCCAGTATTCTTGCCTGGAGAACCCCAGTCCATGGGGTCGCAAAGAATTGGACACAACTGAGCGACTAAGCACAGCACAATTTTTAGTTCTGGGAGACACTTGTTCCCATTTCTTTGCAGTCAATTCTTAGAATTATGGCAGCTCAAGTCCTGGGTACAGTCTAATCATCATGTGGTTAACTTCTCCATCAAGTGTTTTAGGGTCTATAAGACAGCTCATAAGATGTGGCTCAGAATATCACCTATAGCCCTTGAGAAAGGCCTAAAGGTCCTGAACTGGGCTTAATGGCTACATGATTATTATTAGGTAGTCTCCGTTGACTGTTTTCCTTTGTTTCAGCATTTCTCACTTCTCTGATTAAACTTATTCTTTGACCAAAGCTTTCCAGAGGCAAAAGGCAGGCAAAAGACATGGTGGGGGTGAGGGAGGGCCAAGATCATAGTCCTGCTCCGTTTCATGTCCAGTGAACCCGATTTGCCCCATTTTCAGATGAAAGGACAGAGCCTCACAGTGGCTGTACAGTCTTCATGAGGACTTAATAAGTGACAGGCTCTCCGCTTTTATCAATGGCAACTCTCCAACTTCCATAAACTTCCTACTAATCTTACAGAGAACAGCAAAGTAGAAAGCCACCATCGACTTATTTTACTTATTTTGACCATTTTAAAGGCCCTCACAATAATTTGAGGTCACAGCAGCATCAGAAAAATTCCTTCCCATCATCTTTCCTACTACAACCAAGCCAGCTCCTCGCTTCTCTCCCCAGCCGTTATTTAATTTGATGACTCCTGAGGTTTCCCCAGAGTGTTTGTCATTTTAACAACAGCCATTTTTCTTTGACTCAGGGGAAAAAAAAATATTAAATTAGCGCTTGCGTTTGTGCCTGTTTCTTAAAGTGCTCCCAAATAAGTTGATTCCCAATGAACTTAAGATTTTAATTCATTTTACCCCATTGCCGGTGCAGAAGGAGTCACAATTTTAAATGTGTGATGACATATGGCCGTTCATTATTTATACATTCTGTAGCAGACTATAAATTTTACTTTGGACATATATCACAGCACTGAAACCATTCTGGTTGCAAACACATAAATCACGGGTACAGTTATTAGTCTAAATGTAACACCGCTCGGGTTCTAGATCAAACCTTTAAAATCCACTGTAATTGATGTCTGCTGCATAACTTATGTCTGATTGCATTAAAGGTTCTCATTATTATTTATATATTTGGAAGCATGAGACTGCTAGCTGTGCTCCTCCACCCAGAGTAAATTATCTCAAGGTGTAGGAAGCAGGGGGTTGAAGTGTTAGGGGTCAGAGAGAGGCTCTTTGTGTCAGAAGTAGGAAAAAGAACAGGTGTTGAATTTCACGGTTGAGTGTGCTCAGTCCTGTCCAACTCTTTGTGACCCCATGGGGTGTTGCCTGCGAGGCTCCTCCATCTGTGGGATTTCCCAGGCAAGAATACTAGAGTGGGGTGCCATTTCTTCTTCCAGGGTTATCTTCCCAACCCAGGGATCAAACCCACACCTCCTGCACTGGCAGGAGGATTCTTTAGCCACCAGAGAAGCCCAGAGAGATCTAAGTAATTCATGCAATGATGTCGTTAATTTAGCTCCCAAATGCTTTGTCCTCTATACCAACTGACATTCACTTGAGACAAATAAGACAGCAGCAGAGTGTGTCAGCTACATTATAAATTAGCAGAAGGGTCACCAAATGAGTTGGATTCCCAGGGCTGCCACTGGACTGAGCCTTTCAAAGACCAGAAGCACTTGGATTGATCCATACATCACAGCACTGAGAGAGCTCGGAGAAACAGGGACCAAGGTTGGATGACACTTCACAGGCTCATTAGAGAGCTTCAAGTTGATGAGTGGGTCTCCTGGAAAGCTTGGCTACAGAAAAGCTGGCAGGCTGACCCAGGGGGCCAGGTCATGTCAAGACAGCACAGAGGGGAACTTGCCACAGAGGAGAGCACGCACTCAACAGGGAGACAGGAGGCCAGGAGAGAACAGAGTGAGAGGGCGTGGGGACAGGAACAGGAGTTTCCAAACCACGTGCACCAGGAGCCCTGTCCCCGTGATGTCCCTAGAAGCCCCGTATCCCTGAGAATCTCACCTGCTTCCTCTGCAACAAGGAGCTAACGATGACCACCTGCAAGCCTTTGTTACACAATTTTCCTCTGAATGAATGGGCTTTAATTTTTTAGAACACTTTTAGGTTTATAGGAAAAAAAGAGCAGAAACTACAACATTTCCATCTGTTCTTCTCCCTCCCTGGACAGTTTCCTCTATAATTCTCCTTTTGCTTTAGTGTATATATGTGTTAGGATTGATGAGCCACTATCGAGATATGAGTAGTAACTGAAGTTCATAGTTTACATTAGGGCTTCCCTAGCGACTTCACTTTCCCTTTTCACTTTCATGCATTGGAGAAGGAAATGGCAACCCACTCCAGTGTTCTTGCCTGGACAATCCCAGGGACAGAGGAGCCTGGTGGGCTTCCGTCTATGGGATCGCACAGAGTCGGACACGACTGAAGCAGAAACTACAACATTTCCATCTGTTCTTCTCCCTCACTGGACAGTTTCCTCTATAATTCTCCTTTTGCTTTAGTGTATATATGTGTTAGGATTGATGAGCCACTATCGAGATATGAGTAGTAACTGAAGTTCATAGTTTACATTAGGGCTTCCCTAGCGACTTCACTTTCCCTTTTCACTTTCATGCATTGGAGAAGGAAATGGCAACCCACTCCAGTGTTCTTGCCTGGACAATCCCAGGGACAGAGGAGCCTGGTGGGCTTCCGTCTATGGGATCGCACAGAGTCGGACACGACTGATGCGACTTAGCAGCAGCAGCAGCAGTGGTTCAGTGGTAAAGAATCTGCCTGCCAGTGCAGGAGACCCGGGTTTGATTTTTGGGTAGGAAAGATCCACTGGAGGAGGAAATGGCAACCCACTTCAGTATTCTTGCCTGGGAAATCCCACGAAAGAGGAACTTGGCAGGCTACAGTTCCACAAGGTCGCAAAGAGTCTGACACAACTGAGCGACTAACACTTTCACACATAAAGTGTCCAGCAGGGTATTCTGGAAATGGCTGACTGTACTTACATGTGAATTTCAAGAGTCACACATTTAAAAGGCAGATTTCAGACTAATAACCTGAAAAATGATAGTGAGAAGTAACTACATGCGTTATAAGGACTCTGACTATTTTTTTCCCAGGTAAGAGCAACTGAAAGCAATGGTGAGTCTGGCCAAATCCAAATCCTGCAGCTTTAGCTACGAGAGAGGTTGTTGTGGGGTCTGCTTTTCCCCCAAGGCCCTCCTTGAAGGCTTCCACAGGGGCGAAATCAGAAAGCTTAATTGCATTTTGTGCAAAGCTCTGTCGTGGGGCCGATCAGTCTGGAGCAGGGATGGAGAAAAACTCTCCATGCCCAGAACTGAGTTCCCCACCCTCTTGCCTCTGCCAGCTCCTGGCCCAGTGGCTGATGCTCATATGTGTTATGCTTTGTGCCCCCTCAAAGGGTGTGGGGACCCAGCGGACACTGCTGGGATGTGAGAGGTCACTGGTCAGCAGACTTGGTCATGTGCGTACGGGACAAGTGTGGCAGACACTTGTGCCCCATCCTATCCCTGATGGAAAGTGGCCTGCACACCACCAGCATCCCTCTCCAGGTCTCTGACTGAGCCTCAAAGCTTACTCCAGAGCCCTCGGTCTGGCTGGCCTGGAATCATGAGGAATGATGTGTCTGGATAAACCAGTAACCAGTGAGCAATGGGCACTGCTGGCTTATGTCTCAGCCTGTTGCCTTTAGAAGAGACAATTCTGGGCTTCTATAGTGGTCCAGTGGTTAAGAATCTGCCTGCCAGTGCAGGGAACACAGGTTTGATCCCTGGTCTGGGAAGGTCCCACTTGCTGTGGGGCAACTAAGCCCCTGCACCATAATTATGGAGACCAAGGTCTGCAACAGGAGAGGCCATTGCAACGAGAATCCTGCACACCACAGCTGAAGAGTAGTCCCTGCTCGCTGCAACTAGAGAAGGCCCACTCAAAGCAACAAAGACCCAGCACAGCCAAAAATAATTTTTTGTTTTAAAGAGATGACTTCAGCTTCCCACAGTGGTACCTATTGTTGTTGTTCAGTCTCTCAGTCGTGTCCGACTCTTTGCAACCCAGGGACCTCAGCACACCAGGCTTCCCTGTCCTTCACAATCTCCAGGAGTTTGCTCAAACTCATGTCCATTGAGTCAATGATGCCATGCAACCATCTTATTCTCTGTGCCTAAAGGGGAGCAAAATAGGCTATCTCCAAATATGCCACTTTGGCACATTAATTATCTTGAATTAAAGTTACTCAAGAAACAGCTAGTGTGCAAGAAGGCACCCTGTCCCTCTTTTCCTCAAAGAGAGCAGGAACTAAATCTTCCATGGAAAAGATTCCCTCCCTGGACTGGGAGGCAGAGAGACAAACTTCACCACCAGAGAGAGGAAATTCAAGGTAAACCTTGTGTAGGTTTGTTTACTCAAACCTTGTGTAGGGGAGCAAAATTTGCCATTCCCATTGTGTCCCTTTGGCATGTGGATTATCTTTTTTGAGTTGAAAACAATCAAGACTCAAAAGTACCTTTGACCTTCCTTTAACTGCCTAAAAGAATACAGACAGAGGACCTGTTCATGGAAGGGAGCACCGTGGGAGATCACCTCAGCGTGAACTAGGAGTGCAGACACGGAGGAAGTAAGGCTGTTAAAATTTCTCTCTATGTTCCACCATCTCTGCGTGGCTTAGTATAAACATTTGTTCACCAAATATTTGTTTTTCCATCTCTGTCTATTGCCTTGCTCCTCTTTGAAGTCCCAAACCACCTCCCACTCCCCACCAACATCCTCTTTTGATTTTAGCTAAAGATGGTATTTAAGGTGAGACTTCCTACCATTTTGATGAATTACTCCATTTTCCTGGGTCTCTCCCAGGTATGCATGTTATTAAACTTCTGTTTGATTTTCTCCTGTTAATCTGTCTCGTGTCAATTTAATTTCTTAGACCAGCTAGAAGAATCTAGGAGGGTAAAGGAAAATTTATTCCTCCCAGACACTTGTTACTTCCTAACTAATAAACTACCCCAAGCCCAGATTTCTTTGTCTTGTCAATTCTTCATAAATTCACTGCTTATCTAAAAGGTATAAAAGCTGCCTGCTTTGGTCACTTCTTTGAGCCTCATTATATTTGGAACTCCCGTACATTTGAAATTAAATTCACTTTGTTCCTATAAATTTGTCTTACATCAATAATTAAACCAGCAAAAGAGTCTAGAAGGGAAGAAAGAAAACGTTTTCCTTCCCTACACAGCCACATAGAAGAAAAAAGCCTTTTTCCTCCTTTCCTTCTTTCATGTCTCAACCTCTCTCTCCTTCTTCATCCCTGCTTCCAGGGATCAATTCTACAAAAACTATCTATTCCCAGTCTTGCCTCAGACTCTGCCTTATGAACACTCCAGCCAAGCCATTGGGGATGCAAGCAAACAGATGGCAGAAGGTAACATCATGTAAAGCTGAAAATTTCATTCAGCTAATGAATGAAAATGCAATTTACAGTGACAATTACAACAAGAGCTAACAACGCTATGTTGTTTACTGAATGCTAGATGTGCATGGATTATGCCGTTTCATCCTCATACAACCATCTTTTGATTTTAGCTAAAGATGGTATTTAAGGTGAGACTTCCTACCATTTTGATGAATTACTCCATTTTCCTGGGTCTCTCCCAGGTATGCATGTTATTAAACTTCTGTTTGATTTTCTCCTGTTAATCTGTCTCGTGTCAATTTAATTTCTTAGACCAGCTAGAAGAATCTAGGAGGGTAAAGGAAAATTTATTCCTCCCAGACACTTGTTACTTCCTAACTAATAAACTACCCCAAGCCCAGATTTCTTTGTCTTGTCAATTCTTCATAAATTCACTGCTTATCTAAAAGGTATAAAAGCTGCCTGCTTTGGTCACTTCTTTGAGCCTCATTATATTTGGAACTCCCGTACATTTGAAATAAATTCACTTTGTTCCTATAAATTTGTCTTACATCAATAATTAAACCAGCAAAAGAGTCTAGAAGGGAAGAAAGAAAACGTTTTCCTTCCCTACACAGCCACATAGAAGAAAAAAGCCTTTTTCCTCCTTTCCTTCTTTCATGTCTCAACCTCTCTCTCCTTCTTCATCCCTGCTTCCAGGGATCAATTCTACAAAAACTATCTATTCCCAGTCTTGCCTCAGACTCTGCCTTATGAACACTCCAGCCAAGCCATTGGGGATGCAAGCAAACAGATGGCAGAAGGTAACATCATGTAAAGCTGAAAATTTCATTCAGCTAATGAATGAAAATGCAATTTACAGTGACAATTACAACAAGAGCTAACAACGCTATGTTGTTTACTGAATGCTAGATGTGCGTGGATTATGCCGTTTCATCCTCATACAACCGTATGAGGCAGGAATTATAGCCATGTTATGGAGGAGCCAGTGGAGGTTCAGAGATGTCAGGTGATTTGCCTGACTTCAAACACCTGATTAATAGAGCGGTTAGGAGACAAGGTAAAGCAATCTAAATCACAGCTTACCTCTTAACCCTAGTTCTCCACTTCCTGACTCAGCATTGGGTTACAGTTGTGTGTATGTTTAGTAGAAGTAGAAACAGTGACAGATTTTCTTTTCCTGGACTCCAAAATCACTGTAGATGGTGACTGCAGCCATGAAATTAAAAGACAGTTGCCTCTTAGCAGGAAAGCTATGACAAACCAAGAAAGCATATTAAAAAGCAAAGACATCACTTTGTTAACCAAAGTCTGTGCAGTCAAAACTGTGGTTTTCCTGGTAGTCATGCACGGATGTGACAGTTGGACCATAAGCAAGGCTGAGCAGACAAATTGATGCCTTCAAATTGTGATACTGGAAAAGACTCTTGAGAGTCCTTTTGACTGAACAGAGATCAAAGCAGTCAATCCCAAAGGCTGAACATTCATTGGAAGGACTGATGCTGAAGCTGAACTCCAATACTTTGGTCACCTGATGCAAAAACCAACTTACTGCAAAAGGCCCCGATGCTGGAGAAAGATTGAAGGCGGGAGGAGAAGGGGCGACAGAGGATGAGATGCTTGGATGCATCACTGACTCAATGGACATGAGTCTGAGCAAACTCCGGAAGATAGTGGAGGACAGGGAAGCATGGTGTGCTACAGTCCATAGGGTCCCAAACAGTTGGACAAGACCTAGAGTTTGAATAGCAACAATATGTTTAATATACAAGTTCTGAAGGGCACATTTTTTATAAAGGTAAAAATCGTGACTCATACAAATGTAAAACAAATACCTACTAAGGATCCTATATTTATCATATCCACTAAAATGAAAGTGAAAGCCACTCAGCCATGTCCAACTCTTTGTGACCCCGTGGACTACACAGTCTATGGAATTCTCTAGGCCAGAATACCAGAGCAGGTGGCCTTTCCCTTCTCCAGGAGAATCTTCCCAACCCAGGGATAGAACCCAGGTCTCCCACATTGCAGGTAGATGGTTTACCAGCTGAGCCACAAGAAGCCCAAGAGGGAACAAATAAGATATTCTAACTAGTTTGAAGGAGAACTCAAAACACTATCATTTCATAGGCAATCAAGAATGCTGCAATGAATTTACAAATAGACTCAAACATGGAAACAAAACTGGCCAATACTCATAAGGCAAAAATCAACTGCATTCTATTTGCTTTCCTACAGTTAAGAACTATTTGCGTGAGTATCAGTTTCCTACAACTTACAGAATTGTAAAAGAAATCAAAGACCAGAAACCAGACTAACTCATGAGGAGACACTGCATACAATACCCAGCAATCTTTATTCGTATCTTCATAAAATATATGGGTTGATGAGTCCAGCACTTTTGCAATAACAACAATAATAGAACAGAACAGGGCTCAGCAAAAAATTTTCTTTGAAGATCAGATAGTAAATATTTTGGTGGCTCTGTGGTAAAGAACCTTCCTGCCAATGCAGGAGACGCAGGTTCGATCCTTGGGCTGGGAAGAACCCCTGAGGAAGGAAAGACAGCCCACTCCAGTGTTCTTGCCTGGGAAATCACATGGACAGAGGAGCCTGGCAGTCTACGGGCCACAGGGTGGCAAAGAGTCGCACACGACTGAGTGGCTAAACAATAACAGGTGTATTGTCTTACTCATTGTTGCATTTCCCTGATGATGTATGATGTCAAGCATCTTCTCATATCTTATTTGTCATCTGTATATCTCCTTTTTTTTTAATTAATTTTTTTGGAGTATAGTTGATGCGCATGTTCTTTGATAAGGTGTCTGTTAAGGTCCTTAGTCCATTTTTAAACTGAGTCACTTTTTATACTGTCGACTTTGAAGAGTTCTTTATATATTTTGGATACAGTGATTATTTATCAAGTGCTTATTATGTTCTAGTGGATGGGGCTGGACAGTGAACAAATTAACCTTTTACTACAGAATCTCTGCCCTCGAATAGTTGACATTCTGGTGGGAGAGAGTCAGATAAATCAAACAAGTAAAATATGAAAGTGAAAGTGTCAGTCGCTCAGTCGTGTCTGACTGTTTGCAACCCCATGGACTGTAGCCCTCCAGGCTCCTCTGTCCATGGGGATTCTCCAGGCAAGAATACTGGAGTGAGAAACCATGCCCTCCTCCAGGAGATCTAAAGTTTGCTATGTATCCCTCTACATCTTTAATGCACATCAAGGCAAGAAGAGATTTCTTAATTTTGTTCCCCAGAGCACCCAGAACAGTGATTGGTGCGCATCGAATTTGAAGTCTATTTTGGCTGGATTGAAATGAATCCTCATCAATTTCATCTTTCTACTCCCTCCTCCACATACTGCTCAGATTGCAGGGGGAAAAAATCTGAAACCGAAATAACACGCTAGCCATCACCATTTGGGCTACAAGGTCTGTCAGCAGAGACTTGACCAATCTGATCCTACTTACCCATTTGAATCATAGGGGTCTTAGATTTGCAATATGCAAGTGAATTCAGCTGCCCTCTCCCTATCTCAGTGCTCAGCGTTCAAACACACCCAGGGCCAGAGGGTGAAGGAAAGCACGAAGCCTTCATTTCCAGATGTTCTTTATTCCTTTAAACCCTGTTAATCTCTCTGCAAACTCCGAGGATACAAACCAGAGCTCTTTAAAACTCCCTGTCACGGAGCTGAACATTCATTACCAAACCACATAAGGGAGATACTTGTGGCTTTTGGAGGCAAAAGGAAAATGTATACACGTGGAGGCAGGGCTGGAGTGAGTTCTCTTCGCTTTCCCAAGAAAGTTTTCCCATAAAACTGTATTTGCTACTGGGTTTCCAACCATAATCAGTTCAGTTCAGTCGCTCAGTCGTGTCCGACTCTTTGTGACCCCATGAATCGCAGCACGCCAGGCCTCCCTGTCCATCACCAACTCCCGGAGTTCACTCAGACTCACGTCCATCGAGTCAGTGATGCCATCCAGCCATCTCATCCTCGGTCGTCCCCTTCTCCTCCTGCTGCCAATCCCTCCCAGCATCAGGGTCTTTTCCAATGAGTCAACTCTTCGCATGAGGTGGCCAAAGTACGGGAGCTTCAGTTTTAGCATCATTCCTTCCAAAGAAATCCCAGGGTTGATCTCCTTCAGAATTTTCTCCTTAAGTGTCCCAGACAGAGTATGAATCAACTGCTGTCTTGTGTGTGCCCTCATTTATGCTCCATGGGTCTAATTCTCCTTCTGTTTTATAATCTGAGGTGCTGTGCCTTTTGGACAATGTTAAACTCCACAGAATTTTGCCTCCCTTCCTGATGAAGCACTGTTTATTTCCTGGGGTTATCATAGGAAACTATATACTCGTGGAGTGTAAAAAAAAAAAAAAAAAACCATTTTGTGAAAACAATATTTAATTGAGGAGGGAAAAAAGACTAGTGCTATTCTCCAAGGTAAGCTCCTTTGTAAAAATACAGCATCTTGTATAATTGGGAGCATAGCAATCCCTTCTTTATCTCTGAAGCCTGCCTGGCAAGGGTGATTTTCGTATTGAGAAAGCAAGGATTTCCTTTTAAAAACTGCCTTGAAGAGTGAGCTTTCTGAAAACATTCACCCACCAAGGAATAGGAATGCGAGGGGAGCATACATTCATCTTAAGCTGTAGAATTAGCGTTTCCAAAGGCCCGCTTAATAAGAAAGAAAGGGTATGGGGAGACAGAGAGAAACAAGGGGAAGGAAAAGGAGGAGAAAATGAAAGAACAGAAAGAAATGCAGAGGAAAGAGAGGAGAGGGAGAAGAAATAGTGAAGAAATGGGCATCCTTCATCCCATAAAAATCACTTCCCCTACAAAAATAATTGGGGCTTCCCTGGTGGCTCAGAGGTTAAAGCGTCTGCCTCCAATGCGGGAGACCTGGGTTCGATCCCTGGGTTGGGAAGATCCTCTGGAGAAGGAAATGGCAATCCACTCCAGTATTCTTGCCTGGAGAATCCCATGGACTGAGAAGCCTAGTAGGTTACACTCCACGGGGTCGCAAAGAGTCGGACACGACTGAGCGACTTCACCTATCACAAAAACAATCAGGACTGTGCCTGTGTGCTAAGTTGATTCAGTTGTGTCCTACTCTTTGTAACCCCACAGACTGTAGCCCACCAGGCTCCTCTGTCCACCGGATTCTCTAGGCAAGAATATTGGAGTGGGTGGCAACCCATCCCTGAAGATCCTCCAGGGGATCTTCCTGACCCAGGGATCGAGCCCGTGTCTCTTATGTGTCCTGCATTGACAGGTGGGTTCTTTACCATTAACACCACCTGAGAAGCCCTCCAGATTCCATATATATGCATTAATATACCATATTTGTTTTCCTCTTTTAATTTTTTATGTAGCATGATTAAGTAACCATGTTTAAAGTTAAGAATACTAAGATAACTTAAATAAAACATCAAGTGCTGTGCAGTTTTCAACCTATTTAATTGCCTTCATGTTCTTTTCAGGCGAGTGGAGGTTCATATTTCCACCTTCCAGACAGGGCAGGACACTCAGAAAAGTTAAATGGCTTGCCTGAGGTCAAATAGCTGATAAGTGGCAGACTTTGAGTGTAAACTCCCTTATCTCTGCCCCAAAGCTCACCCAGTTCAGTCAAGGTGAGCATTTATCCTTAGGGAAATTTATTTTAAATAAAGTGGGCAACTTCTCTCAGAAATGTTCACACCACCAAGAACCAACCACCCCAAGTCCAAATTAGAAAATGTATAAGACTTCAATTCCATCAGCATAATACCCAGTATGGTGGTATTTGGAAATGGGGCCAATCTCAATGCTAGGGGTTTTTAAGTTTAGATGAGGTGATAAGAGTAATGCTCTCAGGATGGGGTTTGAGAACCCCTTGGATGGTAAGGAGATCACACCAGTCCATCCTACAGGAAATCAACCCTGAATATTCATTGAGAAGACTGATGCTGAAGCTGAAGCTCCACTACTTTGGCCACCTGATGCGAAGAGCCAACTCACTGAAAAACACTCTGATGCTGGGAAAGACTGAGGGCAGGAGGAGAAGGGGGTGACAGAGGATGAGATGGTTGGATGGCATCACCGACTCAATGGACTGAACTCCAGGAGATGGTGAAGGGCAGGGGCGTTGATCCTGCTGCAGTGCATGGGGTCACAAAGAGTTGGACACGACTGAGCGACTGAACAACAACGAGAGAGGAAGAGAGAGAGGAAGAGAGATAGGATCATGCTCTGTCCATCACAGGATGACACGTGAGAAAGTGGCTGTCTGAAAGCCAGGAAGTGAGCCCTCCCCAGAGCCTGACCATGCTGGCACCCTGATTTCAAGACTTCTCAGCCTCCAGTATTCTGGGAAAGACATTTATGTTGTTTAAGCCACCCAGTTCATGATATGGGCTTCTCAGGTGGTGCAGTGGTAAATAAACAACCCCCCTGCCAATGCAGAAAACTCAAGAGACTCAGGTTAGATCCCTGGATCAGGAAGATCCCCTGGAGTAGGAAATGGCAACCCACTCCAGTATTCTTGCTTGAGAAATCCCAAGGACAGAGGAGCCTGGAAGGTTACCATCCATGGGACTGCAAAGAGTCGGATGTTGACTAAGTGGCTGGGATGTTGACTAAGTGGCTGAGCACGAGTGAACTGTCCATGATAGCTTTTTATAGCAGGCTGAGCTGATCAGTCAGGACAGATATTAAGTTTAAGAGGATCCTGATTTCAAAAGAACATATTCACCTTCAAATAAAAGGGCACCTTATTTATCCATTCACTCAACATATATTAATTGTGCCTGTCCTTTTTGAATGGCCCTGTTCTAGATACTGGGGGTGGATCAGTGAACAAAATACTCCTGGAGATTTCAGTTAGGGTTGCTGCTGCTGCTGCTAAGTCGCTTCAGTCGTCTCCAATTCTGTGCTACCCCAAAGATGGCAGCCCACCGTCCCTGGGATTCTCCAGGCAAGAACACTGGAGTGGGTTGCCATTTCCTTCTCCAATGCATGAAAGTGAAAAGTGAAAGTGAAGTCGCTCAGTCGTGTCCGACTCTTAGTGATCCATGGACTGCAGCCTACCAGGCTCCTCCATCCATGGGATTTTCCAGGCAAGAGTACTGGAGTGGGGTGCCATTGCCTTCTCCGTCAGTTAGGGTTAGGGAACCAAAACAGAAACTGATAAAACACAAATGTAAAAAAATTGATTCTGATGTTGATCAGTCTGAAGGGAACAGCAGGACAGGGTAATGTGATGGGCAGTGTGGACACCTTCGGATCGAGTGACTAGGGAAAGCCTCTCTGGAAAGGTGACTTCTGAGCCAGAATCTGAAGCATGAGCTGGAATCATTTACACAAGACCCAAAAGGTGGGCACTACAGAAAGAACAGTAGGGAAAATGCTCTGAGGGTGAAGGACTGTGTTGAACAAACAAAACAAGGCTATCGTGGCTTGGGAAAATGAAAGTTGCTCAGTCGTGTCCAACTCTTTGCAGTCCCATGGACCATACAGTCCATGCAATTCTCCAGGCCAGAATATTGGAGTGGGTAGCCTTTCCCTTCTCCAGGGGATCTTCCCAACCCAGGGATCGAACCCAGGTCTCCTACATTGCAGGGGGATTCTTTACCAGCTGAGCCACCAGGAAAGCCCGAGAATACAGGAGTGGGTAGCCTATCCCTCTCCAGGGGATCTTCCCAACCCAGGAATCGAACCAGGGTCTCCTGCACTGCAGGCGGACCCAGCTGAGCTACCAGGGAAGCCCTGGGAGAGTGGACAAAGAGAAAAAAGGGTTAGAAGATGGAGAAGATGAGACTGGGGTGGGTGTGGACCAGAGCTTATTCAGAGCTGTGTACGTCTAGGAGTAAAACAGGAATCTTATTCAATTATCCAGACAAAGGCTCATGGAAACTGAGATGATGGCTGCATGATTGATGTAAAAGGAGAGGATCACACGTGGGGCTTCTCTGGTGGTCCAGTGGTGAAGAAACTGCCTTCCAATGCAGGACATGCCAGTTTGATCCCTGGTCCGAAAAGATCCCACATGCCTTGGGGCAACTAAGCCCGTGCTGCACAACAAGAGAAGCCACTGGAGTGAGAAGCCTGAGCACAGAAACTAGAGAAAGGCCACACACCACAACGAAGACCCAAAGCAGCCAAAATATACATATATATATGTGTGTAACATATGACCTGAAGGCAGGGGAACCAGGTTCTCTCTCCCCTTCATGTGATTTTAGAGAAAACCGTTCTCCCTCTCAGGTTGTGGGGTTCATATTTGCCAAGGTAGACAGCTGGACACAGTCGTGAGGAGCATTTCATATTGACGGGTCACACCTGTTTTCTGCAGACAGTGAGGCCAGCAGGTGCTTGCTTTAACACAGTTCCAGGTGCTTAAGCGTTGATTTATTTATCCAAGTTGGAACCAGCATAGCTTCACGATGTCCGCTCCAGAGCCGAAGACTTTGGATTGGCCATGAAGCCCAAGACAAGAGTGCTGAAGCTGACGCCCATCACCCTAGGCTTAGTCTCACAACCACAAGCTAAGGTCTGCCGCACACGTGCCGTAAAGCAAGGTAAGACAGTATCTATGCAACCTAGCAGCCTGCTGCTTTCTTTTTATTTTTTCTTCCTTTTTTAAAGATTTTTTTTTCTTGATGTGGATCATTTGTAAAGCATTTACTGAATTTGTTAAAAGATTGCTCTGTTGTTTACGGTTGTTTGGGTTTTTTGTTTTTGTTTTTGTTTTTTTTGGCTTCGAGGCATATTGGATCCTAGTTCCCCGACCAAGGATCGAACCTACACCCCCGCACTGGAAAGTGAAATCTTAACAACTGGACCACCAATGAAGTCCCAGCCTGCTGCTTTCTAGGGACTATTCCACCTGTCCCTCTGACGACCTTCCTGAGAGGACAAAGAAAACCAGCATCACCGGATCCTTCTCATGGGGCCACGGCTGAGGCAAGCATTTCCTCCAGACCCCTTCATAAGCCAACCATCAGACTCACCAGACATTGATGTCACTGGGGTTGGAAGGAAAGGAAAAGGGCCCATTCATCTTTGGAGCCCTGGTCACTGCAGTCAAACAGCTTAATTGACAGGCCCTCTCCTTGTCCAGCACATCAACTAGGGCTTAAAAAAGGACAGCGTGGCAGCGCCTGGTGCTCATGTGCCCCTGTGGACAGGCTCGAAACCCAAGTGCCACCCATGCTGTTCTCACTGTCGCTCACTGTAGCCATTTCCAGGAGCCCTCTGGGCAGGCCAGGCTCTCTTCTCAACAGCATCCCTTAAGGCGAAGCTCAGAAATCAAAGAAAACACAGGCGCCAGGAATATGCGAGGATCTAATCTTCTCTGAGAAAGTGGTGACAAGAGGCAGTAGAAAGAGACACAAAGAAACAGGCTATCCTTGTGGCCTCTGCTGCCACACCAAATAGTTCTGTGACTCCACACTTCATGTACCAGAGCCCCACGTCCTTATCTCCAAAATGCTTCTACGATTACTCGTTCTTTTCAGCCTCGGGAATGTTTCAAGGGTCAGAAGAGAGAACGAATATGGAAATATTTTCTAAGTAGTGCAGTACTGGGTAGGGGAAGGAGAGGGTGGGATGAATTGAGAGGACAACATTGAACTATATACATTATCACATGTAAAACAGAGAGCTAACGGGAGGTTGTTGTATAACACAGGGAGCTCAACCTGGTGCTCTGTGACAACCTAGAGGGGGGGATGGGAGTGGGGTGGGAGGGAGGTCCTGGAGGGAGGGGACATAGTATACAGAGAGCTGATTCACTTCCTTACACAGTGGAAATGAACACAACATTGTAAAGCAACTAATAAAAAAAGAAACTGCTCTCGTCTCTCTTCTCATCCTCCTGCCCCAAACATGAAATTTCACAGGGAAAACACGGCAGATATCTAAGAACAAGGTGATGGAGTTGTGTGTTTCCTTCCTCATCATCTTGCAGCTCAATTGGCTGCTTCTATGATGACTACTAAAGAATTGAAATGGCAGCCCCACACTGAATCGGAATCTCTGGCAGAAGGGCTTGGGAACCTGCATTTTCACAAGCATCTGGGGGATTCTCATGTGTACACATACCCTAGGACCACTCTCCTACATTTTCCCCTTTCTCCCCACAGAGTGCTTCTCATTGAAGGATGGAAGGTGAAGGGAACGGAAATAGACTTGAATGGCTTCCCTTTGTCTCAAGTTTTAATTCCCCAGTGGGAAGATCCATCCATTCAGTAGACCCCATTCATCATTTTTGGGCTGAGTTTTCAAAGCTGACCATATTACAGGGTGCTTCGTTTATAGTCTTGCCTATTTCAGAGTATGCACGCTAAGTTGCTTCAGTTGTGTCCAACTCTGTGTAACACTAGGGACTATAGCTTGCCTGGCTCTTTTGCCCATGGGATTGTCCAGGCAAGAATACTGGAGTGGGTTGCCATGCCCTCCTCCGAGGGATCTTCCTGACCCAGGGATTGAACTCACATCTCTTGTGTCTCCTGCACTGGCAGGCAGATTCTTTACCACTAGCACCACCTGGCAAGCCCATATTTAAGGGCATTAGATGTCAAATCCATTTTGCTACACTAGTAAGAGTCACATAGCACTTGCATTAGGACCAATACAGTATGTGTCAATTTCCTTAAATGAATGTTTATAGATGGAAATGGCCCAGAATGCAACTGAGGTTGCAGTCTTGCTGTGTGTGGCTCCATTTGATAACTACTGACCCCATGTGACCTGAAATACAGTCAGATTAAATTAATATCTACTGGGAGGGTACAATGTAGACTGGACTTCTCACAGCACAAGAAAAAAAAAAGTGAAATGTGTCATGATCATATTTATACTGAAATGATAATATTTTGGATAGGTTGGGTTAAACAAAACATATTATTACAGATTAATTTTACCTGTTTTTTTTTTTTTCTCAACATGGCTACTAGGTAATTAAAAATTACATGTGTTTCACATTGTATTTCTAGTGGAGGGCACAGAACTTGCCTCTCTTGTAGTTGCAGAATATTTAAAATCTCAGTGCTAAGTGATCTAAATAGGATTTGTTTATATATTCTATACAATCTCAGTTTTTCTTGCACACATGCACACGCACACTGTATTCAAAATCAATATCTTTTGAGTTCTTTAAATCTTCCATTTAACCAGTACCGCATTTTGATGTCAATGCCGTCCACGCACCAATCAAGGACATCTTGGATGTGTGCCTCCGGGAGATGACATATGACTAGCATAACACTTGATGCTTGTTGATTACAGAACAGAGCATACTCTTTCTGAAGGTGTTCAGAGAATACGCTGAACCCAAGTGTCAACAGTGATCAATTCTGGATGGTGAGATATTTGCTTTTAATAACAACAACAACAAAAATCAGTCCTTTTTATTCAAATTTTGTGGCCCCAAACTTGGTGTAATACGACAGCTTTCTTATACTCAGAAGAGGATACAGAAGGTCAGAGAAACTGGGATGCTTACATAAACTGAATTCCCTAGCCCAGCTCAAGTCAGAATGAGATGCTTAGTTTTAAGTAAATATGAGAGTTGAAACAGTAGCTGTACTATTGCCCTGAGCCCCAGGCATTAGTAAGGCTCAGAATATTCCTTCCTTCTGTGCCCCCTAGTCGTGCTTGTTTTCCTTTGAAGAATAATTAAGATTTAATGGCATATTTTCACAGTTTTTGGTCTGCCTGCTTTCTGACTGCCTACTGTGCAGAATGCTTGCGTTTGATCCCGGTCATTACAGAACTGTACAGTAATTGCCTATCTGGTGACTGGCTAATGGAGGTCCCCAGAGAGCGGAGATGCTGCTCTTTTGAAGTTCATCTTGTTTACTGTTGGCCCTTCTGGTTTAATCTATATCATCAGAGAGCCTTGCTCAATTATTGGCAGCCCAATCTCTTCTCATTGGGATATGGACCCTGGGTAAACAAGTTTCTGCTTCTTTTTCTTTCCTTTCATTCTATTCTCTTTTTTCCTTTTATTTTTTGTCTCTTCTTTGCTTACCCAGATGGGCCCACAAAGATCAAGCATGAGATGACAGGACTGGGGATCAGTAGGCCTCTGACAAAGCCCCCAAAAGCTACAGGTTGGAGAGCAACTAACCAGATGGAATGCTTCTGCTCTTCATTTAAACCCGGGTTAACTTCTATTCATCTTGTAGGACCCAGATCATGGAGCAACTTCTCCACAAAAACTTCTCAGACTTTACAAACACAGCTCCTCCATCTGGCTCCTCTCTCCCTCCACTGACTGCCATCACAACATAGATCACAATTAACTTTGATTATGTGTGTAACTTTTGTCAGTCTGGATATGGGAGACACACACAGCCAAATGTTATATCTCTTTCCCTCGATACCTAGCTCAGAATACCTCTCAGTCCACCTTAGATGGTTAAAAGACCTTAGATGGTGTTTTCAGAATAAAATTCAACACTAGATACCAGAGTTCTATTCCTTTCCTAACTCAGAAAATATGGAATTAGATAAAAAGTCTAAAAGAGGAATTTTCTGATCAGAAGAGTAGGGGACTCTGTTGCTGACTGACAGGCAAAGGTCATTAGGTAGGAGACAATTTAAAGATCTCTAGCCAGGATGCCTGTGAGGGTTTTCAGCACCACAGATGTGGACAGCGACTCCAGTTGACACAACAGCCCTTCTAAAAAATGGATTTAAGCAGATCTAGTGAGGCAATCTTGGAAGAAAAGTTATGAGCAACCTAGATAGCATATTCAAAAGCAGAGACATTACTTTGCCGACTAAGGCTGTCTAGTCAAGGCTATGGTTTTTCCAGTAGTCATGTATGGATGTGAGAGTTGGACTGTGAAGAAGGCTGAGCACTGAAGAATTGATGCTTTTGAACTGTGGTGTTGGAGAAGACTCTTGAGAGTCCCTTGGACTGCAAGGAGATCCAACCAGTCCATTCTGAAGGAGATCAGCCCTGGGATTTCTTTGGAAGGAATGATGCTGAAGTTGAAACTCCAGTACTTTGGCCACCTCATGTAAAGAGTTGACTCATTGGAAAAGACTTTGATGCTGGGAGGGATTGGGGGATTGGGGGCAGGAGGAGAAGGGGATGACAGAGGATGAGATGGCTGGATGGTATCACTGATTCAATGACATGAGTTTGAGTGAACTCTGGGAGTTGATGATGGACAGGGAAGCCTAACGTGCTGCGATTCATGGGGTCGCAAAGAGTCGGACACGACTGAGCAACTGAACTGAACTGAACTGAACTGAGTGAGGCAATGGCACCCCACTCCAGTACTCCCGCCTGGAAAATCCCATGGATAGAGGAGCCTGGTAGGCTGCAGTCCATGGGGTTGCTGAGGGTCGGACATGACTGAGCTACTTCACTTTCACTTTTCACTTTCATGCATTGGAGAAGGAAATGGCAACCCACTCCAATGTTCTTGCCTGGAGAATCCCAGGGACGGGGGAGCCTGGTGGGCTGCTGTCTATGGGGTCGCTCAGAGTCAGACATGACTGAAGTGACTTAGCAGCAGCAGCAGCAGTGACAGAGTCTGGGCTTCCCTGGTGGCTCAGATGGTAAAGAATCTGCCTGCAATGCAGGAAACCTGGGTTCAATTCCTGGGTCAGAAAGATCCCCGGGAGAAGGGAATGGCAATCCCTCCAGTATTCTTGCTGGGAGAATCTTATACAGAGGACCCTGGCCAGCTATAGTCCATGGAGTTGCAAAGAGTCAGACACAACTGAGCAACTAATACAGACACACACACACAGAATGAGAGTCTCTCCTAGGATTAATATCTGAGCATTAGAAGAGAAATTTTGCTTTCCATTCAGAGCTCTAAAGTAATCTTAGAGATACAAAATCAAAGATAAAGATTGAAAAGAGGTGAAGAAAGAGATTTTTACTGATGACATTTGAGCTCTGGGTTCATATATATAAGACTATAACTCTTTAAAAATGAGAATCTAACTTTAACTTTAGAGTTAATCATTATATGAGAAAAAACATTCTTTTTTTTTTTTTTTGCTTTACAATACTTTATTCATTTTGATATACATCGACATGAATCAGCCACGAGTGTACATGAATTCCCAATCCCGACCCCCACCTCCACCCTCCCACCCCACACCATCTCTCTGGATTATCCCTTTGCATCAGTCCCAAGCATCCTGCATCCCGCATTGAACCTAGACTGGTGATTCATTTCACTTATGATACCATTCGTTACACTGCCACTCTCCCAAATCATCCCACCCTCTCTCTCCCACAGAGTCCAAAAGGCTGTTCTTATACATCTGTGTCTCTTTTGCTGTCTCATACAGGTTTATCATTGCCATCTTTCTAAATTCCATATATATGTGTAAGTATACTGTATTGGTGTTTTTCTTTCTGGGTTACTTCACTCTGTATAATCAGCTCCAGCTTCATCCACCTCTTTAGAACTGAAAACTAACTTGATTTCATTGTTTCTAAATTAATCTTAATTCACAGATTTACACAAAACCTGACTAGTTCTGTAGTCCCAATGCAGACATGTTTTATATATTTAGACAGCTTGGGATTGGAAAATTTGCACCACTAACAAACTTGAAGTTCAACTGAAGTTAATTATCTCAGTAATATTTTGGTTCCATAAGTACCATGAACCTGTTTTACTGAGGCAGGCAGTGTGATAAACATTTTTTCCATATTAGTTTTGCTTAATCCTCACAACCATGTCACAAAACACAGCTACTTATTATTTTTATTCTTCACAGGCATCTTGGCTAGAGATCTCTAAGTCATCACCTAGCTGTGACCTTTGCCTATGTTAATCAGCAAGAGTCCCCTACTCT